>CM055960.1:36634819-37064975 GCA_029490685.1 Schizonepeta tenuifolia
CTTTTTAAGGGTGTGTGTGAGGGTGTGTTTTTCCAACTACTAGCTCGAACAAGAAGTGAGCTAGGATCTAGGCTTGAATGAATGAAAACTCAAACTAAGATCTAAAACACCAAGACAGAATCTAACACTCTAGAACTCTCAACTAGTGGTGTTCTTAGAGGATAACAGCAGTTTTGCTTGAGTGCAGTTTTTCGTTCTTTCTCTCGCTCTTTAATCTCTTCTCGCACTTGTCTGTCTTCTTTTTCTTGGTGAATGAATGAATGCCTCTATTTATAGGCGGAGAGAATCAATTAGCCGTTGGAAGAGCCGTTGATCTCTGTTCTTGTGAGAGCGATGACTTGTCTCTTATCTCTGCAGAATTTCCGGATTTGGCAACTGTGAACTTCTGCTTTCCATCTGAGACAGCCTTGTGTTGGGCCAAATGAGGTAATGACAGAACGTCAAACCTTCACGTGACTTCCTTATTTGAAATTTGAACTTCAACCTTTGACTCTCAACTTTGGTTAGTCGGTTGAGTCGTTTAATCTTCATCTGAGTGGTCTTCAGCTGATGTTCTATCTGATCGATATCTTCATCTGCCCTTCTGTCTGAATAGAAACAATTGAACTCTTAGCTGCTTTGAATTTCATGTTGTCGGTCTTATCAGTTTGAGTCCTTCAACTGATGTTTTTAGAATCTTGAATGCTCAGCTGTCTTTCTGATGTTCTGAATCTTGAACGCTCAGTTGTCTTTCTGATGTTCTGAATCTGATCAGTTGGCTCGAACACTCAGATGACTTTCTTCCATCTAATGTTCTCTTACATCTTCTCCTTTGAACGCTCAGTTGTCTTTCTTACAACTGATGTTCTATCCGAGTGAAGCCATGTTGCCGTCTTCTGCTGGAGACCTATAAAGATAAAATCTTAATATTGCTCAAACAACGAGCCTAACTACTAACATTAGGTTATGGCAACATCTACTCGGTTGGGGTCAGTTGGTTTTGGAATCAATCAAAACTTTAATAAATTTCCCAACAGGAACATGTGTTCATGTTGTCTGTGTAATACCACTTTGTCACAACCCGAAATCCGGTGTGTAGAAACGACCAGACTCCATTGGAGTGTGAAGGTGAAACCATCAAATAAACATACATTTTTGACACATATCAACTCGATATGTAACCAAACACCAACTCAATTAGTTTGGAGATGTGAAACCAACAAATAACTTATCTCAATAAAACTTTATGCTCGAGAGTCAACGAATAGGGTTTTGAAAACGATAAAGGATAATCACAAGTTTTCAAGATATTGCTCATCAAAGACCGAACATATATAATCCACAACAGTTTCACAAAAACAATGTTAAGTATATTGACATCAAGTCAAGATAATTCAAATGACAAATAATAATTTGAAAAGTTATTTCGAGTACTCGGCTCATTGAAGCATTACCATATCAGAGTATTTCAAAACCAAAGTTCATCAAAGATTATCATTGCAGCGGAGACATCAATGCTCTTGATAACTACATGTATGAAGACATGTAATTGCCGACTCAACTAACAACAGATAACACACCACCACGAATCATCATCGCCATCCTCATCCATAGCTAACCTGCACGTTTAGAAATACATGCAGGGCTGAGTACTTCGTACTCAATGAACACATTGCCAAAATAAGTTTAAAAGTTTGCCCATTAAGGCTATATAATTGAACTTGTCTTGCCACTGCATCACAAGTATTAGTACATTTAAAAACATTTTACTTGTGAATGCATAAAATCATTTTATCTTTTTGAAATCGATTGCGCAGTCAAACATATAATAAAGGTAGGAATCATCTATCACATCAACATTGTGCTGAGAAGTAGGCCTCCTTCTCAGACACTGTGACCAAAGTCACCATCAACTAATGCATGCATTAGCCTGCCTTAAGCAGGTTTTTATCCTGTGCGTCCACAGGATTTTTATTCCGTGCGTCCATGGAATTTAACATCATTTCATCACATCACATCACATCACATCATTTCATCACATTACATCAAGTTGATGATTCCATATCAAAACATTTAAAACTCAGGCAAGTCAATTAATTTTAATAAAAAGCGCACATAGTAAATAATAGTAGGCGCATTCATCGTTGAGTTTTAGTTCAGAAAACCCACCTCGCTCCTGGTATGTTGGGTCGAGGTAGCTTACTTTACGCTTTCCGATTACTCTTTAGTCCTGCTCGGCCCTTCAATAACGACATCGAATAAGATCGAGTGTATTGACTCGAAAAACGTTTTATAGACTTAGGCTCGGTTGGATGATTTCTACTTGACTCAGTTTTCCTTTACTTATCTTTACTTTTCAACATCAAAATCTTCTCGGTTTCTTATTCTCGGATTATCGTCCTTTACTTGGTTTCTTACTACTCAAACTTGAATTCTCGTTCTAAAGAATAACATTTTATTCTTCACATAAATCGAGAAGTTACTATTTAACTGATCTTATACTTCTCAAGTTCTTGAGTTATGTAAACTCGAAAAATCATAACATCACAATTCATACACGTCATATTCAATCATTTACTTTGATATTCATAACATGTTCATATACTCACATCATAATCAAACATCCATGTCATATTTTCAAACATTTCAATCGTAATCGAGCATTCATCATCAATTATTCAACATTTAATATGAATACTTCTCAAACAAGTAGGTTATTAGACTCCTACTTAAACATATAATTCAATCAAACTTTGTAACTTAAGAACAGTTCTTAATTAACTGTTAACTCATTACTGCTCGATTCTTATTCTTTAAGAACTTTTAACTCTTTTTGACCTTATAATGAAAATAATTTTCGTTATATAATAATAGCTCAAATAATAATCATTATTTTGAATTTAATATTCAAATTTCTATTTAATATTTCTCGGCTCTTAATACGTCATTATTATCTCAAAATACGAACTCATACTCGTATATACTCTCGACTTTAATACTCAACATCAATCTTTATTTTATCTTCTCCTCATTTAAAAACTCATTTTTCATTTTTTCAATATTTCCTATTTTTCTAGAAATATTCAAATAATTGAATATTTTAATATAATTATTATTTCTCCAATAATAATTCTTAATAAATTTCTCGTTTATCAACACGAACTCAAATACGAGTAACACTCCTCTTTGACTCGTATACTCAACTTCTAAGACATCTTTTCATATTAAAATTTCATTTTCTTTATTCTAATTTCCTTTTTATTTCTCAAAATATTAATAATATTAATATTCTATTTTCCTTTTTACAACTTCATCCAATTCATGCATCTCTTCACTATATCATCAAAATTTTCACATGCTCAACAAAGAAATATCTTTCTTTGTTTTATTAAACTTAAAACTTCAATTATCATCATTTCTTCTTTCTCGTTTTCCTTTATTTAATATATTGATTGAATTCACTCATATACCCACATTGCATATAAAGAGTACAAATTTTGCCAAGGGATTTAATTTGTACAAATTTTACCCACTTTTTGTGTTTTTAGTCCCTTTTACCCTTACTAACCCACTTACTTTCTTTCTCTCTCTTTCTTTTCTTCTTTTTCTCTTTCTTCTCTTTTCTCTTTCTTCTCTTCTACTCCCTCACCTCACCCAACTATTCCATACGTTATCTTTCTTCTCTTCCTTTTCTCTTTCTTCTCTTTCTTTTTCTCTCTATTTCTCTCTTTCTTCTCTTCTTGTTCTCTTTCTTTTCCTTTATCTCTCTTTCTCTTTCTTCTCCTTTCTCTCTCTTTCTTCACGGAAGTTTTTTTTTTTTTTCCTTCTCTTCCTTTTCTCTTTATTTCTTCTACTTACATTCGTTTTTTTTTTCCCTGGTTTGTTGCTTGTGTTTGTTCTAAATGGAGGTACTGAGATATTTTTTGAAGTTTCTTCCATACTTTCAGATCTATTTACGTAATGATTCGTTTTGTTGTGGATATAGTAATGGTTACGAAATTACAGTAGTTACGAAATTACAGTAGTTACTCTTTAATTATTTCTTGCATGTGGTTACGAAACTGCAGTAGTTACTCTTTAATTATTTCATGCAGGTGGTTACGAAATTACAGTAGTTACGAAATTACAGTAATTATGATGTGTTGATACGGTACCACTGTACGAAATAAACATTTCGTAACTTGTTACATTTCGTAATTGATATTAGTGGTTACGAACTTACCTTCAATTATCTTTTCGTAACTTATGTTATGATGTAGTATCACAGTACGAATTAATCATTTCGTACCTTATATTCAGAATGATGTAGTATCACAGTACGAATTAATCATTTCATTTCTTATATTCAGAATGATGTAGTATCACAGTAGGAATTAATCCTTTTGTAACTAAGTTTGATGTAGTAACACAGTAATTGATATTAGTGGTTACGAACTTACCTTCAATTATCTTTTCGTAACTTATGTTATGATGTAGTATCACAGTAAGAATTAATCATTTCGTAACTTATATTTAGAATGATGTAGTATCACAGTAAGAATTAATAATTTCGTAACTACATTATGATGTAGTAACACAGTACGAATTAATTAATTCGTAAATTATATACTACGGTACCACTGTACCACTGTACGAAGTAACCATTTCGTAACTTGTTACCATATTCGTGTGCATTTTGTGTTTGTTTCTTTCTTTATTTTTGAGTAGTTACACACTTGATAAAGCTTATATATTTCATGCAGAAGGGTCCAACCTGTTTAATTGTTTGCCATGGAGGAGAATGGAATGATAATACATATGAAGGAGGGAGAAAAGAGTATATTCCTGTACCACCTACTGGGATGACATTTGAACAGTTATTAAGAAAAGTGGAGGTGCGCTTAAAGAAGGATCAGAGGATGTATATATTTGATTTTGATGCATTAGTTCAGTCTCCTATTGGTGAGACTATGAGAATGAAGGTCACCGATGATTTTGAGTTGTCCAGTTTGATGGATTTATTGGATGTGCCTACTGTATTTGTTACTATTTGTCGAAGAATGAACAAATGTCGGCGTAGGATAAATCATCATACTGTTCGGAATGTGCCAAATATGAATCATAATCATGATGAGAATGATCCAAAATTTGATTTCGATGATCCACAAGTTGGTTTTGATTGTGATGATATGAATGATAGTTATTCTGATGATGCAGTTGACATAATTGATAATAGTGGTGATTATTGTGATGATGATCGTGATGATTCTGGTATAGATCTCCATTATGTTGCCCCATTAGATAATTCTAATGAAAGAAATGAAGGAACTAATGAAGAATGTGGCAAAGAAAGTCGTCTATGGTTGATTCCTAGTCCATCGCGTAAACGATTTCTTCCATGTGAAGATGTAGTTATATCGTGTGAGCCTGTTATGAATGAACTCGCTATTGGTGCCATATTCCGTGATAAGGAGTGTATGAGTGAAGCCGTTGGTTTATACCACTTGAAAAATCATGTCAGTTTTTCGACGGTGCGTTCATGTTCGTCTAGATATCATCTTGTATGCAAACTCAGTGCGAGAGATGTGATTTCGTCATTCGAGCCGGATCAATAGGTACTGCATGGAGAATCAACGAGTAGAGTCCTCATACTTGTGAGATGGATTTCATGCTCAGCCAATGGTCTCTGCTAGAGTGATAGCATCACAATTTGTTGACAATTTGGCTGAAGATGGTTATCTTCTTAGGCCTCGTGATATACAAGGGAAGACACTACGAGAATTTGGTGTTAATGTGAAATACCGAACTGCTTTAGCTGGGAAGAATTATGCATTGAACAAGTCATATGGTGATCCAGACAAGTCTTTCCAGGTTATCCCTGTTATGAAATGCACATTTTCGTAACTGTGTATCTAAAAATTCAGAATGAAATAATCGTTTCGTAATTGTATTATGTTGGTTATCCAATGACGAAATGATGATTTCTTTACAGTTTGTGCTACTTCTTTCTTTTATTTGTATTAGTATATTCGTACTTGTTTTATAATGATCGATTTTAGAAATTTTTTGTATTTTTTTACGGTTACGAATTGATAATTTCGTAACTGGGTACCCCTATTTGACGTGGTAATATAGTACGAAATCAACATTCCGTAACTGTATTATATTGGTTATGCAATTACGAAATGACAATTTCATAACCGTTTAATTTATATGTTTCCTTTGATTTTCATTAGTTCCCTAACTATTCGTAACTGTCTTAACATGGGTACCCATTTTTTTTTAGTTGTTGCCCAAGTACCTCTACATGTTGGAGCATATGAATCTCGGATCTAT
The DNA here is from genome assembly GCA_029490685.1 of Schizonepeta tenuifolia. Classification (NCBI taxonomy): domain Eukaryota; kingdom Viridiplantae; phylum Streptophyta; class Magnoliopsida; order Lamiales; family Lamiaceae; genus Schizonepeta; species Schizonepeta tenuifolia. The sequence goes on from CM055960.1 coordinate 36,641,114, forward strand.
TGTTGAATTACAGACATGTGATGATGGTTCGTTCCAATTTTGCTTCTTTGCTCTTGTTGTATGCATACAAGCATTTCGTGCTTGTCGTCCTGTTATTGTGGTTGATGGCACCCATTTGAAAGGAAAGTACAAAGGTATTATGTTTATCGCAACAACAAAGGATGCGAATGAGCAAGTAGTTCCTTTAGCTTTTGGGATTGGGGACATTGAAAACGATTCATCATGGATTTGGTTCTTCCAGCAAGTTCGGCGGACGTTTGGATGTCCAGATAATTGTTTGATTGTTTCTGATCAACACTTGAGCATAAAAAATGTTGTGGATTTGGTTTATCCGGGGACTCCTCATGCGCTTTGTTCATTTCATATTCAAAGCAACATAAAAAAGTGGGGCTATGGTGTTGCTGTTACAGATATTTTCCAATTTGCTGCAAGTGCATACTGTAGCGAGGATTTTGAACACCACATGAAAAATCTGGAATTGACTGCTCCTCGGGCACATGCTAGGATTCTTAACCTTGACCCTAGTCGATGGGCTGTTTGTAAATACCCTGTGCGGCGATATGCTTTTGGAACTTCCAATGCTGTTGAAATTTTGAATGCTCGAATCAAATGGGCTAGAACATTACCGGTTTGTGCTTTGCTAGAGTATGCTCGAAACTTATGTCAGGATTGGTTTTTTAAGCGTCGCAAAGTAGCTGATTCCAGAATTCAAGAGCTATCAGTGTATGCAACAAGAAGACTAGAGACAGCTATTGAGGCAGGCCGGTACATGAAGGTTGAGCCCGTAACTGATAAAAAATTCAAAGTCATCTCGTCCTCCAAAAGTCATATGGTGGATATTGCATCGAGGGAGTGCACTTGTCACGTGTTTGATCTTGATCTTATACCTTGTTCTCACGCTACAGCTGCTATTAGGTGAAGTCAATTTTCTGTTCTCGAAATACAAATTTTATTTACCTTGACTGATGTATCCCGGTTACACATATAGTAATTTCGTAACAGGGTTACTGAAAATGCATAATGAAATAATAATTTCGTAACTATCTTTATTTGTGTTTTGTTTTGTAGTTTTGTCAGTCAATCCCCAGCGGCATTTGTGCATGCTTATTACTCGACTATGACTTGGCGTGAAACATATGCCGCGGAGGTCATGCCAGTCCCAGACCAGGATGATTGGGTTACGCCCCCTGACGTTGCTCTAAGGGTTGTTGGCACCCCTCCCAATCCTAGACAAGCAGGACGACCACGTTCAAAGAGGATTCAGTCCGGATACCACAAAATACATGCTCGTGTGTGTTCTCGATGCCATCAAAAAGGTCATTACCAGAGTACATGCAGTGCAGTGGTAGAACCCTTTCCGGGTGGAGAAGGTTGTAGCAGTCAACCAATTGTTAGTAAACCTCGCAAGGCAAAGAAATGTGGAATTTGCGGTGTTGTTGGGCACACTCGCAAAACAGTGCGATGACCCCCATAGGTTTGCTTGATATTGTTTAATTAATTTAATATGGACATGACATGTAGGAATTGTGGTATTTGTGTTATTTTTCTTTTTGAATCAAGACTACGTGTTATTTGATTTTCAATTCAGAACATGTAGTATGAATTTTATAATTTTTACCTATTACGAATTGGTAATTTCTTACGAAGTGACAATACAAAAATCGATATAACAGTTACGAATTGGTAAATCTTACCAAGTGACAACACAAAAATTGATATAACAGTTACGAATTGGTAATTTTATGTTAGTATATTGTTCCAAAATGATGGCAAAATGATAACACAATATGAAGTTAAATTGTAATCACGGTTACGAAGTTAAATTACTTTACAGGATCAGTATAGTACGAATTACGAATTTATAAATGTTACAATTCTTACTAATTACGAATTGATAATTTCTTACCTATTCACAGCACAAAAATTGATACAACCGTTACGAATTGGTAATTTCTTACCAAGTGATAACACAAAAATTGATATAACAGTTACGAATTGGTAATTTTATTTTAGTATATTGTTGCAAAATGATAACATAATATGAAGTTAAATTGTAATCCCGGTTACGAAGTTAAATTACTTTACAGGATCAGTACAGTTACGAATTACGAATTTATAAATTTTATAATTCGTACCAATTACGAATTGATAATTTCTTACCTATTCACAACACAAAAAATTGATACAACAGTTACGAAATTAGAATTTTCGTACAAATGATCGGTAACGAAATTAAGAAGTTTTTACAATCGTAACCTGAAACAGTTGCATACATTTTGCAATTGTAAATATGTAATCCACAAGTTACATCATAACTAACAGTAGTTTTTATGTTAGCATATTTGTTGCAAAATGATGGTAAAATAATGACAAAATGAAGACAAAATGTACATTGGTTCAAATCATTGAACGCGCCTTCATTGCTTGGGACCCAATACCATAGGTATTGGCGTAGGGGGCTCCACCGTGCTGTGAGCATATATTGTTGTAGCAATGTGATGTCGGTACTAAACCAGCTCCTCCCGTTTCTTCATTTTTCCCAGCGGTGTGCTCTTTGATATGATTTGCTCTACTTGCCTCAATGCGTAGAGACCACAACTAATATCATCCTCTTGCTTGAACATGTATCTCGCTTTTGGTGGCGGAAAACATAACTCCCACTGCACATATTCTGGGTGTTTGATCCGATTGTGCTTGAAATATCCAATTTCCTTCATTATTTGAGGTATTGTCCGGGCCAAGGGAAGGAACACATCTCTCCGATTGTCTAAGTGGTGTTCTTCGAATTTGTATGCAAATGAGTCGAAAAGCCAGATTTTTTGCTTTTTCAAATCCAAAAGGATTGTTCCCCAGTGATCTTTGTAGTAGCAGACAGTGACGACCTATAGCAACGATGTCAAAGATAATTAAAATTGACAATAGATCATGGTAAATGAGTTACTATTTTAATAATTTCTTACAGGGGTACCAGTTAATAGTTATGAATTTATCATTTCGTACTGTCGTAACACATGCTATCAACGTAAGACAGTTGAGAAATAGTGTTGGTACCTTGTCGCACTCGATCCATGGCTTCATGTTCTTGCCCCAATTTGGCAGTACAGCATCGGCAAAGAGGCATAGTCTTTCCATCTCTTCGGGAGGAATCCTTTCTTCAACGGTTGGATCAAACACAGTATAGTCATAGAGTTGATTGAAGATTTTTGTCGATCCATGCATTGCATCGAACACGTTCGTTACTGTGTCCTATATATGCATTGTAAACATGTTACGAACTACTCATTTCGTAACCGGTTTTACCAAAATACAAAAGTATAAATGAGTTACGATTTTGAAATTTCTTAACTAGAGTACCACGTAATTAGTGTCATATGCATGGTAAAATGTTACGAAATAAGACATTTCGTGACTGAGATATTGTAAAGAAGATACGATTTTTAAAACTTCGTAACCTTATTACCATGAAGTAAGGTGATGTCAGTGCAATGTTTGAGTGGACTTCTTTCAAACCCGCAAATGTTGGGTCCGATGATAGTACAACAAGGTAGGCTTCGATGTGTTCAACGTGTAGCTGATCTTCTTTCATGATTTGTTGGAAAAATTCCTTGTCAACACCCCATGGTAATCCAACGTTCCGCCTATTATTTTTGTATATTTATTAAGTATTTCACAATTTATCTATTAAATAATTAAAAATAATGAACTGAACTTACAGTCCGTTTTCGAAACTCAAGTAATGGTCGAATGTATGTCTGCCCGGTCGAATGTCGTCGGGAAGGAATGGACTCCTAAGAGCCGGTGCTGGATATCTCTTTCTTACTGGTCTCACATTCAAGACCACTTTTGGAATTTTTAGGGCAGAGATTGATGGTGGTAATGAAGTCATTTCACCTTCTTTTTTTGGGATAAGTATTGGTTGCGGTGTGACTTCCTCTAACGCCATCAGGTTGTCAAAGATTAGGTTAATCTGTGTGTCTGAAGGTTCATCAAGTGTGTCTTCCTTTTCAGGTGCCTGCTACATTTGAACGACGGATACAATTTATCATTTTCGTAACTGGTACTTGTTTTAGTGTTACGAACGATACGAATTAAATGATTTCTTACAGCGGTAACAAGTTTACGACTGTCGTTTTGTAGTATAATGTGTACGAATGGTACTAATTTGTAATTCGTAACCCTGATTATAGTTACGGTGGTTACGAATTCAAGATTTCGTACCATTCGTACTATCTGTTTTAACAGCACTGTATCTTTACATATGAAATCATTTCTCAAACGATAATACATAATATTGTTTCAAATTCAGTTTCCAACAACAAAAGCAGATAATTGTCATAACATAACTAAGGAAAAAAGATAATTGTCTAGGACTCCAAATTCAAGGCTTTTTTACCTGTTGCTTCTCAAGCATTGCTCTCTGTACTTCACCGTCTGATGCTTCCTTGTCTTGTGGTGGTGGAGGTGACTGATCAACTGCCTCGGTGGCGGACGCTGCAGCTGGCGGTGACTGAACACCTGTCTCGGTGGCAAATGGTGGCTGCGCTGACTGAGCAATTGACTCTGTGGCGGAGGGTGCTAGTGCTGACTGAGCATTTGCCTCGGTGGCGGAGGGTGCTAGTGTTGACTGAGCATTTGCCTCGGTGGCGGAGGGTGCTAGGGCTGACTGGGCAATTGCCTCGGTGGCGGAGGATGGTGGTGGTGAGCCTACCGCTGCCATGTGTGTGGTTGCAGGTGCCATTCATGAGTCTCTTGCTGCCAAGTCAGTGGTTGGAGATGCCATTGCTGCGAAAAATGGCTCTGACAGATCCCCCCTGCCATAATTGTCAGATGCTTCCATGAGCTTTTTGTAGATGTACTCCCCCACTTTTATGACGAGGTTGTCGCAATGATTTTGGAGTAGCATCTCCATCTCAATTTTTACTCTCTTTGCAGCTACTTCACCGGCGTATTCCCCGATCTCCTTGATTAGTGTTGCCCTATTTGGACCATCGAGAGAGTGCACTGGAGCATTGGCAGCAACATGCACTGGAGCATTGGTATCATCAGACACGTCTTCATCATCATCTTCATCACGCTTTCTCTTTTTTTTATTGTCATGTGCATCATACTTGAAAGCGAAAGGCATCTTTTCAGGGTCTTCATCCAGAGACTTCCAGTACTCCGTGTTCATTTCACTCTCGTCTGGCTCAAGCACAGCCAATAGCTCCTGCAAGCATACGAGTTAACCATTGTAAGAATTGATAATTTCTTAACGTGTTACTCGAAAAACAGATAAAGAATTGAACAATTCGTAACTGGGTTACTAATCAAAATTATAATCTAGTAACTAGGTTACGAATTCAAGTATAGAATTACTCTATTTCGTACACGAGAACAAGTCACAGAGCTCAATCAAATTTAAATATTCGTAACTGGGTTACTAATTCGAGTATAGAATTAACAACATTACGTACATCATCACTAGGCACACCATATCAAATTCATAATTTAGTAACTGTGTTACTAATTCAGGTATAGAATTAGGAATTTCGTAACTGGGTTACAGAATCAAGTATAGAATTAATCAATTTCGTACATGAGAACAAATTTGTAAGGAGATTTAAATTTTATTACTTACCGATGAGTCGTACTTAGGGATTGTGCTTGACGAGGTATAGCGATACCTCAAAAAACGGGGCCTCTTCATGTGCTCTGAACGACCACCAATTTCCATCTCCACAGTTGGCATTACTTCATGAATCCAAGCCTGTACAATTACATAAAAGATTTGAAATGATTGTATATGAAACAAAGTTAGGAATTAACTCAATTCTTACTAGTTCCCGCGATATATACATGGTAACCTCGTTTCGAATTGTGTTAATTCGTACCAAGAGTAACTAGAAAATTACCAAAAAGACAATTGTGTTCCCTTTGAGATGGTATGGTCCACTGATGTTTTTCTTGACATTGTTGATGACATCAGTTAGTATTTGGAATGCCATGCTCCCCTACGGAAAATGATCCCAAGCATCGTCGTCTTCCAACAGCACCCACATCCATGTGGGAATCTTAGCCTTGTTTGTGTCAAAGCCAAGCACATAAAGATTGGCCATCAACAGCTTCGCCAACTTAAGATAATCCTCCTCCGTACCCTTCACCTCCACTTTGTTAAGAACAAATTTCTTGTTGATGAATTTCTTACGCAAGGTCGCGGGGTGTATGGGCTTGTTGCCGAGCAGCCTTGTGTACACTGAGTTTGGGGGGATTGCATGCCTTGTGTAGGGATTGAAATTGGCTGGCCCAAACCTAAGTCCACTCATCAACGCGAACTCCACCCTTGAGAATCTTAAAACTCTTCCTTGGACCTTGAACCAAAGAGTTGTTGGGTCTAAATCTGGCAAACCCGTCACCTGGCGCGAAATCATGTAGTGCAGCACCGTGCCGGACCGTGTCACTGTTTCCGAGAGTTTCATGAAGTACTGATTTCCTGAACTTGTTTACACAGGTTTTGCCAAATGATTTGAGGCAAGCACGGATATCCCCAACCGTAGTCTCGTACCCTGTAAGCATAATTTTATGTTTCTCTTTTGCTAATTTCTTTCTCTTGTACGTCCATATGACCTACAATAAAACCAGCAATGAAACAAATCATTATGGAGTTACACAATATATAGCAGTAGACAATAAGTTAATCCAGTTACGAATCAAACATTTCCTAACTACTTACCAAATTCAAACAAATTCTATAACGATTAACATGTAACCCTGTTACTCTTTATTCAATTCTTAACTGAGAACCAGATAAAAAGCATTAACAACAAGTTAAATCAGTTACGAATCAAGCATTTCTTAACTGCTTACCAAATTAAAACAAATTCTATACCGATTAACAGGTAACCCTGTTACTCTTTATTCAATTCTTAACTGAGAACCAGATAAAAAGCATTAACAACAAGTTAAACTAGTTACGAATTACGAGTCAAGCATTTCTTAACTACTTACCAAAATCAAACAAATTCTATACCGATGAACAGGTAACCCTGTTACTCTTTATTCAATTCTTAACTGAGGACCAGATAAAAAGCATTAACAACAAGGTAAACCAGTTACAAATTATGAGTCAAGCATTTCTTAACTACTTACCAAATTCAAACAAATTCTATATCTATCAACATGGCATTCTGTTAAGAATTGTTCACTTCGTAACTGATTACCAAAGCCAAACATTATGTATATAGTTAAGAAATCCGAAATATTATTATTTCCACCAACAATTCGTACCCAACCCGCGAATATTATAAATTTGAAATCTCAAAACCAAAAACTAAAAAATTTGCAAATACGATTATACACAAATGGAATTTTACCATTGTTTTTTCGTAAGGAACTCTTGGTAATGTTTGAGTGTTGCCGGATCTGGCTTCTCCGTCGCCCTGTTTCTGCCCGTTGTCGTCAGTTTGGGCTTCGCCGTCAGAGGCCACTTCTTCCCTCGGGGAGTTTTCGACATCTGCCATGGGATGGGGAGATGTGAGTTGCAGTGGAGATGGCTGGCGCGGTGGGTGGCGGAGATGGGAGAAGCGGCGGGGATGTATGGCGGAGATGGGAGGAGCGTCGGGGATGGGGTGGCGAAGATGGGAGGAGCGTCGGGGATGGGGTGGCGGAGATGGGCGGTGGTGGTGGAAGGAGGAATGGCGGAGATGGCGGAGATGGCGGAGATGGGGGAGATGGGGTGGCGGAGATGGGCAGTGGTGGTGGAAGGAGGAATGGCGGAGATGGCGGAGATGGGGGAGATGGGGGAGATGGGGTGGCAGAGATGGCGGAGATGGGGTGGCCGAAATGGGGTGGCGGAGATGGGGTGGCAGAGATGTGGTGGTGGAGGTATTTGATTTTTAGGGTTTGTGGAGAGAATGGGGTAGAGAGAGAAAGTGATTCAAAATTGAGAGTAATATTTAGTTTCAATTATTACTAAAGCTCTAAAGGGTATTTTCGTCCTAATATGCAAAGATTGGGTAGAATTTGACTAAATTAAGTTCCATGGCAAAATTTGTATTTTTATGGGTGCTATAGGCTATATCATGTCTCCACTCATATATATATATATATATATATAGGGATGGGATCTAGTGAGAATAGCCCTTAAAGTGAGAAATAGGAATAAATCTGGACCACACATCTCAAAAAAAGGGCGGGCGCGTGTCTTTCACGCGCGGCGCGTGTAGCTCACGCGCCATTTTTTTTTTTTCGGGCGATTTTTTCTTAAAACACGGTGCATCTACATACACCGTGTGGTGCATCTAGATACACTGTGTGGTGCATCTGGTTACACATTGTGTTGCATGTTCGATTTTTTTTCAGTTTTTTATTTTTTTTGGCGATTTTTTCTTAAAACACGGTGCATCTAGATACACCGTGTGGTGCATCTGGTTACACATTGTGGTGCATGTCTGATTTTTTTTTTTTTCAGTTTTTTTTTTAACATTATTTTTCTCGGCTCCGCCTTAAAGCATAGTGCATTTCCTTACACCTAGTGGTGCATCTGATCACTACACGTAGTGGTGCATCTCATGAACCACAATGTAGTAGATGCACCACACTTTACAATGAGATGCACCACAACGTGAAACTAGATGCATCATACGTTGACATGAGATGCACCCAGCTTTATGGAAAAATCAAACCCTAAAAAAAATGAAAAAAAAATGAAATAAAAAAATGAAATTTAAAAAATTGGAAATTTTTCATCCGGATGCACCGCCCTTCTTAGCGAGATGCAACAGATGAGTGGCTGAGATTGATTCTCATTTCTTAGGATAAGGGCCATTCTTATATGATCCTAATTCTATATATATATATATATAATAAAATAATTAATTTCTACTTATTTTATATCATCTTTAAATCTTCAAAAATTCTTCAAGAACACGAAGAACACATCTTCAAAAACTCATATTTACTTAAGAACATAAAAAATACTCATTTTTATATTAGTTCTCATTTTAATCAATTTTATCTCTAAAGTTCTAATAAAATCCATAAAAATTATTTTCTTAATTCCTATGCATGCAAACTCACTCAAAAATTCATTCTCAACATCATCACATCATCAACATCATCAATATCATCATACTTCATCAAAAATATCCAAAAATCATTTTCTTCATATAATATATATATATATATATATATATCGAATTTTTCTCAAAAATTCAATAAATTCATAATATGACTTAAAATCACATCTAGATCTTATTTTCATATATCATCATGCTCATAAACATCATAAACATCATAAAATCCACAAATCAATATTTAATCATATTTTCTCTATTTTTAATCAATTAATTCGATTAAAATGAAATAAAATTCATAAAAATTCATAGAAATTCAAAAAAATTCTCAAACTCATATAGATCACTCAAATTATCATCAAAAGCATATATCATCATCATAGCATCAAATAACCATCAAAAACTCATTTTTCCTATTTTTTTTTTCTTATTAATCGATTTTTACAACTTTTAGGGTATTTTAATTTCTTTCATCTTTTTAAACCCTAAATCATCTCTTAGACTTCATGTAAATCATCATCTCATCATCCTAATCCTAAGGTTCGCCTAAACATAAAATAAATCATGCATACTTTTTCTTATTTTCTTCTTTTACATGTACATATCTTGCATAAATAAATTAAATTCATGCTTAGAAATATAAAAGTTCAAGCTCCTCTTGGCTTGGTGTTTCGATGGCTTGAAGGGTATGGAGAGGATGGATTTTTCACTCCTTCCCTTGCATGAAAATATATGCAAGATATCAAGATCTTAGTTTTGAAAGAATAAGGATAAAACCCTTATATAAGCTCAAGAAAAATCGATGGAATATCATGGAGTTCTTAAGCTTATTTCAAGCTTGAAAAGAAAGAATAAGATGGAGGCTTACTCTTTTAGATGATCTTGAAGGTAGAGGAGGTGATATGCATCAAGAAATCTTCAAGCTTGCATGCATGATCCATCGAAGAAGAGGTTTCAAAGGAGGTGGAGGTGACAAACACGATGAAATGGAGCTGCTGCTCTTCGATGAAGAACTCGAGCTGCAGCTGCTTCTTCTTCGACTTCAAGGCAGGAAAATGAAGGGGTGAATGAGAAGGGAGACTCTCCTTGGTGAACACAATGAAGATGATGAGATGGAGAAGAAGGTTGCAGCTGATTTGATGCTGCAAACTGCTCTTGGCAGTAAAGGAGAAATGAAGCACGGCTGCGCTTCTTCTCGGCAGACTTAAGGAGCAAAAGCTGCTCTTTGTGTTCTTCACGTTGGAGATGATATGGAGAGAAAGATAAGGGGCTGAGATTGTTGTGTTTCTCGGCAGAAATGGGAAGAAAATAGGACTGTTGTCCTTAGTCTCTTTCTCGGCAGAAATAAGAGAGAGAGAGATAGTTTTGTTGTTGCTTCTTCTTTCGTTGGAGAGAGAGATGAAAGATAAGATTGGATGTAAGAGAAAGAGAGGCAATCCAAGAGAAAGATTATAGAGAGAGAGAGAGGTGTATGTGGCAAGTTGAGGGAGAGAGTGTTGTTAACTCTCTTGGATGAGAGTATTCTAACACTTAGGGCTGTCATTGAGGATAAGAACGCAGGTTTTTATCTGCTAATTATGCCCAGTTAATTTATTTTCCGGTAGAAAATATCTCTGTTATTTTATTCTATTCCCTCAATCAATTAATAACCTTTCTCATCTCTTTCTCGATGTCCAAATTCTCTCTAATTCGTCTTATATCTCCCAAAATAAATTAAGGAATCCATTTATATAATTTTTAAGTCGAGATTCCTTATAACGATTAAATTCTTAAAAACTGCTCAACTTAACGCCTCATTAAGCAATTTATTTTTAAACTTCACTCAAATGATCTCAGAAAATTCTCCGACTTATCTTAAGAGTCTTAGAATAAATTCTAGATTCAAATAAAACTAATTAGACTCAATTCTGAGTCAGTCGATGAATAGTGATTTCTCGGTTTACGTTACTATTAATTCAAAAATAAAAGTTCTCAGAAAATTCTGAAATTTATACTCAAGCTCAATCTCATTTAAATAAGGTCATACAATGCACCACATACTCGATTCGAATAATCGAAACGAAAAAAATCACATTAGAGCACATAAGGGCAATTTCGTCATTTCACAGAAAATTTTATTTTCGCGAAGATTTTTAGCACTCAAAACTCATCATATAAGCATATTAATTAAGTTAATACGCACTTAGGAACTTAGAAAAGTTTGGGGTATTACATCTAAAGTCATGGATGACAGCATAACACATTGAGCCGTAGTAGCATCATCCACATGTTTCTTATGAGCATTTTTGTCAAACGATTCATACTCTTCAGATTCCTTATCAGGGATGATATTAATTGATTTTTCCAAGACATACTCAATTCTATCTTGCCTTAGTGCTAAACGCAAGCATCAGAGCCAATCCGGAAAGTTCGACCCAGTCAACTTGTTGGTCTCCATCAAGCATTTCAAAGACAAATTTGACGACATTCTTATCTGATCAATAAGTAGAAAAGCAAATTAGAACAGAATAAGCAAAGATCACATTTATATCACTCTAAACAAACAAGGCTTTTTGTATTGATTGGCTCCCACTAATTTTGACACACCCTGCGACCCCAAACGCAAAGTACGGATTTATATATCAAATATAAATCTTAGAGGACCAAGACCCAGGTCTATATTATCACGACATTTGCTTTGGCTGATGACTGCGATAATATCACCTAGTAGGCCTCTAAGCCAATTGCAACAACAATTTCGCAATTCCTGGTTTATTAATCCAATTAATCTGCGCCCTTAAATCATTTTGGACACTTTGGCGCCAAAACTGATCTAAGCAAGTCAACCCCATTACACGATGCCACCATGCATCTATGATTGAGCCTTAGCCTTGTAGACTAGAGCAAACACTTTGGTGTAAATACTCTTGATCGAAAGGGTTTTTGCACTCAATCAACTATAATGGAAGACGCATATTATTCCAAATAAGACTTGTATTTTAAAATGGAGATATTATTATGTGATACAAATTATCAAACAATTACTGGGTGCCGCCTACCCACGCATACGAATGCGGACTACATATACTTGGCGCCGTCTACCCAGACATATTATACGGACTACAAGTACTGGATGCCGCCTGCCCAGGCATAATAACGGTCTCTAACTACTATAATTAAAATAAAGTATAAAACAAATATCATGCTTATCACACAACAAAGTAGCACATGAAATCTCCACGAATAAAATTTAATAATCTAATTAAAATTTTATTCTCTAATTAAAATATGGGTTAAGAGTATATTAATTCTAAATTAATATAAATTTAATACTTATTATTTCAAAAATAATAATATTAAAAGTATAAGATAATAGTTATTAATCTAATTAATAAAATTATCTTTTAAATGAAATTGGGTTTAAGATTTTATATTAATTCTAAATTAATATAAATTAATTTATATCATTATTTCTAAAATGATAATAAATATTTTAATTTTCTGGGTTCAGAGTTCCGGGAGCAGCACAGGCATTTGAGGGAACAAGCTATGACTCAAAGCTCCAGTCTTGAAGCTACCCGATTTTTCAAGTCCCTTTATTATCGAAACTGATGCTAGTGGTAAGGGAATTGGAGCCGTCTTGATGCAGGAAGAACATCCAATAGCGTATTTTAGTAAAAAATGGGACCGAAGATGCAACTGACGTCCATCTACAATAAAGAACTGTATGCCATCGCCGAGGCTGTTCAAAAGTGGCGTCAATATCTATTGGGTCGTCGGTTCATTGTAAGAACAGATCAAAAAAGTATCAAGGAAATTCTTTTGCAGACGATTCATACCCCTGAGCAACAATGTCATGTTCGCAAATTGCTCGGGTTTGATTTTAGTATTGAGTACAAGGCCGGGAATACTAATCTTGCGGCCGATACTTTATCATGAGTCGATGGTGAAGATGAGAAGGATACATCTGACGGTGAAGCACTTATGTTATTTATGTCAAGGCCAAAAAGTGATTTTTTGGATGATTTGCAAAAAGAAAATTTGGAGTTGGATGATTTACAGCAAATTCATAAACGTATAAGCAGCGGTGATGCTTCAACGTTTACTTTGCGCGATGGAATTCTTTTCAACAAGGGCAGAATGTACGTCAGTCCACAGTCGGCATTGAAACATAAATTACTGTCCGAGTTTCATGCTACACCTATGTTAGGCCACTTAGGAGTTAAGAAAACAATGGTGCGGATAGCAGCAAATTTTTATTGGCCAGGATTGCGCAAAGATGTGGAACATTTCATTGCTTGTTGTCAAGTTTGTCAACAGATAAAAAGTTCGACGCAACCTCCTGCTGGATTATTACAACCTTTGTCGATTCCAGAACGCGCTTGGGATGAAATATCCATGGATTTTACTATCGGTTTGCCAAGTTTTAAAGGGAAGACAACGATTCTTGTTGTGGTTGATCGACTCACAAAATTTGGCCATTTTGTATCCCTTCCAACCATTTTCATGGCTGCCAAGGTTGCTGAAATTTTCATCCAGCATATAGTTAAACTTCATGGTTTTCCGAGTTCTATTTTATCCGATAGAGATCCGATATTTATGAGCAATTTTTGGAAGGAAATATTCCGTTTAAGTGGCACAAAGTTACTTCATAGCAGCGCATATCATCCTCAAACGGACGGTAACACCGAAGTTGTTAATCGAGGTTTGGAACAGTACTTTCGAGCATTTGTCAGTGGACGTCCCTCGACTTTGGGTGATTTCTTAGCTTGGGCAGAGTATTGTTATAATACTAGTTATCATTCTAGTATTTTGATGACTCCCTTTCAGGCTTTGTATGGATATTTGCCACATTTGATTTTACCTTACACAAAGGAAACATCTTCGGTTCAAGCTGTGGATGACTTACTGCGGAATAGAGATTCTTTGATTAAAGAGTTGCGACAGAATATTGCTCGAGCTCAGTATCGTATGGAATAGAAGGCAAACAAAAAGCGCCGAGAAGTGGAATTTCAGGTGGGTAATTTAGTATGGTTTCGGTTACAACCTTATCGTCAAGCTTCGGTTGCTCGACGTGCTTCTCACAAGCTCGCAAGAAAATTTTATGGACCTTTTCCTATCTTGGAGCGTATTGGTGTTGTCGCCTATCGTTTGCAATTACCCCACCCGTCTTTCATGTTTCCTTGCTTAAAAGGCATTTGGGGTCTGGTGAGTATGAGTCTACTCGTCTACCATCTGATTTGGTTGGTGATCGGCCTGCTGTTCTGCCACTTGCTATATGTGGGTCTAAATCAGTTGTTCGAAATGGTGTGGTTCAAGAAATGGTGTTGGTACAGTGGAAAGGGTTAGCTCCTGAGATGCTACATGGGAGTTTGTTGAAGACCTTAATCGAGATTTTCCTAACTTACACCTTGAGGACAAGGTGGTTTCTCAAGAGGGAAGGGATAATACGAGCCCAGAGATGAGCTCATGTGCAAGCCCAATTGATTCAGCAACAACTATTCGTAAGTCGAGTCGGCAACGACAAGCTCCTGTGCGTCACCAAGATTATGTGAAGCATGGGAAACGTGGTGGATAAGTTTGGAAGTTGTTTTATTATTATTATTTAGCTATTAAGTTTATCCTTTTTGATTCCTAGTAGAAGTGGACATCTTATTGCGATAGGTTTAGTCGTTTATTTCTCTTATAAATATTTGATTGTTTTAGTATCGGTGATTATGAATTATTAATCAAATTGCTTTCTATCTCTCTGTCTCCTCAACTACTTCTTCTCAACTCTTTCTCTCATCTTCCTAAATTCTCTTCTTCTTCTTCTTCTTTCTCTCCCTATAGTTCTAATTCTCGGAGCAAACACACGCTATAGTTGTGTATTTTTTATACCGGGTCGTATCAGAGGGGAACGGAAGGCTTCGGAGCGAGCCAAACAATCCAAATTGTTACCACTAAGATTATCTTTATATTAGTTATCGGAGCCGAACATATGTAGTGCACGCGCCACGCGCGCGGTTGCATATTATGCAACCGCCGCATAGAAACACTCCTCCAAGAAGAAATTCAAAAAGGCGAGTTGCACTCGACGATCTCGCAAATTGCAATGCTCAAGAAGAAATTTACAAAGTTAATATTTTCTCCGTACCTAAAATGTGTATTAATAATGTCATTTTTGTCCGCCCCTAAAAAAATTTATTGTGTCCATTTTATACTATAATTTCACCATTTTTACAGTGGTGGGTCTCTTTTTACACTTAAAGCACATTTTTTATCAAATATTTCTTAAAACTCATGAGAATCAAGTTGTTATATAATTTTGAGCGATGGAAGATGTACAAAATATTTTTTGAGTTTTAAAATCTGTAATCAAAAGGAAAATATTAGCCTTAGTATTTTCTAGCAATTAGCTAAATAAATACGTACTATTGATTAATACAAAGTACAAACAGTTATGAATAATATACACATTTATTCTAGGAGCTTGGTGTTTGGCCTTTCACATTAAGCGGCCGGACACACCATCGGGCTGGGCCTGACTTGGCTTATCTGAATTTAGCTCAGGAACAGCGGGCTCTGGCCGGGTTGGTCCGGCCCGACAGTTTTGCCCTATGTAGTTGCAGTGTCATACATTTAGAGGGGTGTATTGGATTAGGAGTCTATGGGATTTTTAAGGAGTTTGAAAGTTTGGGTGTATTCAATCCAGACTTTTCAAACTCCTTAAAAATCTGGTGGTATTCAATCACAACTTTTGAAACTCCTTAAAAATTTGGTGGTATTCAAAACTCCATTGACTTTCTATGTCTATTGACTCTTGTGGAATTTAACGTGATTTCACCCGTTTTTTGTACTGGACGAATTTCGACATTCAACCACGAAATTTTGAGATTCCATAAAACACGAGCGCCGGCGTCCTCCCAGAAACCGATGGGGTCTATTCGGCCCTTGGCTGGGGCCCAGCCCCGGCTGGAAAGTGAAAGAGAGAAAGAGAGAGGGGCAACTCACGCAGACACCATTTTTGAGGTCCAGCCCTGAAAATATGAAAGCAACTGCTATTTTTTACCACCATTCACCTGCTTTTGCTTTCTTGGGCTTTCACAAATCATAATGGTTGTTTTTACTTTCTTAGGCACTCATAAAGTGGTAATGTTGTAGTAGAGGCGAGGAGAGAGAAGGCAAGAGTGACAGAGTCGTCGGCTCTGCAGAGTAGAAAATGGAAAAATGGTCTGCAACCCAACGTTCACCTAACCCAGCGATCGCTAGCTTCAATTTCAGCGATGGCTGCTGTCCAGCGAGAGCTGGCTTTTCATTGATTTGAACTCCAACCAAATCGTTCAAATCTACGCGAACTCCATGACAAAATCTTCCATACTCCACGCTATAAACTTCAAAACTCCATTGACTTTTTGAACTCCTTAAAATTTCAACAAACTCTGGATCCAATACACCTCTCTTAGTATTTAAAATTAAATAGAAGAAAGAAGAAGGGAGTCAGTCGGTTAGGAATAAAATAAAAGAAGAATAGACGAGATAAATGTATATGAGTATGAAATTGACTATGTATTGTCACATCTCAATTTGATAGTTGAAAATTAGTTCTGAAGGTGAAGGGTGAGAGACGTACCTGCTGTCTTAATTTTGTTTTCACAGATCTTGTTTGACTGATTGTGAATTCTCGCACAACACTGTAACTAACAGAGAGAGTATAAATTTAATGTTTTTTTAATGAGGCTGCAGTTTGTTAAAAGATGCAGAGACATTTCACCCTTCTTGCAATAATTCAAAGCTCCGATGGCTTTTAATTTATTTAAATTAAACTGCCAATTAAATCATGGACAATATGAAATCCAACCTATCATTTCATTTCAATATATCTGTCATCAATCATCGTATGCAGATTATATATATATATATATATATATACATATATATATATATATATGATCAACTGAAGTTGCCTACGATTTGTGTTTCAATTTGCAAGTATTCGAGTACATCCATTCTAAACTCAAATATTTACTGATTTTAAAAGAGAGTTACCTTTTTCAGCATAAATAAATCTAAGGGTGATGGAACATTATTTATCATGAACACTTGTGAACTGTTAAACTTTTTTTATGAAAAAAGTAAAATGTACTGATAAATATATAATGCGCTTTGAGTAAAATATCCTTATCGATCTAAATCGAACCCACCAATTGCTCACCTTTTAAATTCGCCCATGGGCAATAATCATGAGAAATAAATCACAATAAGAAATCTGATATATAATTGTTAGATTCGAGCATGCAGCTCAATCAAGTTGGCCAATTTATGTAGAAGTTGATCTGACTGAAATATTGCAAGGTGTGCTGATACAGAATGGAGATTCTGTTCTTCAGTCTGAGCTAGAGTATTGTTGAACAGGTTGGAACACATTCGAAAGATTCTTTCCATATATAAGCGGATTTTGCGGAGATCTTTTCCTTATCCAGTATTGACGTGGGGAAGATCGTATCCAGTGAAGATATTATTTGTTCCACAAGATAAGCCTCCAAAGGAAGTTTCTATCTACAAGAAAACTAGGGAAAATCGATGGAGATCATATCTAGGATTTCTCAAGACCTATATATATCGACATCAACACAAGTTGGAGGCTGCCGTTGTTTTAGCTATTTTCATTGTATTCATAGCTAGTATACTTGCGTGAGTGAGTATTTTTATTATTGTTTTGAGAGTGTTTGTTCATAGAAAAACACTTGGGAGAGAGGTGAGCGATGGGTTGCGACTCAAGCTTAGATTGTTCAAGTGCGTCTTGAACATTCGTTGGTTCACGCGGGTTGGGAAGTGTGTGAGTTAGGAGACTTCATATGATTGACGAACTATATGTATAAGAGTCTGTAACTACAACTTACAATAGTGGATTGATTCTCTCTTGGGCAGGAAGACCCCCCAGACGTAGGTTGATTAACCGAACTGGGTTACCACGTTTGTGTGTTCTTGTCTTAGCATACTTATTGATTTCTGTGCTAATCTCTGTGCTAAATTTTGCAGCAACGAAATACAATTTACATGCATAAATTATTGGATTAAATATTTCAATAATACTCATTAATATACAGTCTCGACCTATTAGATATCCACACACACGTAGTAGATAGTATAAATTGTATATGATATAATTCAATTTATATTTTGAGATGTCCCATTTATATAATCTTCCATGATGTTTAACATTAAATTTTACATTCATTTTCAAATGTAATTATTTTATTTGTAACCCTTTACGACATTGCAGAACATAATTAATTTAACTTATATTGTTATACGTACAAGCAAAACTCAATATAATTAGCTAGAAATAATACCGTAGTAGTAATATTATTGTTTTACCCTGGGCCTGTACAAAAGTGTAGGTGGAATTAAATAAAAGTTGAGCAATAGCCTGCATTCTGCAGTAGCTGGAATAATTGCTTTCCCCATGCATTACCTTTACAACACACAAAATAGGAGTAGTGCAGATACACAAACCCTACTTCTTCTTTTGGGAAAACGAAAACCAGCCCCCCCCCCCCAACCCACCCAGGTGCACACACACTCTTTGACGTCTTATACTTCTCCGATTTATTGATATTGTCATGTTAATGTTCGATACACAGACTAACAACAAAGGTAAAAAATAGTTGATGAGTAAGTTTCTTTATTTGGAAAATAACAATATAAGTGATTTGGATGGAGTAATTTTTTTAGTTAATAATAACTCAATTAATAAATACAGCATTTACGATGAAAATGATATACTAGCAGTACTAATTTATATACATGACTTATGTTTCGTAGCATCAGCTTTACTATAGTTAGTCGCAAAGCTATTTTGTGTTTTTACTACACTCTTGAATCATCAGAATATCTTCCTTTTCCTTTTTAGCATGAGTCTGATATGTGAATGCGATTCGACCAAACAGTCATGGATCGTTGTGCCAACGTTAAATCTCATGTAATAATGTTTTTTTTCTTTATTTGTCACTTCGTAATAATGCTAGTCCTACTCCACTATAATAATTAATTGCAAGGCAAATCGGCACATAATTAAACAAAATATGGTTCATTGTATAGCAAGTTTAGTTGCAGTCCAAAAGAGTTTTGAATGTTGTTACACTAATTAGATGGTTTGAACAACATTTCTTCAAGGATATGATTTATCCTTTTCATTGAAACGGTTTACCTACATTTATAGCTATATCTATTATAAAAGAGCAGATTCTTACAAAATTTAATGGGTCTAATATATCCCTCTTATTATATTTATCTTAGGGGCAATATTGTAAATTTATATTTTTATTGAATTTACATATAAACTCCTCACATATATATGAAACATTGTCCTAATGAAACTCTTCAACCCCCTACTCTATATGTTACAACCGACGATAGAATATGAGACAAACAATATAGTGTACTTTAATTATTATAAAACATAATTATTTTGTAAATTGAATAGTGTAATTTAATTATTATCAAGTATAATTATTTTATAAATTTAAAATTATATTAAATTTTAAGTGAATAAATGAGTCTTTTGAATCCTAGAGGCTAGAGTACATCCATATACATCGGACATATAATTTTGGTGAAGAAGAAGTAAAACGTTTACAAATTGTTAACTTTTTTCAGTTTCTTGTGTAGTTATAAAGAGAGATAGAACATTTAATTATTTGAGAACGAAGAGAGTAGTAGATTCCGATATACATAAAACCAAGATGAAAGAATTGTTGAAGTTTTGACCGCACATGTTTATTTGTTTCATTACAAATACAAATTACTGCATTTGTTGTTCAATGCCAAAGGTATTTTTGAAAAAACTAAGATGGTTAATTCGAGATTATACTACGGACTAGAGATAATTTTGACTTGGAAAAAATTATTACACCTGTCTGAATTTATCATTTTCCGTAATTAGAGATAAAAGGATGTAAAATGGACTGCCCCGAAAATTATACATTCTGCCTCAGGAAAATTAACAACCACAGTATACGTGTGAAAAAGATAGAAAAAAAGGTGAAAATATAAATTTCTAAAGATGCAAGAATATATTAATTATTCTCTTACATGAGGTTGAGAAAACCTTGAGAAGATAAATAATTTTAATTAATTATATTTTTTTTAACAAAGGTGGAAAAGGTTGAAGATTAATAAAGGAACAACATGATGAGCTTTGTATGGAAATCAAGATGAGAGAAAAATAATAATTATGATATGTTTATACAGTTTTGCATCTTAGATGATACTTTTTTTAAGTGTGTGTTTACTTTGGTTGTAATTTTATCATTGAATATGAGAGAAAAGATAGAGTATATTATCATTTCCATTACATCTTTATTAGGATGGAAAAGAAAATTATCATATGGTCATCCCACCTCCTTCCCATTTTTATACCTTTTGTCTATTGGAAAATATTATCACACCTATCCCTTATGTTAATATTTTCTATAATTGGAGTGAAAAGAATGAAAAAGGGACTACCCGGAAATCTTCCTTCCTGCCCTGAGAAAATTAGCAACCGTAGTAAACGTGTGAAAATGATGGAAAAAGAGTAAAAATATATGTATTTTACCCTCCCATTAAAGTAAACACACACTAATTAAAAAAATGAGTGAAAAGAAAAAGTATTAAATATTATCATTTTCATTCTTTTTTTATCACATATTTACCAGGATGCAAATGAAAATTATCACATGATTCCCCCATTAAGCTCCTCCCTATTTTTATGTCTTTTACCCATTGAAAAAAAAATATTATATTTATCTCCAATGTTAATAGTTTCTACAATTGAAGAGAAAATGATGCAAAATGGGCTGCCTCGAAAAAAATTTCATCCTGCCCGAAAAAAATTAACAACCGCATTATACGTGTGAAAAGAGATGGAGAAAGGGTGAAAATATTTGTTTTCCACCTTTTTACATCAAAGTAAGCACACCTAAGCAAAAATCTTATATAGATGAATATACCATATAACATGAGTTTTTGTTTAAAGTCTTACGTGACTTAATTAGATTAGTTCTATTATAATAAAATATCTATACGATCAAGTTTAGTTTTTAAACTTTTTAGTCTGCATTTTGTTGAAATTTTCAATTGTTTGAAAACCTACAACTTTCAAAGTTTTTTTTACTCTTCAATTGTATTATGATTTGTAAAAAAATAATCATATTAGATAAATTTTATATGCACTTACACACCGCTAGTGTATCTAAAAGACTAAATGTGATCCAATACCTTCTTCTTTTTTTCCCACTACTTTTCTTATCAAAAAATTAGTCTCTTTAAACATATATATACATAGAAGAATAATTGACCATATAGTACTAAATGGAGTAATCACTAATCGTTTGGTCTACATTGTCTACTTAATTATTTGTGCATATTTTTTTGCAGAATTTGGATAGTAAACAATCAACATATAGTTTTACAAAAAAAGGTTTGGATGGTAGGCACTAAACAGCAAAGATTAATATTGCAATTTTATAGCTAGGTTTGTGCTTATAATATGTCACGAGACCTCTCTTTACGGCACCAACAGAGGTAAAAAACTCATCAAAATTATATAAGGACAAATTAATTGGTCAACTCGATCTAAAGCATGCAGCCAAATATATAAGGACAAATTAATTTTGTAAAGATTTCACTCTAAAGGAAAAGAAATTTTGGATTAAGTAAATAATAAAGTTATTTTCTCTTTTGGTAGTTTATACTAATTGAATCCAATCTCCCAAATGCTTTGTGTATTTATGAAATAAAATCGAGTTGTGATAGTGGTAGAGTAGGGTTAAAGCTCTACCAACAAAGGGAATTTTCAGGTAAAAGTGCGAAATGAAAGAAATGGATCTCGACGAAAATGGTTGACTACCTTCCTCCTTTTACTCAATTTGCAAATTCCTGCTTCTTGAATATCGTGCAAAAAAGACAAAGAAAAGCCTCACACCCGGGATTTCGGCCGGTAAAGACCCTCCGACGCTCAAGTCAGTGTCTTGAGCGGAAAGAAAAGAGGTGAAAAAGAGTAAATTGAGAAAACAAAATAAGAGGAAAAAATCTACCTCGAGCTTAAGGCTTGATAGTATTTATAGGGGGTGGAAAATCTAAGGGTAAAATAGACATTTAGCATATAATTAACAAGGCTTGGGCCCGTTTTGGACCGATAAAGTAGTTCATGAACTACTGGGATCCTGCTCATGATATAAAACTCATTTACTTTGGACCCAAGAGGATGTAGCCCATATCAGACCTAATATCTTAATTCATGCCCAAAAAAACCAAACAAAACCTAGTTAATTACTGAAAAATTGATTGCTTATGGAGAGAAAAAAAATGAAGAGAAAAGAAAAATAAAAAATGAAGAGAAGTATTTGGAAGTTTTGACTTCAAAAACCGAAAAAAGGAAGTGAGGAATGTATAGTCTTACATCAAGAAAAGAAGTAGTCAGTAAGCAAAATGGTAAGGCATTAAATGTGGGTGTTTAATTCCTCAAAATATTGTACAGTGGTAACAGCTACAGCATGAATACAGTCAGAGAAAATTAAAGTAGATCGATCAAAACCATTCTTCTATCTCTCTCATGCATGCATGCATGCATATTAATTGCTGCCCATAAGCACACTGTTGCAGACTTCTCTTTTTCTCAAAAAACATGGAAATAAAAGTTGGACTTCCCCATGCTGCAATTGTATGCCTCTCTCTCTCTCTCTCTCTCTCTCTCTCTCTCTCTCTCTCTTGCATATAACGTAGAGCAGAAGGTAAAAGATATTTGCCTGACAGAGCTTGAGGGACAGATGCGATATGGAGTTGTGTGTGTTCAGTCACATTACTCACACTGACATGTTCTTCAAATTTCACACACTCACACACACACATTAGAGGGGGATTCCGAAATTCTCCTATTCAAGGGCAAAGTAAAAAATTACTATCTTTATTTATAAAAAAAAAATATAGGAATACTGGGATTGAGTTCTATATAAACCTCCTGCCATCCATCATTCCATTCCATCCATCTCAATGTGCCAAATTCCATTCCATCATTTCATATAACAAATGTTATTAGTCTATTCATGACTGTCTTTTCTTTCTCATCATATCATCATCTTCCCCTCCATTCTTGTCACTTCACCATTTCTCTTCCATGGAACCATCTTGCAAGGATGCATGTTTGCTGGAGAATGTCTGCACCGAGAAGATGCTGATAGGGTTCCGGAGGCTGTCTAGAATTATTCTAACCGTAAACAATTGATCATTGCGGGGCTATCCTCATTGAGCTTTTATTTAGCATTTTTATTTTTTGTTTTAGGAAATGTTTGGTGATTTGAGAAGTATGAAAATGAAAGTGATTCAAGAAATGAGTAGAATTTTACACCATTAGTATCCTTTTTTTTCCTACTTCTATAAACACCAAGCATCCTTTTATTTTCTCTTAGGATTTTTTTCTTGACCTTGCAAGACTTTCATTTTATTTTCTTTTCGTTTTCTAGAATTTATAGTACCTTTATATCGTTCAAACCTCCCATCTTTTCCATTTGTATCTATTCCTCCTGAGCTTGGTCATGTCCTGTAATACTTCAGCAGAGCAGTGTTTCTTTTTTTCATAGTGGAAATTGTGTTAGTGGAAAATTAATCTAATTATTTTTCCAGTATCAGAACTCTGCTGTTTACTCATTTTATGTTTTCTTATCTTTGTTCCAATTTCTATTCAGTAAATTTCTCTCGATTTATGTGTCCTTGGTATCTTTGATTCGAATGAAGTGCTAACTAGTAAATTTATACTGTTCATTTTTTATTTTTTTTTATTTTTTAATTCTGCGGTTACAAAAAATCAACCTTAGCGTTAAAAGATGCTAATTGCAACCTCATAATTAAAAAAAAAAAAAAAAAATGTGCATCAGTAAAATTCAGAACCAAAATTTTGCTAAACATTATTCTCTGTGGGAAGTACTGTGTAAAGGAAACTAAACCGAACCCAACATATGATCCATTTAAAAAAAGTAAAAATCTCATTTTTTTCTTTAATTTCTCTCACAGAACAAAATTCACGCAAATCACAATAGAAGTTCTCCGCCAATTTTGGCATGGATTCAAAAGGCCACAAATGAAGGAAAATGATCTTATTTCTACAAATAATGGCAATTACACATATTTACCCAAACAATGCAATAACAATATTTCCAAGATAATTTCTTTGACGAAAATATGTACTGCTTTGAAATAATCAAACAAGCCTCAGAGCACTAATTCCATGAGCAGTTACCAATTAATCAGCAGCTGCTTCCATCTCCCATAGATTGATTGAAAGAACAAAACCATCTCCTACCATCGTTCGACGTCGAGCGCCTCAAGCTCGACGATCTCGAACACCGGACCAACTGACTGCTCAAGCTGCGGTCAGTGGTCCGAGGAACCAAGCAAGGGCTAGTCTCCGGTGCTCCCATGCAGAGGCCTGGGGTCAGTTTTACCGAGGGCAACCTTTTGCAGCTGAGTGAACGGAATGACGAACCAAGAGGGGCAGGACGACCACAATGAAAATCGGGCTTGCAGAATGGTGTCTCCAAAGAGTTAGATTCAGGAAGCTCTGTTGAACAAGTGCAGAAGGATAAGGACAAACTTGTTCTTGCAATCTCTTTGATTATTGGCCCCGTCCCTGCAAGCTTGGTAAATGAAACTATGCCATGCCGGCATAAGGGGCAGGCGATTGAGCCGGGCGGGCCGTGACCTGCTGTTGACGTGCTGTTTGTAGAACATAGGTAGAGAGCACATTGGGTGCAGAACTCATGGAAACAGCCTGCATAATAAGCATGCTAATTGAACAACTATGGTAGTAATTTCAGCTTCCAGGAATGCCTTTTTTTAGGTTATAAGTGGACTAATTTTCTTTATAATCTACCAGATTTTATTAAAGTTCTAAAATAAATTTCTCTAAATTTTACACTTAGTTGCAGTAAATGGTGAGCAAGTTGAAGTATACCTTCTGCTGCAACAGTGCACTTTCTCTCTAAGCAAACGACGCATGGATCTAAACAGGTAGTTGGTGAATCATTGCATCTCCATCCGCATTCTCTGCAATGTCGACGTATTGTAAGATTTGAAGAATAATTTCTCTGCGATGAAGCAAAATAGTAGATTTCTGCTCACCTCGCAATTTCAACAATGCTCATGAGAGGAAGACTTAAATATGGTGAAGGATTAAGTCTTGGTCGTCCTGGTGGTCGCTGGGTTAGAATGTCCTCGAGCCAATCTCTATGCCAGGAACGAGCAACCATCAACGGAGTCCATCTGTTAGCACGCAGCATACAGAACTAAGCTAAGACGAGAAATTGCTCGACAGAAAGTAATGGGAGAACATCGAATATGCAACCTTCTTTACTGAATCTAACATGAATAAGAACATTTCAATGAGTTGACATAAAGATTTGCAAGCAAATTCGCAATAGAAAACAGAGGATGTCTTTTCATCCCTTGTTATGAAGCTCAAGATGAGCCTCTTGGCTAAAGCCATGCTGATGGAGGGCGAGGATTGATAACAATATTCATAACGAAAGAAATACTTAAGAGAATTACATTGGAAGCTGCACTATGTGTTTGCAGGCAATTATGACATTATTTTTTTAATTGTTGGTGTTTATGGTCAGATCTGAAGCAAAATAATTCGGTGAAATATCAAGATGCAGGAAGTCGCCAAAATAACAAATAATCACTGAAGATAAACTCATAAATAAAAAGTTAACGAAATACTTGCATACCCATTTGTGTTCTCTGCGGTAAGACTGGCGCCCTTGGCGATCAAAAGCTGAAAAGACGGCCAAATATTAACCATATTATGCAAACTTTGGAAAACATTTATATTTTGTATGATGACTAAATAAACTACCTGACAACACTGTGCATTACCACCACATGCAGCATAATGGAGAGGTGTGCTTCCAGCACCTAGGAAGAAACCGCGCATATCCTTTAGATTAATGATATAAAACGACTCCGTTATCAAGTTTACAAATATAAGAGTATATGTGCCTTGATCCTCTAATTTCATCTTGCAAATTATCATACGATGTTCATTATTTCGCTATTTTTCTAGCAATTGTGCAACACACCAGTAAATTAATTCTTGAATCGCGCAGAAGAAATTTAGGAGTAAATAGTTGACAACATGGCATAATGTTTCATGTCATATTAATTAAACAATCAGTCGACTCAAATCACCAATTTGCAGTGGCCAAAAGTGGAATAAAAGCTAGAGCAGAGAAAGTGCCGACAAGCGAACAGGAATGATCAGATAACCACATGATAAAGGATTCCTCACATAAAAAGTACAGCACATAACATCGAAGCAAAAATATGGGGGCCAAAAATCATTTAAAGTTCTGATAAGGCAAAAGGACATTTCTGGATACATATTGTTCTGTCAAACTCAACATCAATCCATTCCATAACTAAGCACAAAAGAATAACAATTGTTTCAGATCAAAAACTATTGTTCTAGAAGAGCATTTGCTATGGATAAAAAGTTCCGCATACCTATTAAATCAATTGTGGTCCCATCCTCAACTGTTACGTCGGATACTGAAGCCCCTATATCCAGAAGGAGATGAACGGTTTCAGCATGTCCATTAAGTGCCGCCATATGAAGCGCAGTGATGCCTCCATCAGCAGGTCGACTGATTACTTCATGAAGTGCACTAGTAGAAACGGCAAGGTTCAGATCTGATCATCAACTGTATTAAGCGAATATATAACTTAGATGAGAAATTCATATACCCTTCATCAAACTCTGAAACAGGTTCATCATTCTTGGACTTTTTCCTTAAAATACTGCAAAAGTTAGGAATGCTGGGAATGTAATCAGCAAGGAGAAGACGGATGCACCGAGAATGTCCATTCAAAGCAGCTAAGTGGAGAGCAGTTCCTCCATTCAGATAATCTGCTCTGTGAATCTACAAAGCAACACATTACAAACTTAAGCCCTATTCGCAACCAATAACGTACTGATACGAAAAGAATACTAGAAAATAAGATCATACTCCATCATACATTGGCTTTAAAAAGTATCAGAATCTGAACAACCTCCCAGTGACCATATTGACAAGCCTGCATCAATGCCGTCTGCCACAGATAAACAAGAACATAATACTTAAGCCACTAAAATATTGTTATCAAGCGATCAATGAATAGTCATCAATACTACTTTTTCTAGAGTGTTCATATAACTAAACTGAGAACGAATGATATCATCACAGACAATAATTCAAATGAAGAGGAAAAAACAAGAAATAAGAAACAAATGATCACCTGTCCTCTATAGTTTCTCAGATTAATATCAACACCAGACTCGAGCAAGAGTGAAACAATCTAAAAAGAAACAATGCACAACATAATTCAAGTCAGTGTACGAAGGATTGCATATTTAGTCCACTAGTTGCACGAAAATTTGAGTTTTGAGGTACCTCATGGTGACCTTGAGCGGCCGAGTAATGCAAAGGGGAATTCCGGACACCAAAGGTTGAATACCTAGCAAGGCGAGGATTGTAGTCTAATAAAGCCTTGGCTTCTTGAAGATCACCATCTCTTGCTGCGGAGACGAGACGCTCCCCGGATGCAGAGCATCCAAACGAATTCCCAACGAGACTTAGAAAACGCATTGTCACCATATATACAGAATCCTACAAACAAGAATTGAGAGAGAATCAAGATCGTCTATAATCGACCTTTCTCCTCTTTACCAAAACCAAATAAACATAGAAGCATATAATATGATCATTGCAAAAGATCTCAACAACATCACCAATTTACCAACTCTTTCACACACATTTCCTATGTTTTCTACCTAAACAAGAACCAACTCGGAACCAAACATTACCTTTTGTACATACCTCCATAAAAATATCTGTTGTTGCAACAGTCAGAATCTCACAGAGCTCTGATTGATGGGCCAATGGTTATGATTCTTGAGAGGGAGAAAGAACAAGCTCACCATCATAGAGATATGTGAATTACCACTTGAATCATAATTATATGTGTCTAAAAAGTAAACAATTCTACCTTGATAATGACAGATTTCTGTATCAGCTAAAGGGCCTTTGTCAACTGTTAATGGCCAAGAGAAAACAGAGCTGAAAATGGATAAAAATTCGATCTTTACCACCAACTCGCTCAGCTTCCCGTGAAAAAATTGACAAAAAGTCTGAAAAATTCAATCGCCCATCTCTCTGTTTCTTCTCATTATCAAGAATCATCAAACAGATTTTTCTGAGGAACCAAAGAAAAATCTTAATCCGGTCGTGAAAATACCGGCCCCCAGAATCCAAATTTTCCGGGAGATCCCAAAGCGACAATCACAACAATAATCCAAGATTTACATGTTTCATAAATGTTAATCCAAAATTCCACCACCCCACAAACTATTTGTCTCCCTTCTTCATTTCTAACCGACAATTACAAATATTAAACGACAATCATCCCCCAAATCTCTCTCCCTCTCTCTCTTTCTCTCTCCATTATTCTTGAATATTTGTCTGGGAATGAGGTGTAATGCTTAATATTCGGCTACAATAAGATTAATTATAGCTTTCCTCAAAAAAAAAAAAAAAAAAAAAAAAAAAGGATTAATTTCTTTTAAGATTTATTTTAGAGGGAAAAAAAAAGGAGGGACAGCGAATTTTGCGGCAACCTCAAAACATCAAGAAAGTGTGCACATTTCATCATTGGCACTTGTTATTATTCTCATTATTGCCAGTCAAATTTGGTAGTTGAGTTGTTATTATTCTCCTCACTCCAATCTTCTCAATTCTTTTCTGCCCCATTCAGGCTATATTTTATCTTTTTTCTTTTAGTTTTTAAAGTTTTGTAAGAAAATGGAGATGTATATCGTTCCAACTTCGAAGTTCACCTAAAAAAGTAAAAAGTGAGAGGAAACGAATTTTGTTTCTGTCTTTCTAATTCTCAGTTATTCTAATCTGCAAAGTCGTCCCTACATTATGTAATATTCCAATGGTTATTCTAAAATGTCTGGATATTCATATTCGTAAAGGCTAAAGGGGATAGAGATGCTGCAATTTTTTAAAGAGATTTTGCAGATTTAAAAATTATTTAATACATTCAAAGTTCCCTTAGAAAGTAAACTTTATGTTGGTGGAGAATCAGTTGAGTACGGAAAATCACATGGAAGAAAATACATATATCCCAAACTTAGCAGGGCAACAATATGAATTGAGTAGGATGCATGAATGATGAATCAAGTGTTCAAATGATTTTTTATTCTTTCATAATTGGAAGGTAAAGGCTATAATGCACTACTTGCATTGCACAAACATCATCAACTTGAGATCTTTGGCTTCATAAAGATTTTAAAAATTCAATTTTTTAATTTTTATTTTTTGCTTTGATAAGTTTTAATATATCACCTTATGATTCTTAAAGATAGATTTTTATTTATTAAAAAAGATAGGTTTTTATTTTCAAAGAAGAAAAGTTATCTTTTTTATATTAATATTTTTATTCAACATGTACGATTTTTTTTCTTTATAATTATAAAGTTAATTCATCAAACGCTTTCACAATCAGGTGACGTTGTTTAAATTCTTTTATTGTTTTGCCGGCCCATTAACTAAAACTCGTCAACTTCATGGAAAACGTTGAATCAGAAAATGTTGACATTATATTGTGATTAATATTGTTTTTACCTTCCTCAAAAAATAATATTTTTACCTGCATTTGTCGTGTTAAGTACATAGGCATAGAACTGTCTAACCGGTCAAAATATGATGAATATAAAACCTTAATTTATACAGAGGAGTTGAGTTTTGCAAGTAAGAATGCAAGATGAAAGGTCATTGAATTTTTATTCTATATTTGGACACATTAATAAAATTTGTTTTGTTATTAAACAAAAAAAATAGTTTACCAGGTATTGTATTGAGCAATAGAAAATAATAAATAGAGCACATTTAAGAAGGCCCAGCCCAGTTAAAACAGGCCTTGGGAATTCCATGTTTTTGAGAATTAAAGTCATTCTTAAAACTTGGGCTCGTTTAATTTGACCCTTCAAATTTTTTTTGGGCTCGTACACTTGTACTCCACCTTCAAATTTTACTAAAAACGATAAAATAAAAATTAGGCATTTTCAACATACGCGCACATCTGACTTTTTAAATTTCAGTTTTCTTATTATCAAGAATATTTTAGACGGAATAAGAACTGAATTTGATGTTGGTTTAGTTACAAAATAATTGTCTACTAGTAACTTCGTATTAGTGATACCAAGAGAGTTGGAGCATACATTATATTATATCTTTAGGTGTAACAAAATATAGTAGCATCCACAAATACATCTATATATTTTTGTAGTTTTGTTACATATAAATTATAAGTAAATTTTGTTACATCAAAACATGTAATAAATTAAATACACTCTCAAATGTTACTAAATTTTGTGACAATCTTTATTTTTGTCACACGCATAATCGTTACTTATCTACAAGATGTCATAAGTTTGTTTAGTGTCATATTATTGTCAATGTAATGTAAACCACGAAATAATAATATTGTTGTTATTATTATTCCTGGATGCTATATATGTTGGTGGAACGAAGATTGTGATTTTCAGTATATTTCACTAATGCAAAATTAACTTTGTTATCAACATTGGTTGTGGATGTGATGATAAAATCAAGCATTGACGAATCAATAAATCTAGCTAATAGGCATTATTTAATCAATTAATTATCACTTCCATGTTTTATTCAAAAGCTCTAAACTTAGAAATATGAACTTTTTAAACTAAGAAGTGAAATACATAGTATATCTCAAAACAAAAAATTAGGAAAAGAAAAAGTAGTAAATCAATGAATGTTAGTGAAATATGATGGTTGGATTCATAATATTGGATCGCAGTCATGGTTGCGTATAATATGTGTGGGCACACACTTTTCTGTCTTCTAATTAATTAAATCAGATATGTAGGAGAGTATATTGTATCTTTGTGTCACGTGCGTTTTAAAAAAAAATTGCAGTAAAATATATAGACGTATATGAGGATTTTATTCGTTCTTTAACTTTGAGAAATTTGTACACTATAGTGAAGGAGCAAGTAGGTAGTTAATTATATTACGATCTTTCAACCAGTTTATTAAACATACCTTTTTGTAATTTCTTGTAATGTTGTTAAGGAAAAAAATAAAAAAGCACATCTACCTTTTTATTTTATTTTATACTACATGTTCAGATTTTACATGAGTATGAAAATTTGAAGTGAAAGTATGTCTA
This sequence comes from Schizonepeta tenuifolia, assembly GCA_029490685.1. Classification (NCBI taxonomy): domain Eukaryota; kingdom Viridiplantae; phylum Streptophyta; class Magnoliopsida; order Lamiales; family Lamiaceae; genus Schizonepeta; species Schizonepeta tenuifolia. Next base: position 36,672,409 of record CM055960.1, read on the forward strand.
CTTTACGTACGCTTAAAGTAAGAGTGTGTGGCCAAAACGGGGGATTGTTAACAAATAACAACAGGCAATTAGTATAATATTGTTCCGACAAAAGTTGTTTATTTATTATGGCCAGTCTTAATAATTAATTTGTACTGAATTAGTGAACATCTTGTATACATAAGTGTGACAGAATCATATGTTGCATGTGATGATGATCATCTCAAGAGTACTATGTTGTACAACATGAATCATCATCATCCACCCAATCATGAAATTTCTAAACGAACTCAGCAATACTAATACTAATACTAATACTAGTATATAATTAAAGAGTCAATTGTCAAATCAACCACCAAACCTTTTACACATTTGGGAATTAATTTATACCATCCCATCACGCTCCAATAAATAATTCCATAGCATTCTCGATTTTCTTAATTTTTCCAATCTTAAAAATATACTCTACAATCTAATTTCAATTTAATAAATTATGATTAGCAAGAACAAGAAAAGATGGAAAGAGGCCGATCATAAGAGCTGGAGGCCCGACCTAAATATGAGGGATATAAATATTCCTCGCCAATTTAATAGTAAGACTTAATTTGTATTACGATTAACATGCTTATCTTTGAAAGAAACATTAAACTCTAAAATCGATCTACAATTTCCGATGATGGAACCAAATGCTGGTCATTCTCTAATCTTACAAACTTCAACTATAAAATAAATGAAACTCAGCAAGGCTATCAAAAAAACTTAAGAAAGAGAAAAATTAAGGCGGGGGAGTTATTTTCTATAGAAAATAAAATAAGGGTAGTGATATCATATGAATATGGAGAAATTGCAGCAGTAGCAATCAATTCATGTGAAGAATCTGGCCGTTATCAATTTAATTGCGGCTTCAATTCTCAAACGGATATGAAGTAAGTTTAGGGGAGAAAATATATATAGCAGCTCTATTACGTGATTATTGTTTCAATATTAAGACAATACTCCTACTTATCTACTCGACTACATAACAGTCCTATTTGGCACCCAAAACCTAAATGTATATTTAAATTATTTGAATAAAAGTAATTATGTAGATTTATTTTTACGTCAACTAGAAACGAAGTCATTTTATACAGATTTTTGGCTGCCAACGCAACTATCAAGTATTGAAAAATCGGTAGGTCTAGATTTGAAAATTTATTCAAAATATTATTTTGTCAATATTAAAAGTGTGGTTATATATGAAACACGTCAATTTTGGATTAAGAAAGTGATATTAATTCAACAAAATACTATTCATATCATAAAATATGACAGTAAATTTTTTTAGTATGACCAACGGCACAGAGTAATTCAATTCACCGTAATTTAAAGAAGTTAATAAAGGGTGATTAACCTGAATTAAAGTTTATTATTCTTAATAAATTATTTATATATTAATTTAATTGAAATATGCACTATACAACAATTAAAATCAACTATATATAAGAAAAAAAAATATACAGAATGGACCACACCATAAACTCCGTCAATGTAAAATAACGTGATAGAGAATGTCAAAAAAATTGCTGGCAAGTCAACTAGTTGACGGATGATCGACGCAACTAATGATTAGGAAACATATTTGGATTTTGAGTGGAGTTTGTTTTTGTTTATTAATTATGGAATTGTATCTATATATTATTTAAACTTATGCAGATTCAAGGCCTCTCCTTAAATTTAGGTACTACATAGCGCAATCACAATTCAGTATTCTTATTTATCTTTAATTTTTATTTTATATTTTTTTTTAATTTATAAATACTATTATAATATATTTAGTTATTAGTTAAGATGGAAATATAAGATACCATTATACACGTATAATATATGTACAACAAATCTTCTTCTATTATATGGTAAGTTCCATAATATGGTTATCTTATTCTATATATATTAAATATTAGTAAGATGGCAATATAAGATACCATTATACACGTATAATTTATGTACAACAAGAAATCTTCTTCTATTATATGGTAAGTTCCATAATATGGTTAGCTTATTCTATATTAAATATTATTGCAGACTAGGGTTTGAAAGAAATTCGTGCGTTTCAAATTGAAGATTGGTTACATTCGCAAAGAAAAAGAAATCCAGTTTAAAGGTTTTTACTCTAATTTGATTATACATGTATGTTATGTTTTTGTTTATTTGAATTAAAATGCTTCCCCTTGCGGATATAACTCTTATTTGTAATCATGTATATATATGTTTTTGTTTATTAATTTGAATATATATGCTTGCCCCGTACATTCTTGCGAATTCTTGTATCAATTTTATAATTTTTTTTGTGAGATGTGGTTGATATAAGCAACTTGAACTGCATGATTTAAAGAGTTTTTATATGGATGATTTTGATCTTAAATGTAAAAAATATTACGAATACTTAATAATTACCGCAACGAATGAAATATTGATCTTTTTTCATGTTACATCTAATACTTTATTCTTCTTTAGATACTATATTGCTTCCTTTTTGTTTCTTAATTTATTGGGACCTTATTTTATTTTGCCACATGTATATAATATTTGTATAAATTGTCATGAAATGGTTTCATAATTGAACTGCAGCATAAGGTAACTTTATTCTTAAAAGAATATTTAATTCGGGTGATTGTCCTCCTTATTTATTTTTTAAATTCTGCCTTGGCTGAACTAATTTTGTTGTCAGTTTGAAGGAACAGGTAAAATTATAGTGAATGAAAAGATATGAGTATATTTATTAACTTCTATAGAAATTGTAATTTTACATTTGATTTTGAAGGGAATGAAGTGTTTATTGGATCTTCTCTTATAGTATATATTTGCTCCTAGAGAGCTATAGTCAAAAGAAGAAGCGGCAAACAAAAAAACGAAGAGGCAAACAAAAATTTGGAAATTAAAAAAAAAATTGAAAAATAAAAAAAACAGAAAAAAAGGAAAAAAATCTGGAAAATAAAAAAAACAGAAAAAAAGAAAAAGAAATCTGGAAAATAAGAAAAATAAAATCTGAAAAATAAAAAATAAAACAGAAAAAATAAGAAAAAAATTCTGGAAAATAAGAAAAAAAATAGAAAAAGAAAAGAAAAAAAAAATTGGAAAATAAAAAGAAAACAGTAAAAAAAGAAAAAAACAATTGAAAAGGAAATTAAGTGTCAATAAAATGGATCAAAGCGTGATGGATCACAAATAAAAGAGGGAAAGGGGTGTTTAGGTCCTAAGTTCAAAAAAATGGCCATAATTTATATTTATGAGGAGGGTGGGCCATAATTTATATTTCAATACTCATATTGGCTATATCACATGATATTCTCTATAGATAATGATATACTTTTACGGATTACATACTTATAAATTATAGCATATGTGATTTCCCGTCGATTTTCGACGGGTTACACACTAGTTTACATGTACATTGCGGTTGATGATGACCTTCCATCTAGCTTACGGTACAAATTTGGGATTTTCCCTTCAATCACTATTCGTTTATTTACTTTTCTGTGCTATTTGTTAGTTTGTTTCTCTATTTATTGAAGTACCCATAAGTAAATCAAGATTCGATTGTCAATAAACTACATCAGTTAACAATCAAATAATGAACACATTTCTGATATTTGACTTAACTAAAAACTTCATAATTGTACCCAAACTCCTTCGCACTTTTTTTCAAATATTTGTTCCAACATGTGATTTCACGACTCATATATTCGCGGGAAATTAACACGATTAAAAAAGTTTGCCGTTAGGGATATTAAAGTATGTACCCTAAAAAATGTCACCCATAGTAGGTACACGTACAAGGAAAAAGACTATGAAATTGATGATCTGCGCCTATAAATAAAAAAGATTATGCCCTCATAAATAAGGTTATCAATCTCCATCTAAAGTTGTAAAATAAAATAAAATAAAATAAAATAACCGATAACATTATTTATAGGCTATATGCATGTAAATAGAAAATAAAAATGTATATATATCGGGATTGCATAAACTTTAGTGGACTTAAATTGAGGGATGGAGACTTCCATTCACTTTGAGCACTGTGCCATTTATTTGTCGTTTATATATCCAGAATATTGCAACCTACTAAATCTTAATTAAACTAACCCTGTTTTCAGCCACTTCTTCTTCTTCTTTAATTTACATTTGGACCTTCAATTTCCACCTGAAATACTGGTTTTCATTGAGAAAACAAGGAAATATAGCCAAAAACAAGAAAGGCTCACCTTTAATTGTTAATTACTTATCGAAAGTCAACACTGAAATCTCTCCATATGTTCACTGATAATTTATGTCATCGATGAAGATACAATAAGTTGGTAATAATTATACGAGGCATTGAAAACAAATAATTATATCGAATAACATATAGTGCTTAGCAATAGGTTATTCGATAACTATATATTAGAATCAAATTCTACTCCGAGTAGGGTAATATATGAATCGAATAAATTTAGCTCGGTTTCGATATTCGATTCGGATTTGTGATATTCGAATTCAAAAATTTATGATTTGAATATACATACGGATACTTTTTTTTGATTCGGTTAATTAATGAATACGAATTCAAAATCATGATATTTGATTCGGTATATTATATTGATATATATATATATATATATATATATATATATACAAGTTAAACTAAAAGTCAAAGTAAAACAAAATTAATAACTTATTTTTTAAACAGTGAAACCCCATCTTTTTTTTTCTGGTATCTATATTTTTAGAATATATTATTGAGTGTTTATTAGGCAAATGTATTGGATATAACATTTATCATTAAATTGAGTGTTTAATTGATTATTAGGTGAAATATTATTTAAGAAATTTCCTTCAAAATTGCAAATCGAATACTGTACAAAATTTATAAAATTGTGAATCGATATTCTTATAGTATGTTTATAATAAATTAAAAAACGAACCGAATGTTCGATTCAAATCAAATATTCACGAATATCATTCAGAACCGAATACGAATCAAAAAATATATTCGAAGTTGATTCGAATAAGGTCACGAATTCGAATCGAATATACCATTATTCAAATTTGATTCGATTCGTTTGCAACCCTCATTCGGACCATCTTCGCGTTGGGGCATTTTTCAAGCCCCAACTTCACTCCAAATACCAAGCCTTGCATCTCTGTATATGGAGTTTGTTCAGCATCAACGGAGTCTGCGGTGGTGGATCTGAATAACTGTATATGAACTCGAAGGGGGCGCGGAGAAAATGATAGGAAATTCCAGAATCCCGACGATGTCGTCATTGTTATTTAGCAGTTAGATTTTCAGTCCGGTTTTCACGGTGTCGTCGGTGCTTGTAGTATTTGGAGCTGCGGTGGTGGACGCTGAAGGCGGAGTTTTCCAGTGGTAGTTTGGAGCGGCACTGGGATTATAACGGCAGGGGACAGGACGTAATGTTTTGAAAGAGAGAATGAATAATTAATGTACAGAGAGAGAATACAAAATAAATTGTAAAATATAAATTAATTTATTGTTTTAATTAATGAGTTTTATAATTAGATTTGAATTTGGTAGAAGAAATTTTAATATAAATAAACTGCATAAGAGCGTACAACATCGACATGTGTCGACATAACATACTCCCTCCGTCCACGAAATGGTTGTCACACTGTGGACGACACGAGTTTTAAGAAAATGATATGTAGTAGTGAAATATAGTGAGTATTGTTGTGAGTGGAGTAAGGGTCCACAATAAATGTGAGTGGAGTAGTAAGAGTGACAACCATTTCGTGGACGGAGGGAGTACATGTTACTATTATCTAAACAAATTATTGTGGAACTATTTTATCTAGCTTATCTAGCTCCCAACTTATATATTACTAGATCAATACTTGTGGCTGATCTCGTAAGTGTGTCAGCTGCTTTATTTAGATCTCGTTTGACGTGATAGACGGTCACTCTTCTTCCATCTAGCATTTGTTACAATTCTGAGATGAATATCAATATACTGCTTTATTTAGATCCCCATTTAACGTAGTAGACGATCACTCTCCTTCTATCTAGCATTTGTTGCAACTCCGAAATTTTTATGTTGCATATGATATCAACGTAAGGACGTAATCAATGTAATGTACATAAATTTTGAAATTATAAGTATAGTATAAAACCAAGTCCACGTGGGCCTAACAAGGCTGGACTCGTATTACCAATTAAAATTAGACTTACGTGGAAGCTTATTAATGATATGCGTACTGTAGATTTGACTATATATATACCAGTAGTAAATGATATTATCCCATGCAATATATATATATATATATATTAATCTTATTTATTATAATAAATATTACTATTTTTACCTTATTCTTCCTTTCTTGTGAAAATAGATCCTAATATTAATTAGCGACATGTCCGACGATATTTATGTCTACACGCCGACGGGGCTTAATTAGCGAAACAATATGCCATTGACATGAAAATTATCCAAAAGGGGCGTGATTGTTTTTAATTAGCGAAACAATACGCCGACGGGGCGTGATTGTTTTTAATTAGCGAAAACAATATGCCGACGGGGCGTGATTGTTTTTAATTTTTAATTTTTTATTAATTAGATGGCACAATTTTTTTATCGGCTGATGTAATTTTTCAATTTAAAAAAAATAATGAAAAATTTGAATTAGTGTATTTTAATTTTTAATGAATGTTAACTTCCAATTTGTATTTATTTAATGAAATATTGAAATTATTTAATTTAAAGTTAGACACAACTTAGAGACAGTTGAACTGCAGAGGTAGGTGTCTCTAGTGGAAAAGTGGTGCTGGAGACCACTTATGATCTCCAAGAATTACAGATAGCCTAAGAGTATAATTAAGTAGGTGTATGTGAGTTCAGAGCATTTAAGGATCATCTCATGTGGACGTAGGACTTAGTTGGCTAATCCTTAGTACTATATTAATCTTAGAGCATTAATATTTGACAACAAGAATGATGCTCTCATTTAATTTGTGGCCACCCCTTGCCCAAACTAGCTACTAGTATGTATTATGTACCATAAAATTATAATTCATGTCAAATAATGTAACACTATACAAATAATTGCACTCATATAAATATATATTTTGTGCTGTATAATAAGAATTAATTAAATTAGAGGAAATCCGATCAATATATATATAAAACAAAATTAATTAATCGACTTGTGCTTGATTAGCTAGAAGTCAAAACAAGTTTTATACATAAATTTCCTTAAAATAGCATATATTTTCACTCCATTTCATGTAAACTATTGAATGTAATATAAAACCACAAATGAAGCTAAAAAAAAAAAAAAAAAAAATCACTCTACTATATACGGTACTACCAGTCAAATATTTGGATGAAGATCATGTAGAGCGGAGTTAATATATATTGTACTACTTATGTCCCACATTATTTGTCTCACTTTCTATTTTGGGCGTCTCACTCTACTTGTCTCACTTTCCATTTAAGGAAATAATTAAGAAATCACTTTATTCACTTTATATCACTTTAGCACCACTTTATGTCACATCAGCACCACTTTATATCACTTTATCAATTAAAAAATATTTTATATCACTTTATTAACTACACTAACCACACTTTTTATATCTAATATCTTTATTCTTAATCTCCGTGTCCGGAGGAAATGAGCCAAGTAATGTGGGACGGAAGGAGTATAATTGAAAGTGAAGTTTAAGCCTCAAAGTGCAATATTTTCTCAAAAAATATATTTGTTGCAATAAAGTGAACGTACCTAGCTCAAAGGCTATATAAATAAGGGAAGAGTTTCTCATATTTTTGTCCCAAGCATTATTTACTCAAACTAACTGGTTAATCAAACGTAAGTGTATTATACAAATAGATAGTAGTACAATAATAGTTCATGTGCCCTACAAAATTGCAACATGGCGTCATCAACTCTACATTTTCACTTTTTAATCCATACCGTCCAAGACCAGTGATACAATGTTTTACTACTATGTTATTTTTGGGATTCAAAAGTTTGTCCTACAAAAAACAAAACAAGTGGACATCATTGGAGGACTGCCACCAAAGATTGAATGAAGAGACTGCATTATACAATAAATGCTCCTTTGCTCATCAATATCATTCATCAACTTTAGCACTGAATAATGTTGCCTGGACAAAAATCGGGATAATCAATTTTCAGTAAATTTATTCAGCATTCCAATAATTTGTTCATTGGTTACTCCATCAGTAGAAGAAGTATTCAGTTGCTACTTATCAAAACCCGATTTTTCAGTAAATCATGTTCGTGTGCAAATAGTACTGCTCAAGCTATAAATGAAATAAATATTACTTAACAGTGTTTCACTAGTTTTAAAGCAATAATTGTTCACCGCTATATTATTGTTTTGTTTTGAAATATTTTAGTTATCTATATCCAAAAATATTAAATTAATTAGCTATAACTGCACGTTATAAAAATAATCAAAATACAAATGAAATAAAGTTAATTATATAAAATTATAACAATGAATTACATAAATATGCTCAAACCAAACACAATACAATATATAAACGAAACATTAAAATTAAAAAAATCTATACCTATACCTATATAAAAAATGCATGGTTGAAAAAAAATGATTTACCTATAATACCCCTGTTAATATATACTATATTTTATCATTATTAGATATATATTATAATTTTATATAATTTGTATAAAAAATCAATCCATGTTAATATATATCTTAAATTTTAATAATAAAAAAGTTATGAATTGATCTTCCAATCAAATCAATCCCTGTTAATATATATTTTACCATCATTATATTCTAGATTAGATTATAAATATATATATATTATATAATAAATAAATATAAAAATACATTCCTATTTAAATAAAGATGGTCCAACATTATTACTCAAGTTAATTACTTTTATGGATCAAAATTTTTATATCCTTATGGCTCACGGCGGATGGAGTATACACGGATTTTTTTCATCGATCCAACCTATGTCTTTGACTTTTTTTTTAGATCTTTGACTTACTATTGTAAAGATGTTATATCCCAAATCTGTAGTTTTATATTAATGATAAAAGTTAACTGCGTTTTCTTCTATATCTTTCCTTTCAGTTGTAAAATATATATGTAGCAATATACCTTTGTTTTTTATATAAATAATGTTAGAGGATTTGACAATAAGAAATGTATAAATAAGTCAAAGATCTTTCACAATATATCTGAAGATTTTATGGTTTGGGCATGAAGTGAATTGTGGAAAGAATTTGAATACAAAGGTCTAGAAACTAATAATGATGATAGCGAGGTAAGAAATTAGCTTATTGCAAATTTTTACAATTTCATTTAATTAAATTATACATTATTTAGTCGTGTTACACAATAAATTCTAAAAAATTATGTTAATCAAATACTATTTACTTGCACTATTTGCAAGGTGTACAAATTAGAATAACAATCTTCAATAATGATATTACCAATTTTATCCAAAAAATTTGAGATTAACAAGATGTATTTAATCTCTAATGGAGAGGTTAAAAACGTTAATGTATTGTTTTCAATTATCCATCCTCAAAAGGAATTGATACTCAGTAGGTACATCGTTGCAAAAGAAGTACCTTACGAGATTGAATATGATATACAATACAATTTTGTGGAGTTTGAAAACATTGAATCAGAACTCAACAAATAATGTCATATTGGTAAGTGTAATAAATTTTTGTTTAGAATTTAGGACTATACAATTAATACATACTACTATCACAAATTATTTTAAGTTGTTAAAAATGATTATATATTTCTATTTATAATAATAATAATAATAATAATAATAATAATAATAATAATAATAATAATAATACGTACAACATTGAAAATACACAGGTATTTTAGAAGTTTTGTTGCAAATAAAAGAAAATCAAGTGCTTAATGATGCAACTACGGGAGCATTGAAGACTGAGAAACATAACTCTTGTGGACCAAAGGTAAATAATTTACAAAATTTAGTTTGCCTATTATGTCCCTATTATATATGAATTTTAAGAAAAATAAAAAATTCCTATATTATATTTCAATCCATATGTTTACAGGATCTTAATTTATGGAAATCACTATCTGGGAAAATATGGCAAAACATGATGGAAATCAACTTCAACAAATTATTGGACAAACGCCAACAATTGCAATCACAAATATCACTCCGAAGAAAAAATCTGGTAAAATATTTTAAAATATGCATTATATTCAGATAGTCAAACATAACAATGTACATTTCTAACTAACTACACACCTCTTAGGTCATATGAAATTGCAAAAACCAATAAATATAGTACTAATATTAGAAAGTAAGAAAGAGAAGAGGGTTATATGATATAAACAAAAAAATATTACCGGAGAGCGAAAATTGGATATGATTTTCGAGGTCTTAAGGTGATCATTGCTATTGTTCACTACTTGAAAATATGAGCTTGTATTCATGCACCTCGACATTGGCTTAGCCTACTTTGAGTGGGGGATATAGTTGAGATATCAGAGAAGAGGGAAATCCTGAGGATTATAGGGAGAGTTACCAACAACACATTGTCTGTCTTTCCGGTATGAAATAACTCCTGACACAATCTGGATTAACCAACTTTTTGAAATACGTAGCCTTTATTCGGCTTCTGGAATGCATTGAGAAGCCTCTGGCCTGTCATGTTAATGTAACAAACACGTCAGAAGTATCTGATGTAAAACTTTTCTTTGATTTATTGCTTATTTATAGTATTTTTTCATTATCGGGAACGTAGTGTTGTTTTTCATTATTCAGCTTGCAGATCAGAGAGCTTTGTTGGATGCATACTTTGAAGATTGGATTGATCTTAAGAAGTCAATTGCCGAAGATTGTAAGTTGCTCGAGAAATACTCTTTCATGACGGAGTGTCGCACCACCTTATTGTGTGGTTTTCCGAATAATAGGAAAACTACCTTTGTGAAAGCCTGCATGACAAAACGACTGTCAGATCGTATGTTGTCGACTCCAAGAATGACCTCCTATGTTATGAATCCTACTTGGAAGGGTCCTTTTAGATGCAGGCTGGTAGACTAATACACCCCGTTATATATATATATATATATATATATATATATATATATATATATATATATATATATATAATCATTATATATAATTATAATGGTATATAATTTGTGTAATAAATATAGGGTGCTGGCCAAAATTTTTAATAATAAAAATATAAAGTCTTATATTTATCTAAACACACTCAATAAACCAAAACAAAAATAGATTTAGTTTATGCTCGAAATTTAATCAACTAAACACATTACACTTACAAATTTATGAAATAGTAACATAAATAAATAAATAATTTATGTTGTTGTGTTTTACACAGTTCTTCTGATATTTATGACCCACTGAAAATTGCTAAGTTAGTAATGACACAAAGAATGACATGTGCAAAGGAAGTGACTCTTAAAGATCTTATGGAAAAACAACTTTTGGCTGAGGTAATCTCTTTATTTTTATTGCTATTTTATATTGAAAGTATAAAATTTTGTATGTTTTGCTTACTGAGTTAGAATTGACATTTGATTTGTGATATAGTTACCTAAACGTGGGATAAATGATTGGTATTATGCTGAATTTTTGCACGTAATTAAGTAATCGAAATAATTAGTGACGCCCTATATTAGGTGAAGCCTAAATTGTAACAGATTTTAGAAATTTGTTTGGAATATGGATCATAATATTCTCTAAAAAAAGGATGTCCATTACAATAATAAAGATTATAATGATAATAATCCTAAAAAATTTAATAACGTAGCACTCCATCTTTCTAATCTCTTAATTTATATTTACACGCTATATATATATATTTTTTGTCTTATGATAGGATGTCCCCTATTGTTTTACGGAAATTATTGATAGAGTTGGGAATAAATAATCAATATGGTATGGTTCCTGAAAAAAATACAACAAATCGTGCCCAAAGAGTGTTAGAGTTACGATATGCAGAAAGTGCAATGAGAAAATTCTTGAGACAACCCCCAGATAAGTGGTAATTAAAATTTAAAATAAATAATTTATTTATCTAAGAAAAAATATTCATTATATTGTGCAATTTTAATACAGAATCACCCTAAGTATTAAATATGGTGACTACAGTGCACAAATCACCATGTTTGATGAAATTGCGGCTGTCTATGTAGGATGATCTGTAGATGAGTATATTTTGCCAATCAGTGAGGTAAATTGTAAATTAATAATTATAAAATTATTTAAACTAGTTTATTGCATTATGTGATTTTATTTTTAACAACTTAATTTTTCTTAGGGCCAAGATGAATCTACATACTATCGCGCTCGGAACATTCAAACACTAATTGAAATGCGATTTATGACAATTCTCAAGTCTGTCACCATAATCGTATGGGAGATCTGGACATTATAGTGAACGCAATAGAGAGAATAGAATTTGTGGAATTGATGCTTATTGGATTGAAGAGACAAATCCAACTCAAAACAAAGCGCGAAAAGATTCAATGGAAAGTCCTAAGAAGTCTAGAGTGAGGCGGAAAAAAAGAAATCAACTACGGAGTTGCAGCCTACTGGGCAAGAGAAGAAAAAAAAGAAGAATCATAAGAAAAAAGATTGAAGAGTGCATTGAAATTCCAAGTGACGATGATCAACAGTTGTTGACTAAAGTTATCTCAAAAAGTCAAATGAAGAAAATACCTACACCATCATCAAGATCAAACAAGGAAAAACATAAATGAATAAAGATTCGATACCTTAATTTTGTATTCGTGTTTCTTTTTTAGAATAAGTTTTACTTTTTTTCCCGTTTATATGAGTACTATTTACATTTTCATAAATTTATTATATTAGCAATACTTAATCACTACTTTGACGATATTTAAAAATTATAATCTCTCTATGTTGTATCGAAGAACACGGAAAACAACTGGTATCACATGCAACGCACATGCATTTCTACTAGTCTTTACAAAAGTACATAAAATAAACATAATTAAACATTTATTTGCACTTTAATTTAATGAATTTAAGTTATTACTATTCGTTAGTTGAATAAAATTTTAAGTATTACTATTAAGACTAAATAAATAGAATAATTTGGAGTCGATCATTCTCTGTTGGTAAAATAGAAGAGACTTTTGAAGACGAATTCCATTTTCTATACTATTTTTACATAAAAAACTGATGATTTTTATGCGAATGACTGAAGATGGTTCAACAGTACTCTGCCAATTGACCATCAAAGGGACACTTCTATGTGAATTTTTATTTAAATTCAAATGGTACAAAAGCAAAAATCGATTAAAAAATTAATAGTATAAGAAGTTGCAGGAAAAAGGTGTCACTTTGGATCCAAACCCAGACTTCCAGCAACTCCCACATTGACCCCAAACCTTACAAAAAGTTTTCAACTTCACCTAGCTTTGACTTTCAGCATAATAATAACCCAATTTTGTCTTTCCCACAAAGGGTATTTCATCGAATCAAATGACAGAAAGGAATACAATCGAAGCACTGAAACTAGAATGTGATCAGATGGGGAAACATTTCTCTAAAATAAATTAGTCACTGATTAATTAAAATAAAATAAATCAATTCGGTAACAGTGTCAAAGTGCGCTCTTTGAGTTCACAAGAAAAGTTTTAAATCAATTGTTTACTACTCAAGATTAATAATTAATTTTAAGTTTCAATGTGCATTGGGGTTCATGAAAATGGGGTTCTTTTTTTCCGAGTCAACCCTTATTTGATGCAATAATAAAGTGTCATTACCTCTAGGCTTTTGCATTATTTTAGTAGGGTGGCATTAGATTTACTAAGTACTACTACTGCCATTTTATTTTTCTTGGGGGTATTACTACTAATTAGATCCAATATTAATGGGATGCTGCTGTGCTGGTCGATTTATTACAGCCAATTCAAATCTTTACCTCTTCTCTGCGACTCATTTATTTCTCTTTCATCAATTTTCTTTCCCTCTCTCTCTCTCTCTCTCTCTCTCTCTCTGTAAATTTGACCTTGCAGTTTCCTCTTTCTAGTTAAAAAATAAACTGGGATTTCCTGGTTTTCATCTGAGACCCTGCTTATATCTCACTGCACTCCTCTACACTTCCACTTCCTTTCAACAACCTCTCAAATCTTTCTTTAAACTCAAATCTCTCATTTTGGACACTTCTACTATGTGGTTTTTAGCATAAAGTTCCAATCTTTATCAAAAATCTCCATAATTTTCAAGAAATATGGGGTGGGTTCATGTCGAAAGCAAAGAAAAATCCTTTCTTTCTCCGTCCCAACAGCCATACTTTCTCTTTCTCTCTCCTCCACCTCCACCTCCTGTCCAATCCTCCCAGTCCAGCGGCTTCAATCTGAACAACAAGGTGAGTCCTAGCATGCTGCTGATAATCATAATTCTCGCAATAATCTTCTTCATTTCTGGGCTGCTTCATCTTCTTGTAAGATTTCTGTTGAGGCCTCCAAACAGAGATCCCGATGAAATGGACGATGTGACTGCGCTTCAAGGCCAGTTGCAGCAGCTTTTCAATCTGCACGATGCCGGCGTGGATCAATCTTTCATCGACACTCTTCCCGTTTTCAATTACAATGCGATCATAGGAGTTAAGGATCCTTTCGATTGCGCTGTGTGTCTGTGTGAGTTCGAGGCCGATGATAAGCTTCGGTTGCTGCCTAAATGCAGCCACGCCTTTCACATGGACTGCATCGATACGTGGCTGCTTTCTCACTCTACTTGCCCCATTTGTAGAGCGAGTTTGCTCAATGATTTCCCCTTGACCAACAACCGCTCTCCTATTGTTCTTGTTCTGGAATCTGGGGGTGAGAGTTCTAGAGAGATGGCTGTTGGTTCCGAGAGGGAGGGCTCGGTCGCACGTGTGAACTCCCACTTGAGCGACGATCTTAGGTTCTTGCCCCGTGCGGAATCTGGTGAGATTATTCAAGCAAAGGAGGAGGATTCTAGTAGTAAGAAGGTTATGTCTGTGAAGCTTGGGAAATTCAAGAATGTTGAAGAAGGTGGAGGTGAGGGGAGTAGTAGTGATGGCACCTTTGATGCAAGAAGATGCTTTTCAATGGGGTCATTTGCTTATGTAATGGATGAGAAATCTCTGCTGCAAGTTCCCATTAGAACCCCAATGATGAAGAAGCAATCGAGCAAGAAGCCGCTGACACCTGGACACAGGCTGGCAATGTCTGAATGTGGATGTGATTCTAGGAGGGAATTCAACGGTTTTGAAGCGTTTAAGGTTCTTGAGATTCAAACTGATCATGATGCCAAGTCCATTGGTAGGAGTAAGGAGAGCTTTTCGGTGTCGAAAATTTGGTTAAGGGGGAAGAAAGATGGAGATAGGGCTAATGCAGGTACAATGGAGCCTTGTAGAAGGGCCTTCTCGTTCCGGTTCCCGGTGCAGAGGAATCCGGGGGCTGCCGATGAGATGAAGGGGAAGAATGCGAGGAGGACGACGTCGGAGATCGGGATTAGTAGGTGGGGAGGTGGAGGGAGTGAAGTTGGTGCTGATGAAGAAGTAGGGAGCTGTAACAGTTTGGATTCTCAGACAAATCCTCCATCATTTGCTAGAAGGACTCTTCTCTGGCTTATGGGAAGGCAAAATAAGGTTGTCCATTCATCGTTTTCGAGTAATGTTTAGGTCTTGTTTGGGACATTGTTGTTAGAATTTTGGTAGCCATTGGTAGTGAATTAGGCAGACTGGAGAAAGAGAAGAGAGAGAGAGAGAGAGAGTACAGAGACTTCATTTTGTGGGAGATTTCACTGCAGAATGAGTAGCAAAAATGATGATTCAATCTTCAGAGCAGATTTTTTGTTTTTTTGGAATTTCATTTCACAAAATCTTCAAAATTGTTCTCCCTGTATGATATTTTTGTTGGGAAATATAACAACTTCGGTTCTTTTTTATGTAATTGAGTCTCAAATCCAGTGATATGTAAACAAAAGTAAGCTGTTTCTCTGTTCTATTGATAATTTGATCATGTTTGCATAATGCGTGTTAAAGTTAACGTGTGTGTAATTAATTTAGCACTAATTTGATAATTTCTGGCAACATATAATGAATGGTTCATTTCTGCTTCCAAACTTGCATTGCTGGATGCATGTGAGCATTTAAAGTTGCATTGCAAAAACTGTCCGAGTTAGTTTGAAGCATTTATTTTTAGCAATTTATTTGATTTGAAAACTCAGTTGTGTCATGTTTGCCCTTCTTTCTTCTCAATATTTCCTTCCGAGGTCAAATGCTCAAAATCTCTTAAAAGTTGAACCACCCCCTAATTCTCCTCCTTCTTCTTCTCAAAATCTCCTAGTAAACTTTAGAATACCCATAGTTCTCCTTTATCCGAAATCTCTAAAGCTTAAGACACCCCTTCTTTTACATAGACTTCCGTAGAATTCTATTTTACACATGTATTTCCACATCACATTCAGCATGCCATTTGAATTTTTCTATGCTACAATTTGAGTTTTACAATATTATTGGAAGAATTGTTGAGTTGATGTATACTAATTTGCCACAAATAAAAATAAAAATGACGTAATTAAAAATTTGTCAAACGACAACAAACTATAGTATTTTTCCCTAAATAAATTAATAAAAAATACACAAAATTTGTCCGGGGTTTGGTGGTAGTGATTTGTGATAATGAATAACCAGTCTAGATATGTGTCAAACCTGGTAGTTGAAACTTGAAATAAGATATCGAGCTTAAGGGGAATATATAGTTTATTAGTGTAAAACCAACTGTTTTTAAGTACTTGAGTTAGTTGATGAATTTCAAGTATAGGTGCGTTGAAGTTGAAAATAAATCAGTCCAACTGCAACAATGGGCGCTCATATGTGTCATGTTAATTTTGATTATTGGAGTTTGATCACATTATTTATACTTAGTTTGTCTTTGCTTTCTATATTTCCATTTAAATGGAGACATAAACAAAAATCTCACCCTTTAAATCATCCTTATTTTCTTGAATTTCTCCTTTCCACCACCACAAAAAGGGAAAATATTATCACTCCAATTTAGAGGGTATAATATTTTCTCTTCCTGTGATGATGGAAAGAAGAGATTAAATGAATGACTGATTTGAAGAGTGAAATTTTTGTTTATCCTTCCATTTACCTATAAATGGAGGTATAGAAAGCAAACACACCCTAAAGTTATTGGAGTATTTTTTTGTCTTTCTTAACTAAGAAGTACGTACTTTCAAATGATTGATGATTTTGAAATTCAATTATTTTTCTTGCTGTTTGCTTGGCATTTATTTCTATATGCCTTTCAACAAGCTAGTGTGACCGTTGAATGTGAATATTAATTGGAATGGAATGTGCATGTATTTATTGCGATATAGTGATTCTTGAATATGTGTATGATGTTTAATACTACAAATTATATATCGCAAGTTTTAGTACTATATCTCAAGGAAGGGATATGTGATGTAATACAAGATGCCATGTTTCTACCGAGAAATGAATTATTTGGGGTAAAAAACAATGAGGTTGTCTTTGTCCTTCAAATTTGCAATTTTGCAAAATAGAGACAACAATGCACACAATCAATGTGGAAAAGCAATGTCAGATTGTATGATTTCCATGTTCCATCTTACACACATCACAATCAAGACTAAAAATTTCATTCAATAAATCAGTTATGATTCGCTATTCAGAAGGAAATCCAAGCATCCTCTTAAGATAATTTACTGATGGCATCAATTTTGGTATTCTTGTGATCATATGTGTTGAGTTGGAATTTCACCCAAAGTTTGAAGATCAATGATATTGTAACATGCGAGTTGAAGGAAAAGTTAAAATTATAATATCAAATAGTAACGGTAGCAGTTGAAATATGAAAGAGAAGATTGTTGATTGTTGGGATGATAATAATGGATTGCGGGAAAGAGGGGAAAGAAAGTATAGTTGATTAGTTGTGGTCACACACACAGACACAGCGTCATTAAATTGAAATAAATAGCAACAGTTGCGTATGTTAGTAGAGAATTTGGAAGGACGTTAAATTGGGCTCTCACCGGTTATTACCGTCACGGGTCTTTTATACGTATCACCAAATCATACCTCTTTTGTTTTGTTTTGTTTTGTTTTGTCCCCACTTTTCCCTTCAAATTTTATTTCATCACCCCTTTATATTTTATTGTCCGAACTACGATTTCATCATCTTCGTATTCTTCAATTCATTGCATCACCTCCTCACTTATATTTATTGTACAATATTTGTTTCATATCTTACCAAGAAAATTAAATCTTTGACTCTCACCATACTTCGACAAACGACGGATCTCCAGATCGCAAGAATTTGTTTTTTTCTATTAAGATGAACTACCTATTCTGGCCCAATAAAATTACATATAGATTGTCAAAGCCCAGACCTTACAGTCAGACCCACTACAAATAATATGCCAACTTCTATATATATGAATCCTTTTCCTAATGACACTCTTCCACGGCCTATTCTATATGTTACAACCCTCCATACACATGTAAATTAATAACCATCTCATGATAGAATATGAGACATACAACAATGTACATTAATTATTATAAAACATACTTATTTTGTAAATTTGAAACGATAATGTTTGTTTTTATTTACGATAACTTGTACTTTTTGTTATTTGGTCAAGTAATTATTGTTGTGATGAAGAGTAATTATTGATATGAAGAAAGGTAATATTTCACTATTATTACTTTACTTAACGGTAATGTTTACTTTTATTCACGACAAGTTATACTTTTACTTATTTGGTCAAGTAATTATTATCGTAAGAAAAAACAATTATTGATATAAAGAAATGTAATTTTTCATTCAAAAAGTACTGATGGTCCCGATACGAGTTACTGGTGTATGGGGGGGGGGGGGGGGGGGAATACACCAGTTAGGATTTTTCAACTTTCGAAAAACTTAACACTTGAAATCAACTTCAACTGAGTAAAAGGACTCAGTTGGGATCTCACAGCTGAGTAAGCAACCTCAGCTGGAAGATTGGTGCTGTGCGGAATGTGGTGGAAAATGTACTCGTAAAAACAAACTCACGCTTTTATGCACGGTTGGTCAAAACCAAAACTGTTGATGTGAAAGTATGCAGATTGTATGCGGTTAGTTTGTCAGTTGAGATATGCAAATAAAGACTGAACACAAAATAAACACGACACACAAGATTTACGTGGTTCGGAGAGAACTCCTAAGTCCACGGGGAGATGTGAGTCCACTCACCTCAGTCCAAGTTCTTCTGGACAGTTCTACTCAGCTTACGCGGGCTGAGCAACCGTTACAATTTAGTTTCCGGGCACTAAACAGCCTAAGTCAAGTTTGCGGGTACTTGACGACCTGACTACTCAATTACAGGAAGAGTAAGGTCCTAGCACACTTTTTAGGGTGTGAGAATGGGTAGGATTTCCAACTACAGCTCGATCACGAATGAGAGCTGGATCTAAGGCTTGAACGAATAAACACTCAACCTAAGATCAAAAACAGTTTCGATCTCTAGGAACCCTCAGCTACTAATGTTCTCTCAAATTGGAACTCTCAGCTGCTGATGCTCTTAGATGATGATTTTGTAGATTTGCTTTTTGCTTTGATTTCTCTCGAGAAAGCTCTTAAATTTTTCGTCGTCTTAGTGTCTGTGTCTCTCGAATGAGAGAATGCCTCTATTTATAGGCGGAGAGAATCAACTAGCCGTTGGAGGAGCAGTTGATCTCTGATCGGTTGAAAGTGATGGGTTATCTCTCATCTCTGCAGACTTTCCCGATATGGCATCTGTGCTCTTCTGCTTTCCATCTGAGACAACCTTGTGTTGGGCCAGATGGGGTAATGACTGAATGGTCAAACCCTCATGTGACTTCCTTTTGAAATTCAAATCTTTGACAGTCAACTTCGGTTTGTCGGTTGAAAGTCTTGACCTTCATCCGAGTGATCTTCAGCTGATGTTCCGATCTGTCGAGCTCTCAGCTGACTTTGAACAGTTGAACTCCTTGTTCGGATTCTATAACTGAGGTTCTGAAACTGAACCCTCAGTTGTCTTCCACTTCTTTACTCGGTTGGGTTTGAACCCTCAGATGATTTCCTTTTCATTTGATGTTCTCTTCCTTTCAACTGTTTCTCATCTGATGAACGCTCAGTTGGTTTCCTTCTCAACTGATGTTCTGAAGACTTCCCCTTGTTTGCATCTGAACAAATGAACTCTCAGTTGTCTTTCTTCACAACTGATGTTCTGTCTGAGTGACGCCTTGTTGCCATCTTCAGCTGGAGACCTGTAAAGATAAAATCTTAACTTTTGCTCAAACAGCGAGCCTAAATTCTAACATTAGGTTCTGGCAACATCTACTTGGTTGGGGTCAGCCGGTTTTGGAATTCATCAAAACTTATACTAATAAATTTCCCAACAATTTCCCCCTTTTTGATGATGCCAAAACCACTTACAACTTTAAACCACTATTGATCTAATCCTCTCTAACTGACCTAAAATCTCAGCTGAAATTCTAGACAGTCTATAAGATAAAACATCAAAGGGTTAGGACAGTTATAACATGAAATTGAAAGACTTTGTGATTCAGAGCTTGGACAATGAGGAATTGTTCATCAAGGTGAATCGTATTATATACTTTGAAGTTTTTGTTACAACTGAAGGTTACAAGATTAAGCACAAAACAGATAAAGATACAACAGTTGCTTCAAAAACTACAACATCCAAAAACATTATTAGCTCAAAAACTTTGACAGCTCAGAAATACTGTTGACCGTACTTGCTGAAGATACGGTTGAAGATCTCCTTCTTCGCTTCCGAATCGATCCCAGTGTTGACGCCGTGTTCCTTGCAGACTTGCCTCGCCTCAGCCAAGATCGCATTTCTATTTGGCGTGCTCGTGCCTTTGATCATCGGAGGGCGGTACCTGCACATCTTCGGAACTGGAACAGTGTTGGGATCAAGCTGAGCATTCAGCATAGCTCGCTTGAACTGACTGAACATTCCAGGGTCTCCAGATCTGAGTTCCCATAGGGCTTCCTTGAAGGCTAGCCTTGGGTCTTCAGTCGAGTAGACTTTCCTGTAATAGAAGTCATTGACGAACTCATGCTTGAACTGTTCCCAGTCATCGTTCCACTCCGCATTCATCCACTTGTCAACATGTGGGTATCGAGACGGGAGCGGAGCGTCCTTCTGCAGTTGGTGCGTCGACTTCCTAGCCTCATCCTTCATCTGGTGCTTGTTGATTCTTCGCACACTCCGGCTGGCTTTATTCCTGTCGACTCTCTTTTCCACTTTGGCCAGTTCTTTCTCGAACTTGGCCACCTTTTTGGCTTGCTCGGCAGCGAACTTCTTGATCCAAGAGGGATTCAAGTACTTCTCCTTTGACTCCCCCATAGCTTTGGCAACTTCAATGCAGTCTTCAACAGATATCCCGTCAAGTTCTGCATCGAGCTCGGCCATGAGCTCGGCTACGAGGTCGTGGGAGACTTCCAGTTCAGGCTGCGACCCTTCAGCTTCAGCTTCAGCTGGCACTCCTTCTCCTTGCTTAGCTCCTTCAGCTTGCTGGAGAGCTTTCCCTCGTCCAGCAACAGCTGCTGGCTCTTTGTCTTCCCCAGCTGCTGGCTCCTTGTCTTCCCCCTTTTTGGCATCATCCAAAAGGGTGGCAACAGTGCCATCCAGAGAGGTCAACTTGGCTTCAGCTTGTTGAACGCGGGAAAACAGCTCATCAACAGCGTCCTTCTCTTTCACCTTCTTCGCCAACTCCAAGTCTTGGCGCTCCTGCTCAGCTCGCTGCACAACTGCAAAGGTCGCAGAGACCTCTTTGTGGAGGGAGACGAACTCAGCTCGGAAAGAGGTGAACTGAGCCATCCACTCCTGGTCCTGAGTCTGCTGGGACTTTGCGAGGTCAGATTCAGCAACTGTCTTGAACACGTTGAAATCCGAGCTGAGGCTCTGAATGGCCTTTCTTAGAGCAGAGACCTCCGAGCTGGAAGAAGTAGAGAGGTCATCAAGCTTGTGCTGAAGAGACGAGGAGAGGATTTCCAACTGATTCTTCAAGCTGGCATTGTCGGCCATCAGCTGCTGCATCCTGTCTGCTTCTTCCTCCTTGCCCAGCTGGATCTTGGACAGCATCTCCGTCCTCAGCTGGTTGACCCTCTCCGAGATCAGCTCGCAGATGGCGTCGGATGAGAGAGCTGGCTGATCGGAGGGTCCGGGCAGAAGCGGTGGTTGTGGCTGGGCAGCAGGCTCCGAGACAACCATGGCAGATCGGCTGGCGAGGTAGGCCTTGAGCTTGTCTTCTTCTCTCTTGGCCGCCTCATCAGCTGCGTCGACGTTGTCCATGCAGGAGGCATTTTTGGCGAGCATGTCATCAAGAAAGTGAACAGCTTCAGGGTTGTTGCACAGCTCCCTGGTGTCTGTCCCTTCTTGGATGCTTTTGTCCAGACGTCGTCGGAGCACAGCCACCTTTTGGTTGTAAGCCACCTCCAGGCTCTGGTAGTCGAAGTACTCCCTCAGGTTGGACTCTTCGACCTTTAACCTGTCCCTACCATGAATCCTGAGGGTCTCCTCCTTTACGTATCAGTAGCTGAATATGACACTGAACTGGTATAGAAGTTCCGTCCCGAGAACAGAGAAAATAGGCATCGATGTTGCCTCAGGGTACATACCAATCAGCTTGCGGAAGCAGTAGCTGAGTCTTCCTTCATACTCAGCCAGGATCGCCTGACGGTTGTCTTCTTCATCGATCTGAGGGGGATCAATATCGAAGGTTATGGGTTCGATGGTTTCATCAACGTTGGCCGAAGAAATGGTCACAACGTTGGCATCGAGCGAGAGGC
Source organism: Schizonepeta tenuifolia (assembly GCA_029490685.1). Classification (NCBI taxonomy): domain Eukaryota; kingdom Viridiplantae; phylum Streptophyta; class Magnoliopsida; order Lamiales; family Lamiaceae; genus Schizonepeta; species Schizonepeta tenuifolia. The sequence goes on from CM055960.1 coordinate 36,695,246, forward strand.
TCGGAATATCTGACTGAGGACCAGTTAAGAGAACTTGATCCTCTTTGGATGGAGAGTTGGCTGGCTGGAGGGTTTCTTCAGTCACAGGTGGGTTAACCTGGCTGGCATCAGCTCTAGTTCGACTGTCGTGGGACTCCTCAGATGAAGAAGAGTCATCTGAGGAGGAGCTGGCATCCACCACTTGGACCTCCACGTCTTCACCTGCCTCCACAGCCACGTCCTCCTGGCGAGGTTGAAGAATAAACCCAGCTGGGTCAACCGATTGGCTGGATTCGGTTGACTCTTTTTCCTCAGCTGGCTTTGTCACCATTGGACTGGTTGAAGGACGAGCTGCGGGCTGGACGATCTTGATCCTTGGCCTCTTCTGGAGGGGTTCCTTCTCTTCTTCTTCTTCTTCTTCTTCTTCTTCTTCTTCTTCTTCTTCTTCTTCTTCTTCCTCTTCCTCAGCCACCTCCTCCAGCTGGCGCTTCGCTGGCTTGGACCTTGAAGGGCGGCGAGCAGCTGGCTCCACAGCTGGCTTGGGGACACCCTTGGGGGTGTAGACAGCTTCTACAACATCCTTGGCTTTCTTGGCTGAGGGGAACAGCGACAGCTTGCTGACTGGAGTGTCCTCACTTCCTTCCCATGTCAGCGGCAGACCCTGTGTGGCTTGGAGGATGAGGGCTGATATCTTTGTCCCGAAGTTGAGTGTCCTCTTGACACTCAATAGCAGTTCTCCAGACTCAGCTGTTATCTCGGAGATTTTCTGTTTCTCCATCAGCAGCTGGCTCTCTATAAATCCCAACCAGTCGACCTGGTGCATCTCTTCCAGGGCCTTCTGCTGCTTGAGCTTAGGACGGCTTATGTCCCCAAAGGCTCCACCATATGCGAAGATGCATTTGGAAATTACATCGAAAAGAAGTTGGTGCTCCGGCTTCAACTTTGTCCTTTGCATGCTCCCCTTCAATAGTTCGGGAACAAGAAGAATGGTTTGAAGGAAGGCATCAGCTTCCTTGTCAGAAAAGTTCCCCACCACATCTGTGGCTTCACGGTTTCTGGGGACGAGCTTCTCCAGCTCCTTTGACACCTTTATCTCCACAACGGAGTCATCTACTGTCCTGGAGGTTCTGTGGCGTTGCTTGCACGGGATGATCGTGACAAGCCCGTCTTTTGCAACTCGTTGCAGATTTCGGTAGAAATGTATGATCTGCTTCCTGAGCAACAGGGCCGGAGAGAGGGTTGCCCAGTCAAGCAGATGGTGGTCGGAGAGGATGGCGGCGATTGGAGCGAGCTCAGGCGAGGAGAGAGCCGCTCTGGATAATATCTGTTCGAAATGAATCTTCGACATCACCATGTCGAACGATTCCTGGAACGTTGCAGGCTCTGAGGAAACCATCTTCTTAGAAGTTTTTGACTTGGGCGCCATCTCGAGGAGATATATATGCAAAGAAAGAGCGAAACACTTTACTGGAAATGGCGAAACAAGATTTGAGAAGATGATGAATAGAGAGTAAAGATATGCACGAAAAGAGAAGGTAAGGATCACTTCCTGATTTGCCGTATTATATAATCTTTGACTCGGATAAAATCGACGGCTGGGGTTAAATGGCGCGAATCTATTAACGGCTGAGATTACGCGACTGTTGGTTAATTTTGACTGATATACCACGCGCGCGAGTGAGAAGGTGAATAGTTTAGGGTGTCAGCCCAGTCGCACTATAAAGTAAGGCTATAGATGTTCAGCCAGACTTTACATTAAATGCGATATGATGGCTTGTTTAGTCTAGCTGACATGTTCAGGAATGTTTGAATTTATTTCAAACATTCTTATTTATTATCATAACACCTTCAGTCATAAATGATACCTGTCAGCTGATGTCGATATCAGCTGTATACCACAGTTGTGCTCCTCAGTTGCCGCATACCATCAGCTGACTTGAGTTCGTCTGTTCAGCTGACGTCTGTTCCATTGTTGCAGCATACCATCAGCTGACTCAAGTTCATCTGTTCAGCTGACGTTTGATGTCTTCAGTTGGCGATTCGTATCTGAGATTCCCCCTTCATCTGAGCTTCCCCCTTAATTTGATATCCGATTCGTCAGCTCGGATGAATCCTTATCAGCTCGGATGACTCTTCTGCTCGGATGACTCTTTAGCTCGGATGAGTTTTTAGCTCGGATCCAAAAGTCCTAGAAGATCACACAACATCTTGAACCGGGCTTCAGGAAGAGGTTTGGTGAAGATGTCAGCTCTCTGAATCTCAGTTGGGATCTTCTCCATGGACACATCCTTCTTCTCAATATGGTCTCGGATGAAATGATGACGAATATCGATATGCTTAGTCCGAGAGTGGTGAACAGGGTTTAGAGAGATAGCTATGGCACTCGAGCTATCACAATGAATGGGAACCTGTCCAGTTGAGACTTCATAATCTCTCAGCTGCTGCTTCAGCCACAATACTTGAATGCAACAGCTTCCGGCAGCCATGTACTCTGACTCGGTTGTCGAAGTAGCAACACACGCTTGTTTCTTGGAGAACCATGAAACCAGCTTGCTTCCCATGAATTGACAGTGTCCAGAAGTAGACTTCCTATCCAACCGATCTCCTGCTAGGTCGGTATCTGAGTATCCAGTCAGCTGGATATTGTCATCAGTTGAGTACCACAACCCAACATTGACAGTTCCTTTCAAATACTTAATGATGTTCTTTGCTGCCAACATGTGTGCTTCTCTTGGTTGTACTTGAAAACGAGCACACACTCCAACTGCGTATGAAATGTCTGGTCGGCTGGCAGTTAGGTATAGCAGCGAACCGATGATCCCTCTATACTGGCTGGCATCAACGAGCTTTCCCTCAGCTCCTGGTTCGATCTTCCAGTTCATGTTCATAGGGATCTTGGTTGTCTTACTTGTCTGCAATCCGAACTTGGTGATGAGCTCCTTTGTATATTTAGACTGGTTGATGAAAATCCCTTCAGGTGACTGCTTCACTTGTAATCCAAGGAAATAATTCATCTCGCCCATCATTGACATCTCGAACTTTTCCTTCATAAGATCGGAGAATTTCTTGCACAGCTCCTCCGACTTGGACCCGAAAATGATGTCATCGACATAAATTTGCACGACAAGTATATCTTCTCCAACTTTGATGGTGAACAGAGTTTTATCAACTGAACCTCGTTTGAACCCCGAGTCCAGAAGAAATCCACAAAGAGTGTCATACCATGCTCTTGGTGCTTGCTTTAGACCATAGATAGCTTTCTTCAGTTTGTACACTCTTCCATCTCCAGTCTCAAAACCAGGAGGCTGTTCAACATATACATCTTCTTTGATATCTCCATTGAGGAATGCACATTTCACATCCATCTGATATACTTTGAACTTGTGATGTGCGGCATAAGCTAGAAAGATCCGGATGGCTTCCAGCCTTGCAACTGGTGCAAAGGAATCTTCAAAGTCAATTCCTTCTTGTTGGCAGTATCCTTGAGCTACCAACCTTGCTTTATTCCTCACAATGAATCCAATGGCATCTCTCTTGTTTTTGAAAATCCACTTTAATCCAATCACCTTGACACCATTTGGTCTTTCTACCAACTCCCATACACAGTTGCGTAGAAACTCATTCAATTCTTCTTGCATGGTTGTTGTCCAGTGGACACAGTTGAGAGCTTCTCCAACATTCTTCGGTTCTGGAACATCAGCTACAAAGCAAGAAATCATGGCAACATCTCCAGCTTGCTTGAACTCTTCTAGAACTGCCAATTCCTCAGCAAATTGGGCATAAGCGTTGGAATCTTCCTCGGTTGATTCTGGATTTGCAACTCTGCTCCGTGTGCGCACACCCTCGGTTGGATCTCCGATGATGTCGTCAGTGGAATGAACTTCATACCATCTTCGGTTGCATCTTCCTTCTTCTTCCAACTGTGGCTGTTCAGAAATCTGAGTTGGAGTCTTCAGAGCCGGTGATTGATCAGCTGTTGAGTCTGGATCCTCAATATTTACAATAGTTTGAACTGAGCTCGGTTGGGCATCGCATGCTGATGCAGTTGGAGGGGCATCAGCTGAAGTTCCCCCTTGAGATGTGCTGAGGTCTTCGCATTCATCTTCAGAGGAATATGGATCCTCATCCTCAGTTGCCCATATTAGAGGTTCAGCTCTGTTCTTTTCCCAAAGTGCTTGCGATCTGGTGAGAACTGGTAGAACAGCTGGATCCGCGTGTTGTTCCTTTACCTGTTCCCTGCACTCATAGATAGATTCATCAAAACTAACATGAGGTGTTATTTCCACAACACGAGAGCTGTTGTTGAAAACTCTATATGCCTTGATCCGAGCTGCATATCCAAGAAATATGCCCTTCGAAGCTTTGGCATCAAAAGTTTTCAACTGAATCTTCCCATTGTTGTGAATATAACACTTAGATCCAAAAACACGAAAATAAGAAATATCTGGCTTTCTGCGTCTCCACAACTCGTAGGGCGTCTTTCCCAACCGCTTAGTGAGAAGAGATCGATTCTGTGTGTAGCATGCTGTGTTGATCGCTTCAGCCCAAAATCTCTTAGGCAGTGCTGAGCTCGCTAACATGGATGTGGCTGCATCCTTCAGAGTTCTATTTCTTCGCTCAGCTACGCCATTCTGTTGTGGAGTACGTGCGGCTGATGTCTGATGGGTTATGCCATTCTTTTCGCAATACTCAATGATGGTTTCATTTAGAAACTCCGTTCCACGATCTGATCGGATAGATATGATCTTCATCTCTTGTTGGTTCGATATCCGATCCATCAGCTTGGGCAGCTCATCTCGGGTTTCACTCTTGTGGTGCATGAAGATGGTCCACATATATCTTGAGTAGTCATCAGTTACAACCAAAGTATATTCGTTTCCATTAATGCTTTTTGGTGTAATTGGCCCGAAGAGATCCATATGGATCAGCTGCAACACTCGGTCGGTTGAGGAAGTTGACTTCAACCGGAAGGAGGTTCTAGCGAGCTTTCCCAGCTGGCATGCACTGTAGATATGTGTTGTTGAAAACACTCGGTTAGGTATGCCTCTTGCATGTTCTTGTCTGGCGAGTCGGTTCATCGTCTTGAAATTCAGATGGTTGAGCCTTTTGTGCCACAGCCAGCTCACATCCGAACTGCTCTTTGAAAACAGGCAAGTGTCAGGGAGGCTGCTGTTCCAATCAGCGTAGTATACATTCCCTGTTGGAGATCGATTTCCCAACAATATCACCTGCTTTGATCCGACATCTTTAACTCTGCAACCCTGTGCATCAAACTTGACAGAGAAACCATTATCACAGAATTGGCTGATGGAGAGCAGGTTATGCTTCAATCCATCAACATAAGAGACATTAGAAATTGAAACATGATTGGTTTCAAGGGTACCGTAACCTCTGGTATAACCTTTTGAGTTATCACCAAAAGTAACTGATGGACCTTCTTTCTCCACGAAACTTCCAAGCAAATCCTTCAGATTTGTCATGTGTTTCGAGCATCCACGAACTGGGCTTGAAGACTCTTAAACTCAACCGACTGCTGATGCAGTTCCTCACTGAGTTCTTGAGAATCATTCCAAGAGGGTTCCAACTCATCGCTCAGAGATTCCTGCATGTTAGAAGTATTGGAAGAATTTAAGCGAGCAGGATTAGATTGTACCTCAATATCATCTTGGTCGGTTCCAAGTGCCATGAGGCATTGATCCGGACTTATGACTTTGCTGGTAGAGGTCAGATCATCCTCATCTTCAGTGTCTGTGAAGATGTCCATATTGTCAGCTGCCTCTTCAGCTACCATGGCCTTATTCTTTGCAGTTTGCTTGGCCCTTAGTGCTTCTCTTTCCTTCTTTGAGAGGTCCGGGCAGTCAGCTTTGAAGTGTCCTTCCTTGCCGCATTCGAAGCAACCATTGGTGACTGGCTTCGAACTGTCTCGAGTTCGGTTTGATTTATAGAAACGTTTATATTTGCCGAACCGAGTATCCATATCGGCTAACTTCTTTGACAACGTTGTAATGTTCTGTTGCAGTTCCTCTCTGCTCGGCTCCTTTGCAGTCGTGTCAGCCGATCTGGTTGGCCTTGACGATCTAGATTTTGAGTAGTCAGCTCGGAGGGCAACTGAATTTGATGCTGAGCTGACATCCTCAATTCTATTTGTCTGACTTGAGGGCTGCGACCTCCTTCTTTTGACCTTATACTCATTCCCTTTCAAGATTTAGAACAATCTTTCAGTTCCCATTTCACCAAGGTCAGCTCGGCTCTCGTGGATATTTGTGAAAGTATCCCACTCAGCCGGTAGAGCTTGCAACACTTTGAGGTTTATTTCTCTTAGAGTGTATTTTCCTTTCCGGATGGACTGGATTCTTCTGATGATGTCCATAAACCGGAGCTCTAGCTGATCGATAGTCTCATCAGGTCGCAGACTGAAATTGTCGAAATCTTGACATGCATGCGAGAACTTGTTTTCCTTCGTCTCGTCGCTTCCTTCACTTAGCGAAGCCAGGATGTCCCACATCTCTTTTGCAGTCTCACACTCCTCTATCCAGGGCAGATAATCTTGTCCAACCGTGAACATTATTGTGCTCTGAGCCCAGATATCCAGCTGGCTCACCTTGGCCTCCTCCGGAGTGTAGTCTTCTGGCTGTTTCTCCACATACTCCACCACTGCATCTCCATCGTTGGGGTTTGTGGGAGTGCGAAGTATTCTGTCTCGTATGACGATTGGTCCAGATGTGAGAACTTGTTGCATCCTATGATGCTTTGACAGAAGTATCTTCTTCATTCGAGTTCTCCATGATGTATAGTTGACAACAGAGAACATGACTATGATCTTGTCCTTGACGTCCATCTGCACAAACAAAAACAGGACAAAAATGCGAGCAAGTATGCACTAGCGTGAAAAGATCTGTTCAGTTGACCACTGAAATAAAATTCTCGAATTCACACCTCGTGAAATAGAGTCAGCAGTCTTTTGAACCACTGCTCTGATACCACTTGATGGTCCCGATACGAGTTACTGGTGTATTGGGGGGGGGGGGGGAATACACCAGTTAGGATTTTTCAACTTTCGAAAAACTTAACACTTGAAATCAACTTCAACTGAGTAAAAGGACTCAGTTGGGATCTCACAGCTGAGTAAGCAACCTCAGCTGGAAGATTGGTGCTGTGCAGAATGTGGTGGAAAATGTACTCGTAAAAACAAACTCACGCTTTTATGCACGGTTGGTCAAAACCAAAACTGTTGATGTGAAAGTATGCAGATTGTATGCGGTTAGTTTGTCAGTTGAGATATGCAAATAAAGACTGAACACAAAATAAACACGACACACAAGATTTACGTGGTTCGGAGAGAACTCCTACGTCCACGGGGAGATGTGAGTCCACTCACCTCAGTCCAAGTTCTTCTGGACAGTTCTACTCAGCTTACGCGGGCTGAGCAACCGTTACAATTTAGTTTCCGGGCACTAAACAGCCTAAGTCAAGTTTGCGGGTACTTGACGACCTGACTACTCAATTACAGGAAGAGTAAGGTCCTAGCACACTTTTTAGGGTGTGAGAATGGGTAGGATTTCCAACTACAGCTCGATCACGAATGAGAGCTGGATCTAAGGCTTGAACGAATAAACACTCAACCTAAGATCAAAAACAGTTTCGATCTCTAGGAACCCTCAGCTACTAATGTTCTCTCAAATTGGAACTCTCAGCTGCTGATGCTCTTAGATGATGATTTTGCAGATTTGCTTTTTGCTTTGATTTCTCTCGAGAAAGCTCTTGAATTTTTCGTCGTCTTAGTTTCTGTGTCTCTCGAATGAGAGAATGCCTCTATTTATAGGCGGAGAGAATCAACTAGCCGTTGGAGGAGCAGTTGATCTCTGATCGGTTGAAAGCGATGGCTTGTCTCTCATCTCTGCAGACTTTTCCGATATGGCATCTGTGCTCTTCTGCTTTCCATCTGAGACAGCCTTGTGTTGGGCCAGATGGGGTAATGACTGAACGGTCAAACCCTCATGTGACTTCCTTTTGAAATTCAAATCTTTGACAGTCAACTTCGGTTTGTCGGTTGAAAGTCTTGACCTTCATCCGAGTGATCTTCAGCTGATGTTCCGATCTGTCGAGCTCTCAGCTGACTTTGAACAGTTGAACTCCTTGTTCGGATTCTATAACTGAGGTTCTGAAACTGAACACTCAGTTGTCTTCCACTTCTTTACTCGGTTGGGTTTGAACCCTCAGATGATTTCCTTTTCATCTGATGTTCTCTTCCTTTCAACTGTTTCTCATCTGATGAACGCTCAGTTGGTTTCCTTCTCAACTGATGTTCTGAAGACTTCCCCTTGTTTGCATCTGAACAAATGAACTCTCAGTTGTCTTTCTTCACAACTGATGTTCTGTCTGAGTGACGCCTTGTTGCCATCTTCAGCTGGAGACCTGTAAAGATAAAATATTAACTTTTGCTCAAACAGCGAGCCTAAATTCTAACATTAGGTTCTGGCAACATCTACTCGGTTGGGGTCAGCCAGTTTTGGAATTCATCAAAACTTATACTAATAAATTTCCCAACAAGTAGACCTTAGAATAAGCAAATTCATCTATAATTAAAATATAGAATCTATTTTGTGTACAATTTTAAAAAAATTATGAAGTTGGTAAAGAAGATCTATTAGAATTTAATTAATTTGATTAACGGCCTTAGTACTTAGAAGAATAAAAACCACACTTATGGCGTTCCAATTATATGTAGAAAAGTTGCCCCCATTTGGTATAGTCTGTGAAAATTATTCTAAATTACAAAACTAGTTGTTATGATGACTGACGTACATAACTTGTATCCCGAAAGTGAAAGAGAAATATTATTATATATTATATTTGTTTGGAATTTTCATTTATAATTAACCAACACAATTTTTGAATATTGAATTATTAAAAATAAAAGAAAATGCTAAATACTACTTAAGCCGTCTCGTTCAACATGTCACGCTTTTCTTTTTGGGCGTCCCATCAACATGTCTCAATATTTTCTTTTAAGAAATAAATAAGAAATCACTTTATTCACTTTATATCACTTCAAAATCACTTTATATCATTTTATGTCACTTCAAAAACACTTTATATCACTTTATCGATTAAAAATACTTTATTACTTTATTCACTACACTAAACACACAATTTACATCTAATCCTTCTTTTCTTAATCTCTGTGCTGAAAGGAAGTGAGACATGTTTGAACGAGATGGAGGGAGAATAAATTTTAATTATATTAAAATTTAAGTTAATAAAAGAGTCTTTTGAATCCTAGAGGCTAGAGTACATCTATATACATCGGAGATGTAATTTTGGTGAAGAAAAAATAAAACGTTTACAAATTGTTAACTTTTTCAATTTTTCGTGTAGTAAACAGGGATAAATTTTTTTAATTATTTGAGAACAAAGAAAGTAGTAGATTCCGATATACATAAATAAAACAAAGATGAAAGAATTATTGAAGTTTTGACCGTCACATGTTAATTTGTTTCAGTACAAATACAAACTACTAGCATTTGTTAGTCAATGTCAAAGGTGTTTTTGAAAAACTAAGATGATTAATTTGAAATTATACTACGGACTAGAGATAATTTGACTTGTCTCTAATTAGATGATAGATTAATCTACCTCTAATAATAAGAATAGCATTAATTCTTAATATAATAATTAAATTTATCGTTTTATTTTGATTGTGCACAATAATTAATTTTGTCCATTTTTTGGTTAAAATTATAAATTATTCAATGGAAGAATATTTTTATCCTCTATTCTACTTATATTAGAATTAGCTAATTAAATATTTTCTTGTTGACTATAATTGAAATTCTCGAAGAATTTAATATATTAAAATAATCAAACGAACTTATAACAAGAACTTCATCGTTGCACAAGTAGCAATATCCTCATTGTGCTTCTAGAAGTAGAGGCTTTATTTTTTTTCGTATTCAAAATTTTCAATATATCATACCGATAGTTGCTAGCCTTGAAATTCAAATTAAAAGTGGAGCAAACTGTTCTCTAAAGAAATAAACTTATAAAGATACAGGAACATACTCCCTCCATTCACGAAATAAACTTATAAAGATACAGGAACATACTCCCTCCATTCACGAAATGACTGTCACTTTTATCATTTAAATTTACCTACGAAATGATTATCACTTTTGCAACTCTATTCACATTTATTATAGGACCCACACTCCACCCGCAATAATACTCAGTATAAAACTACCCGCAATGCGATCTCCAAGCCGTGTCTCGAAGGCGGCTCAAGACCGGTGCGATTGGAGACCGCTGCATTGCAGTGACGGAGGGCTTGAGACCAGCTCGAGGTAGCGCACGCGCGGGCCAGAAAAAAAAATTGATGGCTTGTGTTTTACATGCGCTTAACGGGTAAAAACTTGAAAAATTCGACCGTTTTCCAATAGCTATGCAACCGATTTTTTTTTTAATTCTTTTTTATACTATAAATTCAACTTCTCATCCCTCATTCATCCCACAAAAAAATACAATCTCTTTCTCTCTCAAATTCAACTCTCAAAAAATGTCTTCATCGAGCATTTCATCTTCGTCGGTGGAATATGAAGAGACCGGCACCGACGACGAGGTCCTGGAAATAATGGCGGACAAGGTAAGAGCCCTCTGTGCACACTTAGCGGCGCAGCAGAAGAAGAAGAAGAAGAAGAAGAAGAGGGCGAGGTCGTTCGTCGACCGTGAAGCGGCGTGTGCGCTCCTACACGCCGACTACTTTGCCGACAACCCACCTACGACGAGCACTTTTTCCGACGCCATTCTTGGACGCATAAGCATCTGTTCTTGCACATCTGCAAGACGTTGATGGATAATGTCCACTTCTTCACGCATCGACAAGATGCACTTGGACGATGGGGGCTGACGTCGGTGCAAAAATGCATGATGCCAGTACGACAACTGGCCACCGGTGGTGCTGCGGATGTGTTTGACGAGTATTTAAAGATCGGAGATAACACGGGCCGGCTTTGCCTCAAAAATTGTTGCCGAGCATGGATTGACCTTTTTAGCGAGCGATTCTTGAGGAAGCCAAACGCTGTCAACACCGCTCGTCTGCTCCAAATGCACGAGGCTCGGCATGGGTTTTAGAGAATGTTCGGGAGCCAGGATTGCATGCACTGGGCTTGGAGGAACTGTCCAAAAGGGTGGGCGGGTGCCTACACGCGCGGCGATCAGGGCGAGCCTACCTTAATTTTGGAGGCGGTGGCGTCGCATGATTTGTGAATCTGGCATGCCTTTTTTAGGTATGCCGGCTCCAACAACGACATCAACGTCCTCAATCAGTCGCCCTTGTTCGCCGACGTGCTTGAGGATAAGGCTCCAGTGCAACTTCACCGTCATGGATCGGCAGTACGACAAGGGGTACTACTTGACCGACGGGATCTACCGTTGTTGGCCAACACTGATCAAGGCGCCGAAGGTTGAAACTGACCAAAAGACGGCGATGTTCAAGAAGATGCAGGAATCAGCAAGAAAGGATATAGAGCGGGCTTTTGGAGTTCTCCAAGCCCGATGGACAATAATTCGGGCTCCGGATCGGTGCTGGTATACGAGGCCATTGTTGCTAGTTACAACATATATATATATATATATATCTCAAAAATAAATTTTCAACTTTTAGTGGTTGGCTTTACACAGTGGTGTATCCAGTATTTTGATTTTGAAGGTGCGAAATGTTAAGAGTATGAAATCTAAAATTATGGGTGGGGGGATTGTAGAGGGGCTAGCCCCCATGCTTGGGGGTCTGGGAGCGAAGCCCCCCGAGCCAATTTTTTTGAGTTGTCATTTTTTATGTCCAGATGTGTTTCCTAGTGTGACTAAGAGATTATGAGTTAATTTGCCGTGTGTATAGTTATTCTTCCATTGTAATTGTATGCGGAAAATATATGGTATAAAATCTCTGGTTTGACATTGTAGTTATATATCTTAATGAACTGAGTAAATAATTCTTTTATTTAAAGTAGTAAAATTCAAAAAATTATTGTTCAATTATATATAGTTGTAGAACTAGATAACGTTCTCACAATTACAAGAACAATTATTTCTTCTCCTCTATTATATTCACTTTTTCCCCTTCTTTCGATCTCATTCTTTTTGGACAGAGGGAAAAAAATCTGAAAAAAATAGCGGGTGTGTACTCCACGCGCCTAACGCGTCGGTCTCTTACTAGAGACCGATCTCACTTGAGAATTCGCGTTACACCATTAAATGTCACTAATCTTTTGTGACCCACATAAAATTTACATTTTGATAACCGACTTTAGTCGCAAATTGTATTATATATGTTGATTTATTTACAGTAAAATGTATGGCAATTAAAATTTAAATTTAATCATGGCGTAAGTATTTGTAAATTAGACTTTTCGTCTTAACTTCTTGATTTTATACGCGCTTATTTAACTTAACTTTTCAAATTTACCCTCTTCTAAAAAAAATAAGTATAGGTAGGTGTACAACTTTATGCATCTATAAACTTGTTATATTTATTAGAGTTAGAGACCTTTTTAGGACATTTAAAAAGCCGTTTTTCGAATTTAGGACATTAAAACTGCGGGCTTCGTTTTGCGGCCTATTAATTTTTTTTGCTAGGCCATAGGACTTTTTTGGGCCCGAAACTCATTATTTTGCACGTGAGCCGCATGTGATGGCCACGTGGAGCCCGAATGCACACGTGGACACCACATCACCGAGCTAGAGGCTTTTAAGGACATTTAAAAAGCTATTTTTCGAATTCAGGACAATTAAGCTGCGGGATGCGTTTTGCGGCCCATTAAAAATTATTTGCTGGGCTTAGGACTTTTTTTTGACCCGAAACTCATTGAATGCGCACGTTTATACCACATCACCCTCCCCTCACTCTTCCCACTCTTTAGAGAGAGAAACAAATGGCAGACTCCTTTCTCTTTCTTCCCCTTTGTCTCTCAAGATCCTAATCCAACCAAAACTACAGAGGTACACTCAGTTCTATTCCCCAAAGTTTAATTTCCCAAATAATATTTCGAATTCAACCGTATTCCTAATTGGAACCCTAGAATAATTCAACCACGACGTCTGCCTCTTCAATCCGTTCACAGATCGACTGGAAAGGCTTCCGTCCATGAGCAGCGTCGTTCACAACCTCATCACCGTGGAGAAGATGCGCCTCCTCTGTCGTGGATTATGAGTTTCAACTACAACGTCTGCCTCTTCGATCCCTCCACGTGCGAATTCAATGAGTTTCAGGTCAAAAAAAGTTTTACGCCCAACAAATAATTCTTAATGGGCCGCAAAACGCAGCCCGCAGCTTAATTGTCATGCATTCGAAAAATAGCTTTTTAAATGTCCTTAAAAGCCTCTAGCTCGATGATGTGGCGTCAACGTGCGCATCGGGCTCCACGTGACCATCACGTGCGGCTCACGTGCGAAATAATGAGTTTCGGGCCCAAAAAAGTCCTACGGCCTAGCAAAAAAATTTAATAGGCCGCAAAACGAAACCCGCAGCTTTAATGTTCTGAATTCGAAAAACGGCTTTTTAAATGTTCTAAAAAAGTCTCTAGCTCTATTTATTACTTCCCCCAGTAGAAGATAAACTGATACAATACACTATTTTACAGTATATCATTCTACATCTAATTTTTTTTTTTGAAGAGAGAGAATTTCCTTACTCATGAAGAGTCAAACGAAACAATATTTAAAAGCCATGAAGGCCAACAATCACGACACATAACAGATTTGCTAAAGATTTAGCATAATAAGCTAACTCGTGCGCAACTCTATTAGCTTCACGACGTATATGACTAACAGAAATAATGTTTAATTCCTTGACCATCACAAAGAAATCAAACAAATCCTCACAAAAAGCACTATCAGCTTCCTTATTTTCTGCAATGACATGAACGACTAGAATAGAATCAGTAAACAGTTCAATTGGGGAGAGGTCATCTTCACAGTGGCGAATTCCAATTACAATAGCCCTCAATTCACTTATTTATGCATTATTTATACATGCCATGTGTAATTGTGTATTATTGAATGACATTGAGCTTACACATTATTTACTAACACTAACAAGCTAGGAAAAGTAAATTAACAACACTGTCGGTAACATGAAAATCCGATCGATCAGATTCTTTACAGCCCAATGGAAATACTCCTTGAGCAGCTTATTTCTCTCGGTGAAAATTCGAGCTTGTGAATCCGATGGCTCACTTAGGCTCTGAAAATTAAATTGCCAAATTACAAAATCATGAAAATGAATTATACTCATCAAAAAGTACTGTAAATGGGTGAAACCAAAAATAAAGACAATGCCACAAAACTAGAGAATTAAAGTACTCCATTTGATTGAAAAAAAAATAGTAATAAAACACTTGTAAATTTGATTAATAAAAACTTATTACTCCCTCCGACCCATTGATAATGTCCCTCTTTTCTTTTCCGTCCGTCCCATTGATAATTTTCTCTTATTATAAGTGGAAATATTTAACCCTTTAAGATGGATGAGGTCTACCATTTTCTCTCATTTTACTCTTGTTCCTTAATAACCGTGCTCATAAAGTAGGGGACATTATCAATGGGTCGGAGGGAGTATAAATTTGTGTGATTAATGAAGTTTATTTAAATACATGTAACAATACTAGTGGTATGTGGCTTACTTGACAAAGTTAATACGAATGACGCCAGCATCAGTATTGCCAATTCTGCGGAATGCTTGTTCGGAGAGGTCAAGCTGATCATCGGCGCAGTCAGGGCAGAGATCCACAATTTTAACCGTAACATGGCCGCTCCGGCATGGTTTGTCGCCGTGGTTGGTGCCACCAGTGCACCGTATTTTGTACTTTTGACCGCAAGCATTCCCACCATCGTATAATTTAGGGTTAGCAGCCGCGATCATTGTACCCTCGTTCTTGTTGTCATAGCATGCCGATGCTTAAAATTAAATCAAGAATTTAAAAATAGATCATAAATAGTTAGTCACTATATGTTAGCTACTTTGATTTACTGCCTTTGATTCTTATTTATTTCATGTACTGATTAATTAGCAAAAGAGAGCAACTTACGAGTATAGTCTGTGTAGAAAGTTGCTTTTCCAGATTTGGCAGAGGCTACGTGATTAAGGACCGAAACGATAATCAACACGATCATTACACGAGGGATTATTGCCATTTTAGTTATAACAAATATAGGAGTTTCAAATGTATAGAATGCGTTGTACGTAATTAAAAGTAATGGCCTTTATATAGGCGTTGGTGCAGTGGAGCGCATCTTTGTTAAATATACTTGAACATTTAACGCTTTTCTTGTCTCTCCATAAGTAATTTCTGAACTATGTGTTACCTCATATATATTATACTTACGTTTGTCATTATTCTACAAAACAATAATTACGTCATTGTCATTTAATTTTACACCCAATCAATAAGAAGAAGAACGCCAATAATAATTACCTGTATTAATAATATACTGCGCGCAAACCTTCAATTGTACTCCTATATATACTAACTATATGTTTTTGTTATCTCAATCTACTAATATATTAACTTGATTAGTTATTATAACAAACGAACGCCAATATATTAACTTAATTAATTAATTATAATAAACGACGGATTTATTTCTCTAATTCATCTTACTTTGTAGACTTTTTCCCCCCTTCTTTTACTTTGTAGGCTTTGATATCCCCAAAGTAGACGTACCTTACAAAGATAACACATATTACTGGAAGCAATTCGTAATTTTGTTTGGTAAAAGATATGATGCCAAAAATTTGTCGGGAAAAATAGTTTCCACTATTAAACTTAGGTTTCGACGGTTTAATTAATCGATTAATCATAATGTGTGATGAATATGTTTGCATCCATCACAATCCGCATTGTCGATTTAGCTACATGCTGTAAAAATATTAATCAGATATATAATGTCGCACTCAATAGCCTTTTGATTGGTCCATCAAGATTCTCGCAATTATTGTATTTCAACGAAGACGCGCGCTATGCCTTTAGAATGTACAATTGATAATCTCAAAACTATTTGAAATATAATATTGTAAGCAATAAATAGATCAGAATGTATGTTAATGAAATTATACGGTAATCAATCCCGCGTGGTTGACCGTGAGGTTGGTCTTCTTCTTTCATTAATTAATTTGGTTAAATAAATTATAATTGATTTTAATTAATAAAAATGAATGATTAAAAAAGAAAAAAGAAAAAAGAATGCATGCACCTGGCAGACGTGCATTGTGGCGCATGAAATATGCAGACTCCCGGAGTGAGCGATCAACCACACTGTACATGTGTAGTTGAGCGCAAATGAGTGTAATATCGGAATCAATATAACCAATTCTAATCTATAATTTCCATGAGATAGCACACCTATTTCGTTATCTGATAGCTGAGATTGAGAAATGATTGTATTGAATTGTGGGTTAGCTGGCCAACGATCCTCGATTTTGCATTAAGTAAAGGCCCAATAACTATATAATACCCATTTACACTAATTAAGTTAAAAGCCCATCTACTTTGATGACTATTATTAATTTTATATTTGCCCTTTAGTATTATTACGTACAGCTCCAAATATCAAAATCATTGCTTCTTAATTTTGGTATTTTCTTTACCCAACTGATTAGGGATGTACATGAGCCAAACGGTTCGCGAGCTATTCGGAGCTCGGCTTGAAAAAAGCTCGTTCAAAATTCGTTCGTTTACTAAACCAGCCGAGCTCGAGCCTCAAATCGAGCTCGACAAATTTTTCGAGCTGAGCTCGAGCATACCTATGTTCGGCTCGAAATGCTCGCGAACACATTCGAAAAATTCGATAGTAAACGAGCTAACTCGTGAACATGTTCGCTAATCACCTAAACGAACATGTTCGCGAACATGTTCACGAATTTTTTAATACTTTTAATAAATATTTTTTATTTTATTACTTTTTAATACCAATATAAATTAATAAATTTATAATTTTTAGATTATCGAGCCGAGCTCGAACGTTAAAGCTCGAGCTCGGGCCAAATGAATATATAGCGAGCTGAGCTTGAACCGAGCTCGAGCTTGGTTGATATCTGTCGAGCCGAGCTCAAGCTCGAAACACAAAGCTCGAATCGAGCTCGAGCCGAACTCGAGCCTTAAATGTTTCTAACGAGCCGAACTCGAGCCTGCTAGTGTTCGGCTCGGCTCGACTCGTATACACCCCTACAACTGATACGAGTCTACCTTATATATAATGATTTATTATAGTTAGGTACGTATTATTTGGTATATTTTATTTTATATAATGCCATGATGACGAGAATAAGTATTATTTTAATTAGTTTGGAGTTATTTATTCAATCTATTGAGAGAAAATAGAGAAAACGTCACGTACGCATAATACGTATTATTGCCAACATAAACTAAGTGATGGATATATATTAAACTTTTGAGAAACTTTTTCCCTTTACGCCTTTTTCAGAAAACCATCTCTCTTAAATCTTCAGCTTATCCTGCAAAGTACATAAATAAACAGTTACCGTTAGAAACCTAATTAATCTTAATTAAATGAATGAATAATTAGCATATGCTAAAAAGTCTTCGTAATTGAGTAGGGAGAAAATTTCCGTCCGAGAATATTAATTCAATGGTGAGTTAAGAAAAGTCTTAATTAACACAATAATAACATGATAAATTCTTATATGTGTGTGCATGTACTACACCCACTCCTCACATGTTAATATTTGAATAATATAAATTATAATATTAAAATATTGTTACGTGAGAGGTGAGTGTATTACATGTAAACATATGAGATTCTCAATTAGAAAAAGTTACCTAACCCTCAATTTCCGCCACGGGTCTAAAACTAAAACAATTTAATCCTTAAGGTTTTGCCTGATCTTTTTTTTAGAGCAGATAATTTTTAGTGAACAGTTATGATACATTTAAAATATGAGTATTAAAAAGATGAAACATCGTTTTAAAATAAAATAAAATAAATAAAACATGGATCGATGCCCTAGATCTGTGAAATTTATATGTTACGTACTAATGGAAGTCAATTTTGATAATCCCAGCGACGGGGTTAGCAATCGAGGCAAAGGCTTGTTTGGAGAGATCTAGGGTTCCGCCACATCCGGGGCAGTGATCGACGATTTTCACCAGCACGCTCTGCCCCGTACACGGATGCGGAACTGGATTTGTAGGTCCAGTGCATGTACTACACTCACTCCTCACATGTTAATATTTGAATAATATAAATTATAATATTAAAATATTGTTATGTGAGAGGTGAATGTACTACACGTAAACATATGAGATTCTCAATTAGAAAAAGTTACCTAACCCTCAATTTCCGCCACGGGTCTAAAACTAAAATAATTTAATCCTTAAGTTTTGCCTGATCTTTTTTTTAGAGCAGATAATTTTTAGTGAACAGTTATGATACATTTAAAATGTGAGTATTAAAAAGATGAAACATCGTTTTAAAATAGAGGATGTCGTCTCCGAAAATAAAATAAATAAAAGATGGATCGATGCCCTAGATCTGTGAAATTTATATGTTACGTACTAATGGAAGTCAATTTTGATAATCCCAGCGACGGGGTTAGCAATCGATGCAAAGGCTTCTTTGGAGAGATCTAGGGTTCCGCCACATCCGGGGCAGTGATCGACGATTTTCACCAGCACGCTCTGCCCCGTACACGGATGCGGAACTGGATTTGTAGGTCCAGTGCATGTAACGTTAAAGACTTTGCCACATATAGCCCCATTTTCCCATAGAGGATCACTAGCTGCAGCTATCATAACTCCAGAATCTTTATTCCCATAACATGCTGAAGCTGCAACCAACAAATTATATTAATTATCTTCATTACGATATCTCAATATATATGTCGTCTATAAATATAATAATCATATTGAATAATTTTTGGGCATATATAAATTAACTTGTAGAACAAGGTTTAATATTTTCTTTTTAAAGTAAAAGAGATTGATCACATACGAACGTATTGTGTGTAGAAAGTTGCTGTTCCTGGTGTAGCCAAAGCCATTGACAATAAACAAGCAATAATGCCAAAAATAATTGGGAGACTCAATTGGAAGGCCATTTTTGTTGATTTCTTGTAATATGGATAACTCTTCTTAAAGATTAATTTTGTTCTAGACTACTTATACAAAATTACGTTGCCATTTTATAGTAGAAATTTGTTGGCTGAAAACCCCATCCAAAATCGAATTGTATGAGTTCTTGTGAATTAAATGAATTCAATTCGTATAACCCAGGAGCAACAATATTGTTTATATATTTTGTACAATATTTTGCATATACGTACAGATTCTGCATAAATATATATAATACCTTAGTATTTCGTTTATAATTATTGAAAGTAAATATATCAACAAATTTAGCAAAATTTATCAATAAATATAGTACAATATTACATTATTATATATATATGCAAAATAATAATATTCCCTATATATATATATTATATATTGACACAATATATATATATATATATGTGTGTGTGTGTAGGAATGAGTTAATATAAAAATCGGTCATCTCGTACAAACTACAAATAATATTTTTTTTCAATATATAATCATGCTTTTAATATACATATATTTATAAAAATAATTGAGGATTGAAGGAGATAGGGAGGTAGGATAACGTTGGTGAAGTTTCAATGGCAAAAATTAAAAGTTCATGTTCTAATTAATAAAATTTCAAAAGTTAAATAAAAAATGGCTATCTGGATAGTGATATCACCTAACATGCATCCACTTCGCGTAATCTTCTGACACGTGTCGTTGATTTTAGGTGTACAAAAATTATATCAAAAATAAAATTGGCAAACCGTGGTTCGGCTCGCTTCTTGCTGTGCACTGTTGCCTTTTTGCAATGCAGTTCATGCTGCAGTCTAATACAATGACATTTTTATATTTAAAATTGTTGATTGATAGATTTCAGCTTCTTTTTGTTAACCCATATCCCCAATAAATTGTTATTGTTTAAATAATTAGAGCTTTCCTTTTTAAACTTTGGCCATATGTTACGTTACTATGTAGTTTTAATATAAAATATACGATCTATTTTTTTTTTTAAATTCAAAACTCATTATAAATTGTAGTAGTATTTATATTCTACTGGAATATATGAAAGACATGAAATCCTTTTAATCAATTAATAATAGGAAAATAAACGGTGTTCCCTCCTCGTGCTTCATTCTGATTTTTCTTTATTCTGGTATTTTTGACATTATTAATTTATAATAATACACATATGTTACTTATTATATTCATATAATAATTTTTCATGCCTCATGTATATCTGTTATTACTATTTTTATCTATATTCTTTACATTTCAAAGCTTTGTGTAATATTAATTCATAATATTAATATCATATACTATATCTCAATTCTCAATGATTATATATATATAAAGTTGCATATAAATTCTTCACCTTTTACCAAATTCTCATTTATATCCTCACCTTTTTAAATTATGTGAAAATTCTCCACCTTTTAAGTTTTCGCAATTCGATACCTCCGATCATTTTCTCCACCTTTTAAAAGACAAGGAATTTTCATCTAATTTAAAAAGCTTGGGATATAAACAAAAAATTAATAAAAGGTGGGAAATTTATATGCAATTCAGCCTTTATATATTCTCAAATTCTAGATAAAAATTATATTTCTCAATTTCTAAATAAAAATTATATAACCCATTTTCATTATTAATTATATGTTAATAATTATGAAAGTAAGATTAATGTTTAAGTTAGTCTACAAGTAGCTGCAATAATTAAATTTAAAGCAACAAAAATAAGCAAATTAGCATTGAAGTGGCCAATAGAAATTTTGTAATCGAAAATCTCTATGAAAATTAAATAAATATATTTAATCAATATATCTCATATGGAATTCTCTTTATCTTTCATTAATATTTTTCTAAAATCTTCGATTAGTGTCTGCTAGAAAATACAAGTCATATCACATTTAATCTAATGTACTAAATAGATAGCTAAAAAAATATCTTGAAAATGCAAATATATCTTTCATAGCCTTTGGCTAAAATTAGAGATATCAATTTATAATAAAACAATGAGACGATTCAAACCAAGGAGACGATTCAAATAGACATAAAAAGAAAAATTAAACCAATGAGACGATTCAAAAACCAACGAGACAATTCAAAAAGCAATGAGATGATTCAAATAGACATAAAAAGAAGATTTTTTTACCAAATTTAGTTAATATTAATCTTATAGTGTTCAGATTTTTATCGATTATACCCAACAGGTTTTCGACGGGAATATACGATAAAGTCACTATTTTAATCGAGATTAGGATGATAATATGTAGAAATTTTTTAAATAAGTTTAGATTTGAAAAATACTTAATGAATGAATATCTGGTTTATTTGTCATTTATAATTATAAGTTTAGATACGTGAAATAAAATTAATTTCATATGTTTGATTTACAATTAACGCAAACAATATAATAACTTCTAAATAAGATATACAACTATTTTTAAATATCAGTCAGTCTTTTGGAGAAGAATTCTAGAGAGAGAGAGAAGGAGAAGTGTTGAGAGAGAAAGACAAGTTTTTCAAAGTTATAATGGTGTGGTTTTTTGATTGGTTGTTTTATCATTTGCAAGATGTTTGTATTTATTCCCTTGCTTGTTTTGATGAAATAAATTACCAAGAATATATTTTTAATGTGGATAGTATATTTGGATACACCGTGACCAGCCACACTAGCTAAAAAAATAATATAGGTTTTGAAAAAGAATATATATATATACCTTAATTGGAGAATCTAAACCCTAAGGGGAAAGATGATTATTAATATTTTTATAATTAACTTTCCTTTTTTTACGCGTGAAACATAAAATTATTTCCCGTACAGTCTCGAAAAAGTTTTTTAAAATATATTTATATAGATGAAAATATAAAATTATTTTCCGTCGAGTCTCGACGGGCTACTTACTAGTAATAATAATAATAATAACTACTAATTCTTCTACGGTTCACGTCATTGTCTAGAATCCGAGTAAACAAAAATTTCATAGAATTAATACTTTTTATCCGATCTGTATTTTAAAGAAAATACCCCTCCCAAATATAAATGTGCAATTTAACATAAATAGTGTAAGTGTTAAATTAATGTTTTATTTTGTTGTTTTATATTTTATTTATTTTTAAAATTTTTAAAAGGAAAACCTCTATAAATTAATAACGTAGGGGCTATGAAATTTTATTAATTTGTAGATATATTAATATATCGATAAATTAATAATCTATTAACTAAAAGGATGATTATTTAGTTTTATATAATCGATATAACAATCATGAGTAGAAATAAATTGTACACAATTCTTTAATGTATTGAAATTAAAGAAATTTATGTATTTTAATTGAATATGTTTATGCATCGATCAATTTTCAACTTGAAAGAAAGCGTCGAATATGACAATCATGTTTTAACTTTTTATGTTACTAGAAAAACTACAACATTGAAATTTTCAAATGCAATTAGAAAAGTTAGATATGTAATTCACTTATATTTAAATTTAAATGGAGAACTCTATACCCTTTGTTTTTTATGTAACTAGAAACTTGGAGATCCACTTAAACTTAAGTTTCAAGAAAAAATATAACAATAAATTCGTATTTTAACAAATTATTACAGCAATATAATTATAATAATTAAGAATTATTATTTGTAGTATTGATGGGACCTATATACTTATAAAGAGGATCTCCAAAAAAATATTATATTATTATCTTATTAAATTTGATGATTTTTTACAATGACCTGAGTCGGGACCGCAAAATTTTATTATATTAAAGAATGTATTAAGTTATAAAGTATTAATTTATAGAGATTTTACTGTTTATTCTCAATATATATTATTAAAACGACTACACATTTGAGACATCTCTTAATTTTAGGTTCTACGTGTGGCAACCTCTATTCAATTCAAATAATAAATTCAGCGCACAGGTTCGTAAATTGGGTTTGAGGGGCAAAACAAGATAAATTCTAATTCAAGTTCAATGCATTGGATTGGCACAAAATATATCGAAGATAAAAAGTAGTGGTAGTATCTACAAAATCGGGCTACAAGAAGCTAAAATAATCAGAATGAACAGTTTGAAAATACAGAGGAAAAACACTGGGGAGATTTTTTTGGAGTACCGCCGGAAAAAGTAGTGCGACGGATATTTTGTCGACGAGAAACATCATCCACCAGAAATATAAAGAAACTTTTAGTGGGTCCTACTGGGCAACAGGTAAGACAAAAAAATTACATCACCGTAGAAGAGAACAGTGGATGCATACATGGTTCAACAATAACTATATCATAGTTGAAGGTTTAATAATAAACAAATGGAATATAGCAAAATATATTAAAAGAAATGAAATAAGATATTACATTAACACATGTATGGTAGATATGAGATGGATGCATCTTGGGTGGTGCCACCATCCAATTTGCCATAAAAAATGCAAGAACCTCAAAAGTTCCGTGATTAGCCTTTTGCCAAACATCAATTCACATATAACGTTTTTGTTTTCACATATAGTTAATTGTGTGTGGAAGTTGGACTTAGAATTATATTTTCCTCATCCATGATGCATGATTTGTTTTGAAGATCATTACGAGAAAATACATATCTCAGAAGATTTTTCTTGTAGAATTATTAAAACGACAACTTTTCAAAGATGAATAGCTCTAATTAAGGTACTCAATAATCAATATGAAGATCATCTCGTGGAATTTTAGTCCGAATAGAAGGGTTATGAGCAGATTGGAAAAATCGATTGTGTATTTGGCCTTTTTTTAAAAAAATTTGAAACTTGTCATTTTCACATGTTTTGTATGTTTGTGCCGAAATCTCGTATAGAAAATTTTAAACTTGAAAAATAAGAAAGAAGAAAAAGCAAACAACTTCTAAACACACTTATATATTTTCGTCATTGGAAAAGATAGTATGGATATATGTTAATTTTATTTTTCAACTTTAACCTAAATTTTGTGTAAATCAATCAATTGTGATAAAATTCTATGTTGAATTTTCTGGCACGCATTGCCATGTTCAATTAAATGGATCTAGCTGGTACAAAAATTTAATTCCTTTACTTTTCATGATAGCAACACAAGAGAAGAGTAGTAAGTCAATAAGTTTTCACCCATGGTTTAACTTTTGCTATACTATTATTTGCTTAATTAATTAGCTCAATTATGTTCAATTACTTGCAATGATGCTTGGGATATTTCTTCGTTTTTACCTTTGATTTGTTCATGATAAATCATATTTCCCAAAATAAATATTACGACGCTAATAGTTTATAAATTCCCAATTTAATATACAAAAGAAAACTTGTCTCTGCAGAAGTCTAAAGATTACAAAGTTGGCTGCAAAGGTTTGCAGTGACATTAATTAAGATTACAAAGTTGCGTGTGAAGGTTTGCAATGACATTAATTATGGTTATTCGGGATTTATTATTTTCATCCTTGAATCATACTATGTAATAAGTCAAAAGTAGAGAATGAATCAAAGAAGACCGGCTTTAAGCAAACATATATTGGGTTAACTGTATCATTTTATATCCCAAATTTGGCTTTTTTTTTCAATTGTTTCACAATCTTTAATAATTTTATTATCGGAAACATGAAAGGACTTATGAGAATAACAATTGACCGAACTTTTGAACCCATAGTTTGTGTTATCCATCCATATTTTAATTTCGTTGCCCGGCGACGGGGTGACAAATTAAATAATTGAGTCGAGAAATTGATATAAGGGAGAAAAGGATACATGAAGATCAAAAATAAAATTATGAGCGGACAAATAAGACCTTGAGCATGCGTTCACTTGGTGTGAAAATGAGTGGAAAAGAGAGATAATATTATTTTACCACTTTATATCTTATTTGCTTTCATTCCAAAGAAAAAAAAATATATATGTGCATAAGGTATTAACTTTCGGGCAACCTCTTTTACCTTACACAATGTAAAATTTTATACGTAAGAAATGTTTAGTGACAATTTTACACAACTCATGTGTTTAGACATTTCATCCTTTATCATTAATTTGATTAAAGTGAACAAGATATAAAAATGGCTCTAAGTTCAGAACTCCGCACTTAGTTCGAGGTGTTGGTTCCCTTCAAAGATAGAGATCAATATATTATCATCTTTACCAAACAAGGTATAAACTTGTGGTCGCAATTATTAGAGATAAATTTTATTATACCTCCATTTAGAGGTATAAAAGACAAACACAACCTTAGTTGTCAAAATGCTCAGACCAAAGGTCACGGATTCAAGTCTACTGATATGCAGTATTTAAAGTTTCGTTTAAAAAATAAGTTAGTTGCCAATCAATTTTGAGTTTCAATAATCCTATTATTCTGTTGACGATTGCATAAAAATTAATAAATTAGAAAGTATAGAATTGAGAAAACCGGCTGGTAAGTACGTAAAGAATTAATCCAAGATAATAGTGGTGGCAATATAGTCCATAACGAAAATTAGAATCATACTATTCTACGATATGCATTAATTACCCAAAAAACCGCCAACTTATCTCTAGAAAGTTATTATACCCCTGCAGATTAAGACATTAACATGCGTCGACTAGTGCTAACGCAGAAACCACATCGTGACCTAATTTTCTATAAATAGAGCCACATTTTTAACAAATTAATACACCCAACTTTAAATCTTTTGTTTTCCCCTCAAAAAAAAAAAAAAAAAAGAAAAGAAAAAAAACTTTAAATCTTTCCTGAGGTTATAACTTAAAACCTAAATAAAAAATGGCTTCCAACCGAATCCTAATCTTCACACTTGCTGCAGCTAGCTTGATTTCCATGGCATATGCCATCGCTGGAACCGCCACTTACTACAGCCCCATTATCCGTAAGTCAAATCTCTCTCTCTCTCTCTCTCTCTCTCTCTCTCTCTCTCTCTCTACCTCTCACCTTCTCTCTTTCCGTTGAATTAATAACGACGATTATTTGTATATGAATCACAGCATCGTCATGCTACGGTAATGAAGACAAAGGGCAGTTTGTAGCAGCTGCTAATCCGGCACTGTTCAACAATCGTGCAGCGTGCGGGTGGAGATACACGGTGAGGTGCACCGGACCCACCAACTTAGGCGTTCCACAACCCTGCCGCAACGGCGAGATCACCGTCACCATCGTTGATCTCTGCCCGGGGTGTGCCAACGACCAGATCGATCTCGGAGAGCAAGCGTTCAACGCAATTGCTGACCCTGCCGCCGGAAGAATCCGAATTGAATATAACCGGTCAGAAACAATCTTCTTCTATTACCGACTATTTCTTTTTTTCTTTTTTGCGTTAGTTAAAAGTATTGATAAATTTGCTGTTGATTTTGCAGGGTTTGATTGAGAGATGAAGAATGAACATTTGGAGTATCCACATGAATTAGACTAATTTATATATAGATCGTGATGATATACACTGTACTCCAATTTATTGTTGAAGAATAAGCGGCAAGGATATATATATATATATATATACTATCGATACTTATATAAAAAGAGTCTTGTTTTACAAAATTTGATCCAGCTATATTATCCTTATTATATTATCTAAATTAAGAACATTAGTGTAATATAATATAATTTGGTTATAATTAAAGGGAATCAAATTTAACCTTATAATAATTTATTTCTTACCATTAAAGTAATTGATGAAAAAGCTCATGGGCCCATTCATATCAACAATTATTATATCAAATTTACCTTGTAAATTTTTTTTCTTACCGTTAATTGCAATCGAAAAACCTTTCGGTGCCATCCATATCAATAATTTGTTAATTATTATTGTAATTATCTAATTATACATTATCTTCAATTGATCAAGGTTTTGTTTTTTTCCTACGAACAATTTGTTTCTCTTCATCTGCTTCGTTATGTTGATATCGACTGTATCAACTTAAAGTTTGATGATAGAGTATCAAATATTGCGGTTGCAGCTTATTTATTTTTATATTATTTTTTCAGATTAAAGCTTGATGATAGAACACCAAATATTGTTCCTTTTTGTTCAGCTTTGAAACATAGATAACAAAAAAAATTAAGGATTATCATGTGAGGCCAATTGCGATTTTTTTTCATAATCGTTCATCTGATATGGACTCTACAGTGATGAAAGTAGATACTCTTATGTTCTTTACACTTTTATAGTTTTAATATGTTTATTAGATTACATTGTTTTATGAAGAATGGGGATATTGTGTTTGAGAAATTGAAAGTAAATATGCTAAAACAACTCAAAGGTTTGAGCATGTTCTCATGAATTCTATTGGCGCAACTCTGATTATTTTCATAATGTGTATTTAACTCATCCGTATATACTTAGGTACTTTAACAAGAAAAATAGGTCGAAAGATGTTGGGAGTTACAAGAAAATGTTACTTATTTATAGTGAAAACGCGATTATTTTCAAATGATGGCTTGGATATATGACTTTATGTTATTGAATATATATGTGCTTATTTATAGTGAAAGCGCGATTATTTTCAAATCATAAGTCCACTAAGATTAAGTTAAAATAACATGCTATATATTGAACTTTTTAGTGCTATCTTAATGTGTTTTATTTAATTAAATTTCTTTTGGGTCTTTGCATGTATTTGTGATTTTTTTTTCTATGTATACAGAACTTATTACATTAGTGATTGTATATTCATTATATTATCAAAAATTAATTATAGGGTCTTAAACTGTATATGTACTTCTTATATTAGCAAGGACATACAGTATCCTCTGTGATATGCATTTTTTGAGTGTAGTGTTTATAGTCTTTTTCTCTTCATGACATCTACTTGTGTCCATAGTGAACGCATTTAATTGTAATATCCTATAACAATGCTCTACTATCAGTTAATGATGAATAAATAATCAATTTTGATAAATAGAGATCTTAGAAAAGAGCTTGTTGTCACTCACAATAAGCTATAAATTTAATCAAAAAGTATAATAAAATTCTGAATATTAATTTTAAAATAAATTGAACTACGAAATGTTCAAAATTTATTTGTTTGAATAATTATGTATACGTGCATTCACTAGTATACAAAAAGTGGCCTTTGAATTGAAATATGAGGACTACATGTAATGTTTACTTATTTGAAATAAAAGTTATATAACTTTATTTACTTGACAGTTTTTAGTTTTATAATATAAATTTCTTTCTAATATATTTGAGTGAAAAGTTATGAATGCACTAGCCGAAAATCCAGATGCATTATAAGATCGTCTTAATTCTGAACATAGTAGGCTATAATTCCAAATTATTTTTTTGGCATTTTTTCCAACTTTGGAGATGTTCTATTTTGTGTTTCATTCATCAAGATTTCTATACAAATTGAGATTAATATTCTCGTCATAATTTGAAAACATTAAAAAGTGTAGCATTAAGAATTTTTTTATTCTATACATGGAACAAAAGACATTAGAGTAACTTGCAGACAAAAACCACATATATCTTAAGGTGGTCATTACCATGATGTTATATATAAAATACTCCAAATATATTAAACTCATTCAAGTATTTTCATTTAAATAAACAATTATCTAAGTTTAGAGGTATGAATTCTTTGGTACGACCAGTCCACTTCAGAGTTGACTTTTAAAAAAATTCTGTACATTTCAGTAATTAGTATAAATTTTAATTAGAGATTCATAAATTTTAATTGTGATTGATTTTCTCCAATTAATAATTAATTAATTTTATTTGGAACGCAACTGAAAAACGATGTATTTTACAAAAATTAAAAGAAAAAAAGGAATTTGATGGGCTCGTGCAATAAAAAAAAAAGATCAATGCATGCAGTACACGGACCTAACTGTATCTCTTATTTATGGTTACGGACGTGTAATCCGCGCGCGTGTGAGATGCGAGTGGACCTGTGTGACTGGTGGTCGCACAAAAACTAATGTCATGTACACAAATTAAAAAAAAGGGTAAATTGCATGTAAAATCAAAACGTTTCGCCAAATTCGTAAATTGCACATATTTTTTAAAAAACGTTTTGTAGTCCGGTGATCGGTTTCCCCCAACTTAAATCTTGCATGGCAGACGGAATTGACACGCTGGACTCGCCGGAAGCCAAAACGACGCCGTTTCGAATTTAATAAAAAAAAACAATTTTTTTTCCACCTCAACACCCTTCTCCCGATCTCATCCCTCTCTCTCTATCGTCGTCCCCATCTCCCTCTTCCCCATCTCCTCATTCCCATCTCCTCCTCCACCACTCTCCCCCACCTGAAACCCTGCCGCGACTGGACTTTCTGGGCGAAGGGACGGCCGAGGTAAGGCGGCGGTTGGGCAGCGTCGAAGGCGGTGGATCTCGAGCCGAAAAAATCAAGCCTGCTTCTTGGGAAAGAGGAGCTGTTGAAGGGCGGCGAGAATTCCGGTAAATTCCTGCACCATGGCTCTGAAATTGCTGGTGTCGGTAGTCAGCACGGTGGTTGGCGCCCGCCTCGACGCTCTTGACCGCTTCTTCGGGTTGCGCCGCCGCCGCTTGGCCATGACTCTGATTCAGCGGCGACGCCACCGCATTAGAGCCGCTGCCGACGCCGCCGCCGCTATTATTCAGCGCCATAGGTTGGAAGCACGGCATGAAGGGGTTCGAGGTAGGGAACATGGAGGGGGAGGGGCCTCTCTCGTGAGCCATCGGATTCGGGTCAGATCTTAGCGGCGGCGGGGCGGAGGCTCTGGGCCAGGATATATTTGGATTCAAGAGCGACGAGTTGTTCGTGTTTTGGTGGAGCTACAGATAGCCGGACAGAGGGTCGAAGAACGGCGGCGGAGGGTGGTGGATTCGCCGCTGCCAGCGGCGGTGGAGTCGGGGTCTTCGTCGACAAGGGGGCATTTCATCGGAGGATTGTGGAGTCGGGGTCTTCGTCTCTTATTTCTTTCTTTGCTTTCAGATATGGGTGGAGAGTGGTGGAGAAGGGTGGACGACGATAGAGAGAGAGGGATGAGATGGGGGAGAAGGGTGGTGAGGTGGAAACAAAATATATTTTTTTGTTTTTTTTTTAATTAAATTTGAAACGACATCGTTTTGGCTTCCGGCGAGTCCAGCGTGTCAACTCCGTCTGCCATGCAAGATTTAAGTTGGGGGAAACCGATCACCGGACTTCAATTGAAAAAAATGAAAACGTTTTGATTTTACAAAACGTTTTTTTAAAAACATGTGCAATTTACGAATTTGGCGAAACGTTTTGATTTTAGATGCAATTTACCCTTAAAAAAAGTTGAAACAACAATAGCATAAAAAAAGTAAGGCAATTTTGTAACCTTGAGAGATATCTAAGTATTTTCAAGGTGTCTCAATCTCCACTTTCAGCACTAGAGACAATTTAGAGATACTTTTCTTGCATCTCAATTGTCTCTAAACTGTCTCTAGCTTTAATATTATAAAATTAGAATTTTCTTCATTAAAAAAATACACTAATTAATAAAAATTACTCCCTCCGCCTATTTTTTAAAATCCTATTTACTGCTGGGCACGGAGATTAAGAAAGCTGATAAAGGTGAAGTGGGTGGGAGAAAAATGGTAGTGCTAATTACATTGGATTACTTTAATTAATTAATGCATTAGAAAAACACCTTTACATGTAAATAAATAGAGGTTCATCCATGATTTGATTTATTTTTTATAAGTATTTTCAGATATTTTTTATCTTGATTAAGTAAATTAATATGCCAACATTATTTCATGAAATTGAGGGAATGGATTTTGTTAAGTACAGAAATGGACGTGCTAAATAAATTAATTTTAGGAATGAATTCATTGTTTCAACTAAATCTGTTAAGGATTTAAATGTGTTATAGAATTAAATCTGTTAAGCAATAAAATCTCGAATTAACTAGTGAATTATGAACAATTAAACTGTAAAGGAATGAGAATAAATCAGAGACAGATCCTTACTGTTCCAATTAGCCAAACTATTTTTACTAGTTTTTCCATTGCCGCCAGCATACGGCTGGAAACTTTCATCTTCAGGTCCAAATATCATGTCGGGCGCCACCAACGGATACATAGGATTGAATGCAACATCCCCTAATATCAACAATCAGAACTTTATAGTTCAAGTATATAACATCTATATATAGATATGCATAAACAATTAAAGACAGAATGTAAACATAATTAAGCCACAGTAAACGCATACAATCAAGAGGTGAGCACTCACATTTTATTTGGTCAAGGCAAAAAGGGATAACAAGAGTGAAGCGATCGGGAAAGTTAAGGTTTCAATTAAGTTGGGTTTAATATTTTGTGTGGGCCTTTAGTGGCAAATGGTAGTAAATAAATCAAAGAAGGGAGGGTAAATGAGTACAAAAAGCAGAATGAGACTTTAAATTGTGGACATTTTTTTTATGAGCAACTGAGACTTTAAAAAATGGATGGAGGGAGTACAAAATTACATAAAAAAACTAATTAATAAAAATTACAAAATCATATTAAAAAAAATTATGCCCATCACCGGCGTTCCTTCAGCTCCTGCACCATTCTCATGTGAAGCTCGAGTTGCTCGCCCGTCATGAGTTGTATTGGTCATATGTAAGAAGCCGGGCAAACGTCTGACATGTTGGATAATTTTGGATAATTTTCATGTCAATGACATGTTGTTTCGTCCGAGCAGTTTCGAGCTTCACCCTAGCAGATTCGCACATTGCTTCCGCCATCGATTGTTTGGCCTCGGCGAACTGGCCGAGTCGGGAGTTGTATTGGTCCAAAAAGGGAGTCGAGCTCGGACAACTCACTTACCGGCTTCTTTCCTTTAGCCTATTTCCTTGCCGCCGCTCTTGCCGCATCTCGACCTTGCGATCGGGGAGGCGCGCTTACTCCTTCTTTGGAGGCCATCTCCGCCGACGGTGCTGAAGCCGAAGATGTGTAGCCGCCCTCCGCCGAAGTCTTCGTCCTCTTCATGGAGTGAACGTCGGGGAAAGCTTGGGCGAGGAATTTGGGATAGTCGCGCAGAATTTCCCAAGCCTAGAAATACCGGAAAGGAGGGCCTCTGGTTGATATCTTGGGCATCATCCTTCACCATGTCGTCATCGGCGCCGCTCGGCCTGCGATTGGTCTCTTTGTCGAAAGCGACAATCCAGTTCTTCACCATTTTCTGGATGCGGCCGAAGATGCTCTTGCACTGCTTTTTGTTGAGGGTGGTGCCAAACCTCGCGTTGAAACGACCAGTGACTTTTCCTCAGTATTTATCGGCCAACATGTCGGCTCCGACGACTGAGTTGCAGGTCTTCTCCACCCAAGTCTATGCCATGGTGGTGGCCTCTCCGTTGGTGTAGTTGTGACGCTTGCTCGCTTTGCCACCGCCAGCATCGGCTTCGGCATCATCTTCAGCGGCGGAGGAGACGATGGTTTTCCCTTGCCCTTTCCCTTTCCCTTTTTTTCTTTTGGCAGAAGGCTGTGGCGGCAGCTGCAATATTAGTCGATTCTCTGTAGTCGGGCTGTAGGTGTCGGGGGCGAAGGATTGGTAGGACTCGGCGAAGGCCGGGGTGTTGAGGTTGATTGAATCAAGCCCCGCCCCCGTGTAAGCATAAGCATCGTCGGACATGTCAAGAAACCACGCCGACGAGAAGAGATTGTTGGAATCCACTTTTAAGAGATGAATGAATTGTAGAATGACTAAATGAAGAAATGAGGTGTGAAGAATGGAGTGAAAAATAGTAGTATTTATAGGTAAAGATTAGGATTGAATAAAATAAAAAAAGGAAAGAGCCGTTTGTTTTAGCCGTTGCCGGCTTAAAAATCCACCCGTTAGGAACGTGCAATGCACACGCCATTAATTATTTTTTCTTTGAGCGCGTGGCGTGCACGGGCGACTGGAGCCGGTCTCGAGCCGCCATCCCCTGCAACACCACCGTCTCGTTCCTCCCCCCGTCTCGAGCCGGCTTCGAGCTAAGACTTAAGAGACTGACAAGACGATTGTGGTCGGTGATATGGATATGTATAGATTTCAACCGTCAAACTTGGGCCGTTACGTGGTTGAAGATTGGGCTTTGAATTTGGGTTTTTTCTAGGACAATGCCAAATTTTCAGTGACAATCCTTTTTCATTATAAAATAACGGACACAATAATCTAACCCCCTAAAATTAAAACCCACACCCCCAAATCATGAAGGATCATAGAATTTATTCTCTCATTCTAATTTACTTGTTGGTCTCACCAACTTGTGCTGACCAACACCTCCATTTTCTCGAATGTCTCTCACAAAAATCCCACAACTCCTCCCATTTTCTATCTCATGTTCACCCAACTCGACTCTTCTTAAACTTCCACCCTACAATTCTCCATCCAAAACCTAAGATTCCGATCGAAATCCACCTCCAAACCACAACTAATCATAATCCCAAAATTCGAATCTCAAATCCCACCAATCATATATTGCGCCAAAAAGACCAACCTTCAAATCAGAACTCGAAGCGGCGGCCATGACTTTGAGGGACTATCTTACACTGAATCGTCGTCGTGGTCTCCGTCACGGCAGTGTACTTTGATGCATTCTTAAGCGAGGGTCCGTCGGCGGAAAGGTGGCGCCGTCGGTGCGTGGTGCGGCAGGTCTGAGGAATGATTGGGAGGAAATTCAGCTCAGTTTTGGAGGCTGAGGTGGCAGATATGTGACGTTCAGGCTCATCACGTGCACGTAACGTGCGATTTAGCTCGTTTGGGCCAAAAATTGTCCTACTGGCGCGATACTTAATTGATAGTGTCCTTAAATTGAGGCTCGCGGATAAGGTGTCATGAATGTGCACTACCCCCTATTTATATGTCCTGAAAAACTCTCTAGCTCTATTTTGATAACCTATATAATGCAAAAATACAACCATATGATTCTTATTTGGGACATCAATAAATTAAATACATTAATAAAAAAAAAAATACATTTGCAATTTACATTGAATAAAAATTTACTAAAAATCTATAATATCATCAATATTTCAGTAACTAAACAATTCAAATGATAACTCCAAATACATCTCACATCATATCATTCATGTCCAACATAAGAAAAACTAAAGAGAATCGTAGTTTCTTCTATAAAATACAAAATCTAAAAACAATATCATCTAAATTAAGAAGCGTCCCTTAAAATTGAGAGATCTTCTTCAAACAAACTATTATCAAGTTTAATCTTCATCCAAGAAATCTGCATATTGGATAGAGGAAAGTTTACACTAAATAAACAAGTCCAACAAATGGTGTTTAATTAACTTTTCAAAACAATCTAAGTTAGCACAATAATGTAGGGTAATGATATTCTGCCACACTATAACCGATCACACAATCTAAAAATGGTAATATAGGTTTTAAAAATGGAAATATACCCTAATTGGGAAGCATAAACTCTAATGGGGAAATGTGGTTATTTCCATTTTTACAGTCAACTTTCCTTTTTTTATGGGTGTGGCTGGCCACAGTGTGGCCGAATATCATTACCCAAATAATAGAGGAAGAAGAGAGGAATAAACTTAACTAGTGCTATAATAGAATTCACCCGATAATTGATCCGATACTTCCATTATCTAGTGAATTTTGCATATAAATAAGTAAACACCCGTAGCTCTTACACTCGAAAATTACTCTTAGAATATGGGTTCACTGATAAAGTTATTGAAAAAGATCGGGGGCGTCTACACTTCATCATTGGTTTCGCGACGGAGGCGCCATTGTTCCCTCCGGGGGAACGGACCAGTGAAGGATTACGAGAGGCGCTGTTCGTTGGCGTCAGAGCGTACTCGAAACGCGTCGCACCGCGTGGTCCACCGCCGCTGAACTCCATTATAAATGTGTTGTTCACATGACTAATTTGTAATAACATGACAAATTTTAACCTTTCTTTAATGGAGAATTTTGTTGGAATTTCGAATATATACTGCAACTAGTATTCGCTTCATTATAAATGTGTTACAAGCTCATCATGCCGCCAACTGTAGCGGCAGCGCTACTGACGTTTCAAGAAGCATTCCGAAAGGCATTCTGTTAGAAAATGGAGGTGATTATGGAAGTTTTGAATGTGGTGAGTGATTTTAGTGAATAGTGTAGATGAAGATTGTGAGTAATTTGTGAATGTAGAGTGTGGGGGATATAGAGAGTAATTTAGAGTGGAGCTCTTGTCTCCAAAGAAGGCTATAGATTGTATTAATTCAAGTGTTGTTGACTTACAAGCTTACTTTGTTAGCTTGATTGACTTACTTTACAAATGGTACAAAACTCCTATTTATAGCCGTGAAGAGAATTCTCTACTACTTCATTAATCTAGGAAATTCCCTAATCTAGAATATTCTTGAATATTTTTATATTCTACATAAATATCATATTTGAATATTCTAGAATGCTTCTTATCTAGAATATTTCTAGATTCTAGCTAGAACTTCTCTAATCTTGATTACTCTAGAATATTTCTAGCTTTTATATAGAACTACTCTAGTACTTGAATATTCTAGAATACATACATAGTAGATATTATTTAGAAAATTTTAGATAAATGCATCACCTTTTAATACATTTGCGGTTCCTACTATGGATCTCACTTCTCTGCATTGCGATTCACGTCTCCCTTGTGCTCACTGCACCTCCGCCTCCTCCACCGCCTGACAATCAAGATGATAACAGAAACTTATGGCGGGGATCGGTGATTCTTTATATGTTTATTCTTTCTTGATTAATTATTACTAAGTTAGGGAGTCTTCTGCATAATTAATTGTACTTGCATAAATCGTATTGATCTTGGCTTTTGGGTTAACGAAGCGCCCATAAATTCTATTACGTTTTATATATTTTTCTTGAAGAACTTGTATAGTTCCATTCCATCATTCTTTTGAACAAAGAAAGCAGAATTTCAAGACGCCAAATTTTTTGCGAAATCTGTAGTTTGTCACTACGTAATTATTCCAATGGCTACGTCATTTTCATAATGTTAATCGATTAAGTGTTAATTTTGGGTATAATTTTTTTTTAACATTTCGGGTGTATAAATTTAGATGTATATACATTATTAAAAAAAATTCGAAGTATGCGTTAAAATTGGAAATTCGAGCAATCGAGCAACTCATTTGGATATTCAACAAATCCGAATAAATAAATAAAAAATAAAATTATACTCCAAATTTTATGGTTGTTTATGTGGTTGTCTGCACCACGAATACAAGATAATAAAGTAGACAAAAGATATGTTAAAATTATAAATAATTGAAAGAATAAAGTTGTCACGCCCCAATTCCCGAGGGAAGTCACACGTGCTGAGGGCGTGACTTGGGATTGGAATTAAGAAGCGGGGATAGAAAGGGGGACTTATTTATCATAAATAATAATACATGCGCACCAAAAGAGTTGGGCGACATCTCCTTTTTGCAATGGGAGGAAGCCGAAATTTAAAAAGACGACTAACAACCCAACAGTCAAATTCGTTTATTATTTAAGGATCGCTTAAGATTCAATGGCTCAATGAATCGACAAAAGACATTCCATTAACATATACTTAAGAGAAACGAGTATGAATTCTTGAAAATAGACACTTCAGAATTCAGAGTACATGATTCTCAAGTTTAGAAACTTAAAGAATCGACAATCAGCAGAAGCTTAACAAAAGACAGTCCTAGCCTCAACGCCATTCACCATCACCCGCCGATCAACCTGAAAACATTTGAAAATATTTGGGCTGAGTACTAGTGTACTCAGTGGGCAGTGCATTTCATAAACATTTTATAAAACATTGTTATCCATCCATAACAGTATGGTTTAGAAGGTTTCAAAACCAAAAGCTACTTCTAAACATACAAACCATTTTACTTTTTTCGTGCACGTTTGTCACACTCTACAATGTTACTCTTACTGTGATCCCGGACCTCTAGCCACTGGCAGGTCCAATCTCATTCATTCAGTCATTCAGACTTCGGGTCGAAACCTAGAAAGCCTCGGTTTAAAGTTAGATTTCAGGCCGAGACCCAGAGAATTCCATTTATAAGGTTAGCCTATAATGGAGATCAACCCATTGCACTACTAACAAAGGTGTACACAATTTTCGACTAATGTCTTAGGCTAGCCGAAAATCTCGATCGATTAACTTTAGAGTATTAAACATGTAGCGTACATTAAAATAGTTTTTATGGATAACTAACATTATATGGAGCTTAATAACTCAAACATAATTTTGGAAAGATATAGCCCACCTGAATGATAACATCAAATATGTCTTAAAAAATCGAATAACACAATCAGCATTCTCCTTGTACCGCACCTAAACATATAATTAACGATACTTTAAGTATCTAAGGATTTATAAGAATAATCCGAACTTCAGGGAATTCTTTTACTCATTTCTCAATTTAATTATCCATTAAGCTTTAACCTGCTAATTTGGAGTTATTAGATTCACAGATTAAAAAGATAAACTCGATCCTAAATTTATTATAAGCTCAATTTTACTGAATTAAGTAGCCCATCATCAATTAACACATGATAGCCAATAATTTCATTTTTTAATCGAGTAGGAAAATTAATGCTAAAGTTATGCCATTTTACTTATTTAGTTCACTGTCTAATAGTAAGTTTAATTAAGTAGGCCAAATCAATTTACTAAATAAGGAGATCCATAACCAAAATAATTAATCATGGCATACATACTTTACTCGAGGCCTAGCATTTTAAAATAAATCGAAGCCCAACAACTTAATTATTTTGGTCCAAGTTCATTTACCTATGCAATTAAATAAGCCAAACGCATTAAAACAAGCCTCTTTTCTCTCTTCTCCCTCTCCGGCGTGACCAACGCCGCCGTCGTCTTCGCTCACTCCCTCCCTCAGCTCGACCTTCTATTCTTTCTAATCTCTGCAATTTATAAAATCCCCAATTTGAAAACTCTAGCCTCACAATCGAAACCCATCTCCCTTCTCTCTCAGAAATCCGACGACTCCGCCGCCGTCTAATTCATCATCACCGCCGCCGCTTAGTTGCAGAAACGGAGGCAGCGGCAGAGGAGCTACCGCCACCGTCTCCCTCCTCTCCGATCGGCTACAGCAGCGGCATGGGGGAGGCCGCCGCCATGCCGCCGTCGCCACCATAGCTCGTCATCCGCCGTCTCCACCATAGCTCGTCATCCGCCGTCTCCGTTTACCCACTAAAGTATGTCTTTGTTTTTCTTCACTTTTATGTGTGTAATTTGATTTGATATTATTTATTTACATCCTAATTCCACCTCCTCCTTTCTCCCCCTGTTCTCCAGTAGCAATCCGACGCCGGCCAACACCGTCTTCGCCGTAGCGGCTCGTCAATCCGACGGACGGCGAGCAGCTCGAAGACCGCTGCCGCCGTCGCCTATCCACTACCCCCAGCCGCCCTCTTATATTTCTTTTGAAATAAATTTTAACAAAATCCCATTTCTTTACTTACCTCAGATGGTGGGACCACCTCCGGTTTCCACCGTCACAGCGCCGCCGTCGCCATTCTCGGTCAACGATCAGCAACCTCCTAACTAGATAATCGAGTCAGTGGAAATTCAGTTTGTAAAACAGGGGCAAGCTTCTTTGAATAAGTATATTAACTTATTGTTTCTTGATCTTCAATAAAATATTGGTTAAATTTCATGTAAAATCAAAACGTTCGCCAAATTCGCAAATTGCACGTGTTTTTAGAAAAATATTTTGTAAAATCAAAACATTTTAATTTTTTGTAATTGAAGTCCGGTGACCCGTTTCCTCCCAACTAAATCTTGCGTGGCAGTCGGACTTGCCACGCTGGACTCGCCGAAAACCAAAACGACGTCGTTTCGAATTTAATAAAATAAAAACAAATTTTTTTTTCCACCTCACCCTTCTCCCCCATCTCATCCCTCTCTCTCTATCGTCCCCATCTCCCTCCTCACCCTCTCGTCCACCGCCAGCAACCTATCGCGGTACGGTAGTAAATCTCCTCGGAGGGGAAGATGGCCTTCGGCTTGGCGAAGAAGTGGAACAGGTAGGCCATCATAGTGGCGCTGCTGGTGATGAACTCCACCGCCGGGACGCCATGCTCTGCCGCCGCCACCGGCGCCCACGGTTGGAGGAAGTCGTAGACGAGAAGAACGACGTCGGCGATGTCATCGGCAACTGACGATATCCAATATAAACGATCGAGGATGAGGGTGACCTACAACACAAATTAAATGACATCATCACCACATAAACCCCACAACCACCAATACCTGCCACCGCCGTTTGCCACCACC
The DNA here is from genome assembly GCA_029490685.1 of Schizonepeta tenuifolia. Classification (NCBI taxonomy): domain Eukaryota; kingdom Viridiplantae; phylum Streptophyta; class Magnoliopsida; order Lamiales; family Lamiaceae; genus Schizonepeta; species Schizonepeta tenuifolia. Next base: position 36,734,509 of record CM055960.1, read on the forward strand.
GCCGCGCCGCCGCACACCCCCTCTTTTGACTCTAATCTCTCATCTGACTCCACCACTCCCGATATTCTCTCACATCTCCTCCACCGCCTCTCTCCTACCTTTTCCCTTTCCACCCGTCACTCGTCCCCACTCTTATCTTCTTCCGCCACTGCCACCCCTCCTGTCATCTCTCTCTCTGACCCCACCCCCTCTCTCCGCTCCTCCCCCCTCTTCTCCGCCACTCAACTGGGCTTCTTCCACCTCACCCACAACCCCATCCCCTCCCACCTCCCTCTCTCCGCCGAATCCACGGCCCTCTCTCTCTTCGCCCTCCCTCATAACCAAAAGCAACAGCTCTTCCCCAGCAACTAGCCGATCGGCCATGAAATAGATGATGACCATGTCAGCGACGTTGTTATTCTCGAGAGAGTGGTGGAGGAGGAGATGGGGAGGATAGAGAGAGAGGGATGAGATGGGGAAGAGGGAGATGAGGACGATTAGGAGTGAGCAAAATTCGGTTAAAAACCGAAAAATCGAGCCGAACCTAACCGAAATACTAATTCGGTTCGATTAATTTGGTTTTCGGTTTGGTTATGGTTTTGAATTTTGAACTTTTTGGTTTTTCGGTTTGGATATGGTTTTTGAAAAAAATATTTGGTTAATCGAAAATCGAACCAAATTAATAATTAATTTAATAATTTATTAATTTTTATATATATTTAAAAATTAAAATGATTATTATTAATTTATATATATATATATTTTGGAATTTTTCTTATGTTTTCGTTAAGATGTTTAGAATTTTGGACCCGCAACATCAACAAATATCACTGATTTATTTATGTTTGGTTAAAGATGTTTTAGAATTTGGATTATTACTTTTTGCGGATTTGGAATCTTGAATATTGAATGTTAATTACTTATTTAAAATGTAGAAAATATATTGTGTATTTATTTCGGTTTATTTGGTTTTAACCGAAATCGAATCGAAATATTTCGGTTCGCTTTTGTTCGGTTTTAGCCATGTTCGGTTCGGATTCGGTTATTTATTATATAATTCGGTTTTAATTTGATTTTTGCAATTCGGTTCGGTTCGGTGACCGAATAACTGAATGCTCACCCCTAAGGACGATAGAGAGAGAGGGATGAGATGGGGGAGAAGGGTGAGGTGGAAAAAAAAAATTTTGTTTTTTTTTATTAAATTCAAAACGACGTCGTTTTGGCTTCCGGCGAGTCTAGCGTGTCAACTCCGACTGTCACGCAAGATTTAAGTTGGGGGAAACGGGTCACCGGACTTCAATTGTAAAAAATTAAATCGTTTTGATTTTACAAAACGTTTTTTCTAAAAACATGTGCAATTTGCGAATTTAGCGAAACGTTTTGATTTTACATGCAATTTACCCTAAAATATTAGGCTTTCTATTATGATCATCAATTATTCATTTGATTCCTTATTCTAAATTTCTAATTGAGCATATGAGCTCCTATATTTGTATTGATTTCTAATCTAAGCTTATCTGTTACATAATCAATTTAAGAAGGCAGACAATGACTTGAAATAGTAAAGAAATGGATTTTAATTGGATTTAATATTACCTCAAATTTATTCCTGCAATCCGGATGTCGACTTCTGAAGTTTTTCTATTGTATTTAGTGTGGTGAAATAGGCAAAGGAGAATGGTTTAAATAGATCGAGAGTCTTGGACACTATGTTGTAAGTTTTATTTTCCTTTTAATTATATTTTTAGCAAGTTGCTGGTATGTATTTTAGCAAGTTGGCAAGTTGTTTGGGATAATTTATCCGGGTTATTTAATTATTTTTTATTTTAATTTCCATTTTTAGCAATTTGGTAATGTCTTACTTGTAAAATTATTCTTTTTATTTATTGATTTTAACCTTTCAACATTACTTGGATGAGCAAGGTATGAGCTTAAAAGAAAATGAGACAGCAATGATAATTATAATGTAAATATGGGTTCGATATTTTTTTCTTCGGTTCTCAACCATATGTCGCTTCGTTATATCAAAACAATATATAATTTGAGTTTATTATTAAAAATAGAATAAAAGAAAAATACAAGAAAGCTGAAAACAAAAAACGAAAAAAGAAACCTATCTAAGCGGGGAAGGGGAAAGCAAAAAAGAAAATATAAAAGAAGAAGAAAAAATCTAGTCGTTTTTGTCACGAAGACGACTAGAAATCCAACTAAACAGCAGCCTAAAGGAAAAAAAAATCATGAAATCCGCCACTGTATTGAGAAATCAACGAGCTACCAGAACAACCTGACAACTCTTGAAGAAAAGGAGTTCAGTGGCTCATAAAATTTAGCCCTGCTCACGCCATCTGTTTTGAAGACCGGGAAATCCTTGCTCGCCATTGAACACCATCAACAGAGCAAGGCTTTACAGATTGAAGACAAACAATGTTCATCTTCATGTTTGCCCAAGAAACCTGATCGCCGAAAAATTAGCAGCAACTTCGCCGAAAACGAAGCCACGAGTGCTAATGAAGGAGCCGGCCAATGCTGATTCAGCAACAGCTCCTAATGCAATGACCCATAAAACGTCGACTTTAAGTCTGAAAAACGAAGAACCATCGACGATTTTCAAACTTCCTCTAAAATTATCAACTCCAGAAGATTAGATGAATGAAATTCTCCCAGGAAGAAGAATATAAGGTCGCCGGAAAACTAACTTCCAGCAGCGATGCCGGAAAATGCTCGCAGCGGACAAAACCAGCCACAAACCCTAGGTTGCTACACGAACCCTAACCCCATCCACCACCGGTCAGAGTCCAGCGCCACCACAACCAAAAGATGCTTTTCTCTCTTACGAGAAACACGGCACCAAGAACTCCCAAATCCGACAACAGAATCATCAGATATAGGTAAAACAAATCTGCATAGTTTTTAGACAAAAACCGTGACAAACAACAAGTTAACGCACGAACCCTAACCCAGCCGCCACCGGTCAGAGCCTTGTGCCACCACAACCATCAGAAAGGCCTCTCTCTTGCAAGAAAAACGATACTAAGCACGCCCAAATCCAACAAGTGAATCATCGGCTAGAGGCAAAGCAAATCTGCATCGATTTAGAAGAAAATCTGCTGCAACAGCACGCTACTGCACAGACCCTAACCCCATCCGCCACCGGTCAGAATCCAGAACCACCACAACCAAAAGAAGAGCCTCTCTCAGACGAGAAAAATGACATCAAGCACGCTCAAATCCGACAACCGAGTCATCGGTTAGAGGCAAAACAAATCTGCAGCAATTTTTGGAAAAAAAATCGCGAACAGAAACCCTAGTTTGATTCACTCAAAAACAAATTATTAAGCGAAATCAAATGGTGAAAACAACGATTCTAATATAGGGAAGAAGATAATCGGATCCAAAAATCTAAGCACGAAGCCTAGAATCGAGAAGGAGTGATTTTTCTATGGGGAGGGAGGAAAAAAGCCCCCCCCCTTCCCCCCACTTTCATGCTAGAATCACACAAGATTTTAACACCATTTCAATTCACTCTTTAACACTATATATATCACGTTTATTTGAAATTCAATTCTTGAGTTGAACTTTATATACTATTTTACTAGTATAGTTCTAACGTAAAATTTATTTTCTTTATGAAAAGTTAAACAACTTAAACGAGTATCTATTTTATTTCATCATAGTTACCACGAAGAAGGCGTTATAAATAAAGCTTAAGGATAGATTATTAAAATTATTATTATATTTTTGTTTCAATTTTCTAAATTCTAAAATATTACTTAGAAAAAATCGGGCATTACAAAAGTGTAAAAGAAAAATAAAAAAAAAAAACCAATCCAATTAACAAAATAATAACACAATAATCATAAAAAGACACAAAAATCAATCCCCGTGTAAAATTTACAAACTAATCTAAATCATTTATCTTTGTTTGATTTGTGGTTATGATTAATCGAAGCATGAATGTTATATAAAAAAAGCATAATTTTATATAGGCATCATGTTTATACAAAAAAACATGAATTGAAATGACATTAGTAAAGCATCATTATATGTGTGTGTGTGTGTGTGTGTGTGTGTGTGTGTGTGTGTGTGTGTGTGTGTGTGTGTGTGTGTGTGTGTGTGTGTGTGTGTGTGTGTGTGTGTGTGTGTGTGTGTGTGTGTGTGTTAGATTCGAGCATGCAACTCAATCAAGTTGGCACGTTTATGTAGAAGGAGATCAGACTGAAATGTTATAAAGTGTTTTGACACAGAATGGAGTTTCTGTTCTTCAGTCTGAGTTAGAGTATTGTGGAACAGATTCAATAGATTCTTTCCTTATTTAAGCGGATTATGCGGAGATCTTTTCCTTATTCATTTATTGATGCGGAGAAGATCGTATCCGGTGAAGATATTGTTTGTTCCACAAGATAAGCCTCCAAAGGAAGTTTCTATCTACAAGGAAACTAGGGCAAATCAATGGAGATCTTATCTAGGGTTTCTCAAGACCTATATAAGTCGACTTCAATATCATTTGGAGGTTGATGCTGCCATAGCTATTTTTATTATTCATAGCTAGTATACTTCTCGTGAGAGAGTATTTTTCATATTGTACTTGAGAGTGTTTAATCATATAAAAACACTTGGGAGAGAGGTGAGCGTTGAGTTGCGACTCAAGCTTAGATTGTTTGAGTGTGTCTTGAACATTCGTTGGTTCAGGTGGGTTGGGAAGTGTGGGAGTTAGGAGACTTCATATAGTTGACGAACTATATGTGTAAGAGTCTGTAACTACAACTTACAATAGTGGATTGATTCTCTCTTGGGTAGGAAGGCCCCCCAGACGTAGGTTGACTAACCGAACTGGGTTACCACTTTTGTGTGTTCTTTACTTAGCCTACTTATTGCTTTCTGTGCTAATCTCTGTGCTAACTTTTGCAGCAACGAAATACAATTTACTTGCATAAATTGTTGGTTTAAACATTTTAATTGGTACCAGAGCGGTACACCGACCTCACAGGTGTTGATCCCGGGACAACCGCAAATCTCTGTTGCTGCATCTGACCCACAATGACTACTAATGGTCATGTTATGATGAAACCCCCATTGCTAGATGGGAAAAACTACGGATACTGAAAAGTAAGAATTATGTCTCACATAAGATCCATTGATGAAACTGCATGGAACGCAGTAGAAGAAGAATGGAAATCTCCAAACAAAGTAGATTCCACAGATCTCAAAGTACGGAAGGATTGGAACGATGAAGAGCTCAAATGGTCAAGGATGAATCAAAAGGCCTTGAATGCAATTCAATCGGCTGTGAGTGTAGAGATTTTTACTTTAATCTCCACTTGCACATCTGCCAAGAAAGCGTGGGACATTCTTGAAACAGCCTTCGAAGGAAACAAGAAAGTGAAAGGACATAGGCTCCAACAGCTGACTTCTCAGTTTGAAAATCTGGGAATGGAGGAGACTGAAAACATTGGTGAATTTCAGTCAAGACTGCTAGCTTTTGCCAATGAAAGTTTTCATCTTGGAGAGGAAATTTCCAACGAGAAATTTGTCAGGAAGGTTCTTCGATCTCTTCCAAACAGATTTGAATACAAGGCGACTGCCATTGAAGAAGCTAAATATGTCTCTGAACTCAAACTAGATGAGTTGATAAGCTCCCTAAGAACATTTGAAATGGGAAAACAGAACGAGAGCTCTGAGAATAGAAAGGGAGTTGCCTTTGCAGCTCACAACTGGCATCCTAATCCAGCATTTGAGCCTTCAAGCAAAACCAGTGGAGATGAAGTTCTGGTTCTCCTTGTAAAAAATTATGACAAAATATTCAAAAGGCCCATGAAGAAGAGTTCCAACAGCAACTCGACCAGAAAGGAATCCTCTAACCCCTCCTCGAGAAATAAAGGGGTGAAGTCACGCACTGAAAAATCTGGTCCTAAGTGCTTCAAATATGATGGTTATGGTCACTTCCAAAACGAATGTCCTTGTTTTCTCAAACGGGAAAATAGATCCTACGTTGTCATACATAGCGATGAAGAAACTGATGACAGTGGTAGCGAGGAAGAATCAAATATTGTGGCTCACATAGCAGTTTTATCAGAAGCTTCAGAACAATCTTCACCCGAGCCAGACGAGGTGGATGAAGAAAGTGATGAAGAAGAAGTGGACAAAGAAACTCTAGTAAAGATCTATGAAGATCTCAAAGCCAAATGTGAGGAGGTTGGAGGTGCCAACAAAGAACTCAATTCCAAGATCAAGGAGTTGAAAGATGAAAACAAAATTGTCAAATCTCAGCTGGTGGATACTTGTCAAGAAAGGGATAAGTTAAAAGTTCTGAACAATCCGTTGCTTTTAGAGAACTCAAATCTCAGAGAAGATAATGTGTTCAAAGCAAATGAACTCATTCATGTCAACAAGGTTGTAAGGATGATGACCAACAGTACTGCACAACTTTATCAAATTCTTGAGGCTGGTCAACCAAACACAAGCAAAACTGGATTGGGTTATCAAGGGAGTAAGGCGTGGAAACTAGTAAATACAAGAACCAAGACATCATTCGTTCCTCAAAAAGAAAAGATAGCTGAAGGTACCTCTGACAACAAGAAGCAAGAGGAGAAGATTCCAAAACTAGCTATCAAAGAGAACCGTCGTAGAAAGCAACAATATCAGAGACAAGCTCGGAAACCTCCCACTGCTCCACAGAGACAGAATCAAGTGTTCAATAATCAAGGATATAATGGTTATTATTCTCCAGTATGTCATTACTGTGATAGACCAGGTCACATCAGATCGAATTGTAGGTTCTACATGGCAGATGGAAGAAGAACCATGAATCATAGCACCAGGAGGCCAGAAAACGGAAGAAACTATATGGCTTATGTATCTCTGACAGCTCTATGGGCAAGAGCTAATAATAGATGGTACTTAGACAGTGCATGTTCATGGCATATGACTGGAAATCCAAAGTTCTTGAAGGATGTTAAGAAGAGCTTTAATGACACCGTGACTTTTGGTGATGGATCACAACTAAATATCATTGGCAAAGGAACACTAGATGTTCCAGGTTTTCCTCCTTTGAAGAATGTATTTCTGGTGGATAGAATGAAGGCCAATTTGATAAGCATTGGGCAGCTATGTGATCAAGGCTTGGATGTGAGATTCACCTCCTCTCACTGTATTTGATCGGGGATAGATCTGCAGATCGATGCTATCTTGCCCGAGCACAGTCAGTGTGTCTCCGTGCCAGCTCATCTGTTGCAGAAATTTGGCATCAGAAACTAGGACACTCTAGCTTCAAAAACATGAAAAAGCTTATCAAGGTTGAAGTTGCAAGAGATCTTCGATCAATGCAGATTTTCGAAGATAATGTATGTGGTCCCTGTCAAGCTGGAAAACAAGTGCATATTGGCCATAAGAAGGTGCAAAGTATTACTACTTCCAAAGTCATGAATCTAATGCACATGGATCTCATGGGTCCCATGCCTACTGAAAGTATTGCCAAAAAGAAGTATATTCTGGTGTGTGTGGATGACTTTTCTAGATTTACTTGGGTTGAATTTTTGTGTGATAAGAGTGAAGCATTTCAGTATTTCTAAGTCCTCTGTTTAAAATTGGAAGTGGAAAAGGAAACCCCTTTAAAGCGCATAAGAAGTGATCATGGCAAGGAGTTTGAAAAGGAACCTTTCAAGGAGTTCTGCAATGAGAAGGAAATTGCTCATGAATTCTCTGCCCCCATAACTCCACAATAAAATGGAGTTGTAGAAAGGAAGAATCGCACACTTCAAGAGATGATGTGAACAATGATGAATGCTCAAGACATTGCTGAATGGTTTTGGGCTGAGGAAATTAACACTGACTGTTACATTGTCAACAGAGTCTACCTACGACCCAAGACGGATAAGACTGCCTATGAATTATGGAAAGGCAGAAAACCCAGCTTCAAACATTTTCACATCTTTGGAACGGCTTGATGATAAAGGAATTGAGGCAATCTTCTTGGGGTATTCTAGAAACAGCAGGGCTTTTAGAGTATTTAACAAGACCTTAAAGACTGTGATGGATTCCATTAATCTAGTGTTCACAGATGATAATGTTATATTTGAAGAACAAGAAAACGAAGATCAGCCGGAGTCATCTGTGCAACTACTGAGCCAGATACAAGTAATACTCTGGAGCAAACCGATCCACCGGGTAGCAGCAGCTGAGAAGGGGAATTCAAATCCACAACCTGCCTCAAATTCTTCCAATCAAGGTAATGCTCATGTTTCTTCCATACAGAATGCTATTGTTCCTCTCACTCCATCCAGAAAAGTTTCAAAGGATCACCCCATCTCAAATGTCCTCGGTGATCCTAGAGAAGGAAGAATGACACACAATGTTAAACGAGATTACGCTAAAATGGTGGCAAATCTCACCTATGTTTGTTATGTTTCGACTATTCTTCCAAAGAATGTCAAGAAAGCCTTGCAGATTGAAGAGTGGATCGCATCTATGCAAGAAGAGCTTATTCAGTTTGTTCGATGCAATGTGCGGGAATTGGTCCCTCATTCCATTGATGTGTTGATTATTGGGACCAAGTGGATTTTTCGAAACAAGGCTAATGAAGAAGATGTTATTACTCGGAACAAGTCACGTCTTGTGGCTCAGGGATACTCACAGGAAGAAGGCATTGATTGTCAAGACTCATTTGCTCCTATGACAAGATTATAAGTTGTCAGATTATTGTTGGGTATGGCTTGCTGTTTGAACTTCAAACTGTATCAAATGGACGTTAAGAGTGCTGTTCTCAATGGCATTCTTCATGAGGACGTATATGTGGAGCAACCTCCAGGATTCGTAGATCCAGACTATCCTGACCATGTGTACAAGCTCAACAAAGCTTTATATGGTCTGAAGCAAGATCCAAGGGCGTGGTATGAGAAACTGTCCAAATATCTCATATCCAGAGGATACATACGAGGCGGATCAGACAAGACTCTGTTCTACAAAAGAGACATCAAAGGTATAATTCTCATCCAAATTTATGTTGATGATATCATATTTGGGTCTGTGTCGCAGGAACTGATCCAGGAATTTGTAGGTCACATGACTAATGAGTTCGATATGAGCTTGTTTGCTGAATTGCATTACTTTCTGGGACTTCAAATTAAGCAATCCGAGGAGGGGATATTCATATCTCAATCGAAGTATGCTAGAGGCTTGGTCAAGAAATTTGGCCTTGAGAATGCTAAAATCTGAAGGACACCAATGGGCACTTCAGTTAAACTAAGCAAAGATAAGAATGGAACATCAGTAGATCAATCATTATATAGAAGTATGATTGGTAGTCTATTGTACTTGACTGCAAGTAGACTGGATATGAGTTACAGTGTTGGTGTTTGTGCCAGATTTCAAGCTGATCCAAAGGAGAGTCACTTGGTTGCAGTGAAAAGTATTATCAAATATGTGAAGGGCACGAGTGATTATAGTATTTGGTATGCAAAGAACAGTACTACATCTCTTGTTGGGTTTAGTGATGCAGATGGGGTTGGTAGTCCTAATGATAGAAAAAGCACATCGGGAGGATGTTTCTTTTCGGGCAACAATCTCGTTGGGTGGCACAGCAAGAAACAAGTGAGCATCTCACTATCCTCAACTGAAGCAGAGTATATTGCAGCTGGATCAACATGTACTCAACTTATGTGGATGACACAAATGCTAGAGGATTATGGAATTGAAGCAAAGGGATTCACTCTCTATTGTGATAACAAGAGTGCTATTGACATATCCAAGAACTCAGTCCACCACTCTAAAACTAAACATATTGACATTCGTCATCATTCATAAGAGAGTTGGTTGAAGGTAAGGATCTTAATTTGGAATTTGTTACTACGGAGAAGCAATTGGCTGATGTATTCACTAAGGCTCTAGATGGTTCAAGATTCGAATCATTAAGAATGGCCTTGGGAATCTGTTCTCTTTGATTTATTTTCAGAGAGAGACCCTCCGCTTGGGGTTCTGGATGGCAAGCATGATATAGTGTGGACTTCCTTGGTTTTCTGGTATTTTCTATATGTTTTGGAATTATGTTATTGAATCTTCGCCAAATTATAAAGCTCAATGTGTGGAACAGAAATTTAAATCTGGGCAACGGTATGATGACATCATAAAGTTGCAACGGTCATCTTATGCAGATACCCTGCGAATTCCGGTTCTCTTTTCAGCAAAATTGAATATTCCGGCCGTTAGAGATATATTTGAATTCAAATTTTGATGCTTATCATATTCCTATTTTCAAGGGATTTGATTTTATCCTTTAAGAGAGAAGATTTGTTTGAGTTATATATATATATATATATATATATATATATATATATATATTAATTGGCTCATTTAAGGGTTTATTTCATCATCAAAACCCTAGTTGCTATAATTTTTCTCTCTCTCTCTCTCTCTGAATATTCGATCCACTATTATCATAGTTTGATCCATGGCATCGCAACGATCCTCGCAATCACCACCTTCTTAAGAGTTCTCCGATGACTCTCATGGTGGAGACACGTTCGTTCTTGATCTTGGACCATCTCCTGCTTCTCATCCAAAGTTGATGAGGAAGTTGGTGCTTTACGATAAGACTCCAGAAGCATCACCGGAGCCCTCTCTGGTGAAAACTCTATCGCTGACAGTAGTAGCTGACTCAGAGGAAGAAGCAGAGTCTATTTGAGAGGAAACCCGGATCTCTCCTGTCATGAATCTAAGGAAGAGAGTAATCGAGAAGGCCAAAGCTAAGAGAACTCGTCGTGGAGATACCCTTCATCCCTCTCTACGAAAAAATGACTCTCTATTTTGAAAAACCGCCGCGTCCACTGGCGGTTCTCGAAGGGAGACATCTCCAGTTCAACAGGGTGAAAGAGATCAAGAGGAGGAGCCTCAGAAAAATGGTGCTGATCAACAGAGGGATGTCTCTGTTCCTGCTGCTGATGCTGCGAAAAAGAAGGCATTCAAAACTGCTGAAGCAAAGAAGAAGACTGCTGCTGTCGTTGCCCCCCAAGAAAAAGCAGGCCAAAGAGGGTGAGAAGAAGAAGCCTGTGAAAGAGGCAACGAAGAAAAAGGTGTTTGAAAAGCCAAAGCCTAAGGAGCCGGTCAAAAAGACCATTCGAAAAGAGAAGAGAACTACTCTGCCACCCTTGACCATCAAGGAGCCCAACCCTGCCATGCATACACGGGCTCAGTTGAGAAAACAAGCAGAAGAAGTTGTTGTTGCCTTAGGGAAAGGAAAAGGGAAGATGTACGAGGCTCAAGGCAAGAGAAAGAGAGGACATGAACCAGCATTCAAAGATCCTATTGATATCGATTCAGGCTCAGACAATGCCTTCCACAGCGATGCTGGGAACTCAAGGCATGACTCTCTCAAGTCTGCAGGGAAGGCTTCTAAGGCTCCAAGAAGTCGTCATCCTGCTATAGTGGATGCTTTGAAGTTTAAGTCTGATGAGCACTAAGAGAGGTGGGGCACGGTGCTGCAAAAGAAGTTTGTGGTGGAGAATTTTGTCAAGCCTCATTCGCTGGAGGCTATTGGATTGCTGAAGCTGCTGAAGGAAGCGATGTGGGATCAGACTATCCTTCCTTTGCGAAGATTTATGCCATCGATTGTCTTGGAGTTCTATTGCAATCTCTCCAAGAGCATCAAGAATCCCACTTCGAGTAAGTGTTTCAAAGCTTATGTAAGAGGTCAGTACATTGATTTTTCGCCCGGAATTATCAATGCTTTAGTGAATCGTGATGACTATGATGATGAGGATAAGGAGGTCTCTATTGATGAAGTAGCACAAGGGTTGACTGGTGGGTTTTACAGACGATGGCCTACCAACAGTGATAGTATTAGTGGGATTCATCTCACTATGAAATTTACAGTGTTGCATAAGATTGCAGTGTTCAACTGGCTTCCCTCCGGTCATACCTCTACGGTAGGTAAGCATCTTGCTACAATTCTGTACAAGATTGGTCAGTTTAAAAACTTCAACTTTGGGAAGATTGTGTTTGAACATGTGACCAACCATGCTAAAGAGTTGGAGAATGAGAGATGCTTGGGATTTCCGGGTCTAATTTTTGGGATAATTCAATGCCAAATGCCTGAGGTGGTTCGTGATGGTGATATCTGGGCCAAGGATCCAAGCCCCTTCATCTTTAACAACAAGTTGTTCAATGAGGTGCATCACTTTCGTGATATTGAGGGCCCTGTTCAAAAGTTGAAGACTCGATACAAGGCATCTGTGCCAATTACTGAGCTTCCCCCTGCTCGAGTACATGCCTTGTCTGCCAGAATACATCGTGAGCTGACCAGAGAACACAGGTCTTTGGACAAGATCATCAAGTGTCTTCAAATGAGACAAGCCTCCATAGCATCACTGTTGTATGATGCTTCTGCTCCAGCTACTGAGGTTGGTGAACCTTCTGGAACGAAGACTGCTGAGGCTGAGCAAGACTCTGACCCTCATGCTCAGTTTGATGATGAGCTTGAAAAATTGCAAAAGGAAGTGGAGGATTTTGGTGATTGTGCAGAGGAAGAAGTGGCTGAAGAAGAGGATGAAGAGGAAGAAGATGAGGAAGAAGACTCTGCTACTAACAGCTTGGAGCGCAATGCAAAGCGTCACAAGAAGGATGGATCCAAATCTCCTTCTATATAGCTGCTCCCATTGGTCCTATTTCCCTCACTTTGTCATTTTGTTATTCATGTGAGACAAAAGGGGGAGTAGTAGTGGTTTGTAGTGGTTTTTGGGTTGTTTTTGGTCTTCCTGGATTTCTGGTTTTCTATTTTGATGATTAATATGTTCTTGTTTCCGCTGCTATAAAAATGAAGTTATTTTGAAGATTCCCTATTGATTGAGTTAAGGGAGTTAATTTCCAAGCAATCCCCCAAGTTCAGTTTGAGGGGGAGTTATAATTCTGGAAGCTTTTTCGTAGTCCAAGGTCAGTTTGAGTCCCACGAGCCTTTTATCCATTCTCGTTGAATCACGGCGAGGGGGAGCTTCCATACTATCTTCGAGTGTGCTTGATTGTTTGATGCTAAGCTTGAAGATGATTTATACATACTCTGATTTTATTGTATGCTTGGATTATGGTTTTGTCTACATAAATGCCAAAGGGGTAGATTGTTAGATTCGAGCATGCAGCTCAATCAAGTTGTCACGTTTATGTAGAAGGAGATCAGACTGAAATGTTTCAAAGTGTTTTGACACAGAATGGAGTTTCTGCTCTTCAGTCTGAGCTAGAGTATTGTCGAACAGGTTGGAACAAATTCGATAGATTCTTTCCTTATTTAAGCGGATTATGCAGAGATCTTTTCCTTATCCATTTATTAACGTGGAGTAGATCGTATCCGGTGAAGATATTGTTTGTTCCACATGATAAGCCTCCAAAGGAAGTTTCTATCTACAAGAAAACTAGGGCAAATCAATGGAGATCTTATCTAGGGTTTCTCAAGACCTATATAAGTCGACTTCAACATCATTTGGAGGCTGCCGCTGCCATAACTATTTTTATTGTTCATAGCTAGTATACTTCTCGTGAGAGAGTATTTTTCATATTGTACTTGAGAGTGTTTAATCATATAAAAACACTTGGAAGAGAGGGGAGCATTGAGTTGCGACTCAAGCTTAGATTGTTCGAGTGTGTCTTGAACATTCGTTGGTTCACGTGGGTTGGGAAGTGTGGGAGTTAGGAGACTTCATATGGTTGACGAACTATATGTGTAAGAGTCTGTAACTACAACTTACAATAGTGGATTGATTCTCTCTTGGGCAGGAAGGCCCCCCAGACGTAGGTTGACTAACCGAACTGGGTTACCACTTTTGTGTGTTCTTTACTTAGCATACTTATTGTTTTCTGTGCTAATCTCTATGCTACGTTTTGCAGCAACGAAATACAATTTACTTGCATAAATTGTTGGTTTAAACATTTCAATATATATAGGGAAGAGAACATATGTAAATCCATTTTCCCGTAAGAAATGAGAAGCGATCTGGACCATTGTTTCTTGTAGATCTACGGTTGAGATTGATCGATGCTTTATAACTGAACACGGAATGCATTATCATAACAATGCATTGCAGTAATCTAAAAATGCATTAATATGAGGATGCATTGTAATAATACCCAAAATGCATTATTTTATTGCATAAAATGCATTGTTTTTATTTTTTGCGGAAAAAGTGCTTTGTACATGAACCAACCCTTATATATATATATATATAGGGGAGATATCATATTTAAAATTTCTTTTCCGTAAGAAATGAGAAGTAACCCGAAACGTTCAAATTTAAAGATCAACGACTAATATTGATTTTAATATTTTATTATTTTCTATCTAAAATTGATAATGTAATTCGAAATTTGAATGATACATATCATTCTCAACCACTCTGTCAATTGCATGAAATTTTTGGTTAAGCATACATCATACCATCATAGTAGTAATTTATATAGGTTCTTAATTGGTGAAGTTTCATTAAAAATCCATGTGGAATTTGAAACTATACGAATAAATATGTAAAAAAATAAAATCTAATTCAAATAATAAGATTAAAATAGAACATTTTAAGTAGATTGGGAGAGGTTGAGAAGGATGGATGGGCAATAGATATTATATATATATATATATATATATATCTGCACGATTGTAATTTACTTTATTCATTATTAATTATGAGTGTACACGATTTTTTGGGGTTATATACCATATAATTGAGGTTACAAATATATCTACTTACTGAAAAAGATTTTCATATTTTGTGTAGATTTTTATTCAATATTTAACTATGGAAACTTTAAGAATATATAAATCTTTTAATAATAGAATATATGATAAAATTGATTAAATTGAGAATTTAAAATAAATATGAAATTAAGGGGAGACTTCGAATCCACAATGGATTTAATAATATATATATTTATATTTATATTTATACTAATATAAAAAGAGTCTTATTTTACAAAATTTGATTTGCTTAAAATATCCTTACTATATATTTTGATTTGCTTAAAATATCCTTACTATATATTTAGACTAAGAGGCAATAATGTAATATAGTATATTATATTATAAGAAATATTTAATACAATCTATTTTAGGTTACAAGAAAATATTAATTCATTGAGAATCAAACTTACCTTGTAATAATTTATCTTTTACCTAATTTATAGTGTAGATGTTATATGGACTCCAATTTTCTTCATCGTTTAACTTGAAACTTTCTTTATACATAATTAATAAATTTATTCTAAGTGGGACGATGAGTTTGAGATTTCTCACATAACTATTGAGATAGTTGGGTAGCTTTTCGAAGGCTAAAATTGTTGTTGTGAGGAAAATATTCAAGAGTTGACTTTTTGCATTCATGTAAATTGGAACATGACCAGACTTTGAGTTTGAGGTACTCATAATCAAAACTCAAAAGTATCATATTATACTAGTATTGCTTTATAAAAGCCTTTTTTTTAATTAAAGAAACTATCCATAATAATTGAAAAGGTTCTATAAAGCAATATCATATACTCCGTTCACGAAGGAGAAGAATGTAGTTATCAATATTTTATACTTGCTACAAGTTAATTTAAATATTATTTGTAATGCCAGAACTACAAAAGTTTACATATATAGACACAAAAAAACTTCTATAAATGGAAAAAGAAAATGAGGGAGTTATAATTACAAATATACTTTGTAATTTCTGGAAGATCAATAATATAAGAAAAAATGAGCGAGTTATCACGACTAAATATTTCTATTATTTTCTTTATTTTTTTTTATTAATTATTGTATATAAATTTTGAAAAATTGCACAAATTCAATCGAAAAAGATAATAAAAATTATAAATATTAATATAAAAAATTAAAATCTAAATTAAGTTATCAATATTTATTTAGTACATATAGTCTTGTTTTAACGTGCGAGTGCACGTTAATTATGCTAGTACATATAAATAGATAAATCCTATTGTACAATATTTTTCTATGACGAATCCGTGTCCTTGAATAAGAAAAAATCAACCATAATTGGTTTTGTCTCAGTCAACACGCTCAACTCAATTCATTCTAATAATATTTATTATGCTACTTCATAATATATCACACTATACCACACCACACCTCATCGGAGATCATATTTCAAATCTCTGAAACCCAAAGCGCTATGGAATTCTGGGGCTTCTTCAAAATCTTAAGCGAAACCATCAAAATTTACCTCAAAAATGTAAAAACTGATAGCATCAATCACCACACTTTCTCTTCTCCTCTTCTCCATCCTCTTCTTGCTATTCAGTTTCTCCTACAAATCCGCCATCACTTACATGAACAATTCCTTCTCCTCCGACTCCACCTCCGGCGGCATCCTCATCCCACTAATCATAATCTTCTTCGCGCTTCTTGTCGCCGTCGAACTCACCTTCCTTTTCTCCTACATCACAATCGCCAACGCCACCGACATCGCAATGGTAATAACAACAGCCGCGTCTTACACCGACGCCAAATTATCGCTGCAGGATCTATTCTCCGCCGTCAAAACCAAACGGAAAACCCCATTCAGGTACAACATCCGTAGATCGGGAAACCCGTTGTATTTTTTGTGTTTCGTCGCGACAGCGGTGGCTGTTTATTTAGTGATATTCTATCCGAATCCGGCTACGATTACGGTTGTTTGTGTGGGTGGGGTTGCGATCTTCGTCTACAATCTCTACGCCTCGGTTATCCTTGCCCTCGCCGCCGTTATCCCGGTGGTGGAAGACGGCTGTGAGGCGGCGGAAGCGGCGGAGATTGCTGAGAAACTTGTTGAGGGGCAGAGATCCCATGGATTCATGGTGAACTTGTTTATTAACATTGTGGCTTTGATTGTTTGCGTGGGTTTCTGGATGATTGTGGGCGATCGAGGGAGACTCAACTTCACGGTGTACGGACTGTTCTTCGTTGACTTGGCTTTGTTGACGAGGATATTTCTGAGCGTAGTTTACATTGTGTACTACTTCCGATGCAAAGAGTACCACGGCGAGCAGGTACAACCATTTGGGAATTCCATTCACACTAAATTGATTCATGATATTCCTTAATTGATTGTAACAAACGTCTTTGATAATCTCTTATTTTATCCACTTTGCTTTACTGTTTGGCTTTAGTTTGGAATTATACAAGTTGTAACTTGTAAGCTTTCAATGTATAAATTATGAAAGACTATATTATGTCTCATAAATGCTAGTACGAATTAGTCTTGAACTTGTTGAAGCTTTGATTATCAGCTTCGGTCCACTTCATTTATCTTCTCTACACTTGTAGTAATTTCTTTACTTTTGTGTTCATACAAAAATAGAGTGAGAGAGAGAGAAAAAATCCATCCTTACATGTGGCGTTGTATTAGATGACAATGCTTTTGTCTCGAAAAAATTTCTTACAACTTCTTAAAATTATAATCTCTGAGCACAAGTGTAAGGAAAGTCTATAATCTCTTTTAATTAATGGACTGCATGATACCTTATGGACTGAGCGATCTTATATATAACAATATTAATTCTACGTAATCAAGCTATCCAAATAGCACCAAAATGTAGAAAATAACAAGACATGATATCTTACAATATTTCAGGTATAAAGATAAATCATTTTGTTTTTCGTTGAGAAGACCTTTAATCAAGTTACGTGGCCCAAAAACCCAATGAACCCACAAACAAATAGTTAGGGTGCACTTGCAATTATCGGCATATACGATAGTTTTAATTGTTTGTGATTCTTTTACTAACTCTGTTGAATAAACAAGATAAATATTGAGTTAAAACTCAAATAACCCTTTTCGAAAATAAATGATGAATTATGTCATTTTGAAATTAAAAGTCTCCAACTAGCTCTTTATACCTAAACTATCCCTTAAGACTGAAAACTCTTCTACCATCTTCTTCTTTCATACACGAATACTAACTTTTGTATATGAATCTTCCGGTAATGGTAGGATTTTTTAGCGACAGCGGTGCAATTTCCGGCGAAAAATATTCAAATTTGTATCATACACGATGACTAACTTTCATGTATGGATCATACACAAAGACTAACTGAACCGTATAACATAAATTTTGAATAATTTTCGCCGAAAATCGCACTACCGTTGCTGAAAAATCCTACCACCACCGGAAGATTCATACATGAAAGTTAGTCTTCGAGTATGATTTAGATTAAAGTTAGTTTTCTTGTATACTATTAAGGGAATTTTTTACTTTTCCAAAATTAAAGTGACATTTGGAGTATTCTAATTTATGTGTGATATTTTAGATTTTTTTGTTCAAAGAAAAGTATTATTCTAATAGATTAGCTACATTTGAAGGATTCAAAAGTTCAAGAAGCAAACATGTTATCGTTCGATTATTTTTATCTCAAAAAGAAAAAGAAAAATAATATGTTGACCCAGACGAATTTGAAGAGTTTTCCGATCAACAAAAATCAGTCTACTAAATACTCCAAAATACGTACATTATCAACATATACATCTCAGGTTGTCCAAAAGCTCGAAACTCGAACATCTAAAACGCCATGGCATTATTCAAGATCTTGAGTAAATCCATGAATCTTGTTCTGAAAAATGGAAAATCAATAGCTTTGATAACCACACTTTCCCCACTCATCTCCTCCTTCATAATCTTGTTATTCACTCACTGCTACCAACTTACACATTCCATCATGATGAATGGCAATTCTTCCATCTCCTCCTATCTACTACTTATATTATTCTTCTACTTTCTCTCACTTTCTCAATTGCATATGTCATAGTCATCTGCGCATCTGGGCTAGCAACGGTGCTAGTATCCGCCACGTTATACACCGACAACATATTATCATTAAAAGATCTGTTTTCCTTTACACCGACTAGTAACCCATTCGCGATCAAGATACGCCGTCGATCGAGAAATTCGATGCTTTTGTTGTGGATGATTGAGATGGCGGTGGCTCTTTCTAGAGCAATGTTCAATCTGAATCCCACTACGATTGCGATTGCGGGTATTGTTGGAATTTTATTTTTCGTATTCCTAGGCAGTGATGTAGCAGTTATTGCGGTTGTGGAAGACGAATGCGAGGCGGCAGAAGCGACTGTTGAAGGGTGGAGAGTCCATGGTTTCATGTAGAATTTGTTGTTTAATGTGGTGGTTGGTGAAGAGAGGAGAGTTGCTGGAAGCTGCTGGAAGCAGCTGGAAGATTCATATGCCACGTCTGTATGGAAAGCACGAAGTACATGCATCTATCTTAGCTGTCTTAGCTCATACTTGTTTAGTGTTGATCCGCGTGATCATTTGTATCTCTTTTCTAAGCGTTGATTACTAGATCATTGGATGGTGTAGATTAAATGTAGAAGTGTGTTTCTTATGAGTGTAGAACTATAAATAGACTGCGAAGCTAAGAGAGAAGAGTGAGATTGTATTCTGTAAGATTTGCATGAACTTACTGTTCCATTGAAATGAAGACTATTTCCTTTTCATTCAATACCAAATTCAATATGGTATCAGAGCAAATCGATCCATAAATTTCTTTCAATTTCGTAGATTCGTAATGACAAAAGGCAACAGGCAAATTCCTTGGGAAGTATTGGTGAACGAGGAGATGGGAGAATCTTCTCACCAACAGGAAACTCGCAATCCACAGCGCGATGGCGATCCGGTGTCTAACTCTGGAGATCCGAAGTCTAAACCTGGAGATCAGCAGAAATTAGGAGGGAAACAACATGCTACTGATGATTTTCAGCAAACTAATGGTGATTTTCAGCGGCAAAGGGAGCGATTTCATGAGTAGCACAGGGCTCCAATACTTGATCAACAACAAATTGAAGAAATTCTTCAGCTTCATGCATCAGACCATCCTGGTATGCAGCTCGTTATGACTCCCCTCTCTGCTAATAATTTCATGCACTAGAATCGTTCAATTCGAAGAGCTCTTGCTGCACATAGTAAATTAGAGATTCTAGATGGAACTCTCTCATGACCACCGAAGAATTCCATATATGATAAATGTTGGCTTAAGGCAGATAATATGGTTTTCTATTGGATTTTAAATTCGATCTCCAAGGATTTAGTAAATGACTTTGTCAATATTGAGAGTACTCAGAAGCTATGGACTGCACTGAATCAATGTTTTAGACGAAACAATGGGCCAAAGATCTATAGATTGCAGAGAGAAATAGGTCGATATGTCCAAGGAAATCAAACAGTCATGATGTACTTCAATAATTTGACTGTTTTATGGGATGAATTGGATGTGTTATTGCCTGTGCTTGAATGCTACTGTGGAGTTAATAATGTTCCGACTAAACGAGAGGAGGAATTGAGGCTCATGCAATTTTTATCTGGCTTAAATGATACGTATGAGTATACTAGAGAGCATGTTCTGCTGCAAGATCCTCTTTCTTTGATTGATAATGCTTATGCTATGATTTTGCAAATGGAAGATCAGCGAATGGTGAATAAGAGTCATTCTGATCATCATGTTCAAACTGCAATGAATTTGAACAAATCCACTGCTCATAAGCCTTCACCATTTGGTTCAAACTATGGGAAGCAAAACACTTTCAAAGGCAGAAAAACTAAAGATGAGAGACAGAGAATGAGATGTACTCATTGTGATGAGCCTGGGCATGAAGAGCATGAATGCTTTAAGCTGCATGGTTATCCAGATTGGTACAAGAAACTTAAAGAAACAAAAGGAAAGCATAAGGCTAATCTAGTGGAAAGTTCACCATATAGTGCTGGTCCTAGTTCCATGGGAAATTCAGAGTTTTTTTCTAATGTGAGTAAGATGATTCAAACCGAATTGGCTAAATGCATGGAACAAATGATGATGCATACAAGAGCTGGATCTCACAAGAAAGGAGAAGTTAATATGGTTATGGAGAAGGAACATGACTCTTTATTGAAAGAAGGACATTATGCCTTTGGAATATTAGCATATGCCCTTGCCACTACTTCATCAGTTTCTACTGATTGGATTCTAGATACTGGTGCTAGCACACATGTGTGTGGAAATCCCACTCTTCTTATGAAATTACATCATATTCCTCATTCAGCTGAGATTTTCATGCCTGATGGATCAGTCCAACAAGTCCAAGATAGTGGAGATGCTAAACTGCTTGGATCTATTATTCTGAAGGATGTATTGTTTGCTCCTTCATTCACTCATAATTTGGTTTCAGTTACCAAATTAGCAAAGGATTTTGGAGTGAAGTGTGCTTTCTTTGAAACTCCTTGTCTTATTCAGAACAAGTATAATGATCATATTCTTGGAGTTGGCATATCAGAAATGGATTGTATGTATTTGATAATACCCATTCCACTCAGTTTCTTGCTGCAACAATTACCAATGAGCTCATACTCAAGCATTAGCATTCTTTACTTGGACATCCATCTCTCACAGATATGCATCATTTGCCACAGTTACAAGGAAAGTTTACAGCTACTGAGGAGCTTTCTATTACTCAATGTGAGGTATGCATTCGAGCCAAGCAATCTAGAAATCCCTTTCCTATTTTGAATAGAAGAACTGCACATCTTTTTTACTTGATTCATGTTGATGTTTGGGGTCCTTACTCTGAAGAGAATATTAGTGATTGCAGATTTATTCTTACTATTGTAGTAGACTATAGCAGAATGATTTGGACATATTTGTTGCATTCTAAATTCCAAGTTAGTGGTATTTTGAAATCTTATATCATCATGGTCAAGATACAATTTGGGGTGTAGATTAAAGGGATTAGATCTGATAATGGTACTGAATTCATAAATCATTACATGACATCTATTTGTCTAGATTTTGGCATTCTGCATCAGACTAGCTGTCCTTATTCTCCTCAGCAAAATGGTATAGTTGAAAGGAGACATAGGATATTATTGGGGGTGTCTCGAGCTTTGTTATTCTCTAGTCATTTGCCTCTCAAATTTTGGCCACATTCAGTTCTGACAGCCACTTGGTTACTTAATAGAACTCTCAGCCGAGTCTTGGAATGGAAAACTCCCTATTTTGTATGTTTTCATCAAGAACCTGACTTGTCTAGTCTGCCACAGTTTGGTTGCTTGGCATATGCAGTTGATCTCTCACCTCAGAGAAGGAAGTTTGATAGTAGGAGTTCAAAATGTGTTTTCTTGGGATATGCTATCAATAAAAAAGGGATATATCTTATATGATCTAGATCATTGTCAAGTGATAATGTCTAGAGATGTGAAGTTTCTTTCTTCAGTTTTCCTTTTTGCAGATTCTAGTTCTTCTTCTATGGATTCCTTTTCTCATTCAGGGGTTTTTTCTTCTCATTTTACTCAAGTTTTTTATGAAGATAATCCCAATTCTTCATCTGATACATCTCCTGACCCTCCTGAGCCTGAGCCAGACTTTCATGATGCTACATCCCCTCCTAGTACAGACTTGCCATTGTCTGAAACTCAGGCGACTGAGTGCACTTCCTCATCTTCTCATGAATCTGAGAATGATGTTTTCTCTCCCATTTCAGACATCATTCCAGTGGAGGTAACTCGTCCTACTAGAAACAGGAATCCACCAACTTGGATGAGAGATTATGTAGGCAGTGTTACTACTGCTCTTCCTACTTATTCTTCTGGAGTTTTGACTCCACACCTTTCCTTATCAGGTTTTCCATGTCATTACTCCTGCATACATGATTTTTCTTGTTCATCTGGATGAAATTCAAGAACCACAATCATTTCAAGCAGCTAATCAAATTCCAGCTTGGAGATTGGCTATGGATCAAGAGTTGGAGGCTCTTGAAGCTAATCAGACATGGGAATTATGTGTTTTACCTCCGGGTAAGAAAGCAATTAGTTCCAAATGGGTTTATAAAGTCAAACTTCGAGCAGATGGCACTGTGGAAAGATGCAAAGCCAGACTAGTTGCCAAAGGATACACCCAAGAATATGGTCTAGATTACACTGATGTGTTTTCTCAAGTTGCAAAGTTGGTGATAGTTCGTTTTCTCATTGCTTTGGCAACAGGTAATGAATGGGGATTGCATCAAATTGATGTTAATAATGCCTTCTTACATGGATATCTTACTGATGAAATTTACATGACACCTCCAAAAAGATATCTTCAAGCTAAGAAATGAGAGGTTTGCAAGCTGGTGAAGAGTTTGTATGGTCTCAAACAAGCTTCGAGGGAATGGAATAATGAGTTTTGCAAGAAGCTGCTGGAATATGGATTTGTTCAATCAGCCCATGATCACTGTCTTTTTCTCAAAGGACAAGGTGATAATTTCATTTGCTTACTAGTTTATGTTGATGATGCTCTTATAGCTAGTCCAAATCAGGATATTATCACTGAGTTGAAGCATTTTTTACATTCTGCTTTCACTATTAAAGACTTGGGTTTTGCACATTATTTCTTAGGGATGGAAATTGCTAGAGGAGAAAATGGTACTTATTTTAATCAAAGAAAGTATATATTGGACCTTATTGATAGTGTTGGTCTGCTTGGCTGTTCTTCTGCCTCTACACCTTTTCTTTGGGTTTGAATTTGTCTTCTCCTTCAGCTGATCTTCTTGAGAAACCAGAATCTTACAGATAACTTGTTGAGAAGTTGTTGTATCTGAATCTTACTAGACCTGACTTATCTCATGCAATCCAGTAGCTCAGTCAGTATGTATCTCAAACGTGTCAAAGCCATTGGCAAGCTGCTTTGCATGTGCTACGATACCTTAAAGGTTGTCCTTCTCTTGGCCTTTTTTTATCCAGTTGAGAATGATTTCAAGATGACAGCTTATAGTGATGCAGATTGGGGCACTTGCAAACTCACTCGAAAATCCCTCACAGGCTATAGCTTATTTCTGGGAAAGGCACTTGTTTCTTGGCGTTGTAAAAAACAAGTTACTGTGGCTTTGTCTTCTGCGGAGGCTGAATATCGGGCATTGAGTTCTACTACTAAAGAAATGGTGTGGCTTTCTCATCTTCTAGACGATTTTGGTTATCCTATCACTTCTCCAATATCTCTATACTGTGATAACCAGGCAGCTTTGCATATCACTCAAAATCAGGTCTTTCATGAGCGCACCAAGCATCTTGATCTTGACTGGCACTATGTTCGAGAGAAGTTTCGTGTTGGTTTTCTTGCTCCATCATATATTCCCTCTGTTAGTCAACTGATCGATTTCTTCACTAAATCTTTACCTGGACCACGATTTTGCCTTCTCATGTTCAAGATGGGCATGATGGATCTTCACCATGCTCATCTTGAGGGGGGGTGAAGAGAGGAGAGTTGCTGTAAGCAGCTGGAAGATTCATATGCCATGTCTGCATGGAGAGCACGAAGTGCATGCATCTATCTTAGTTGTCTTAGCTCATACTTTTTTAGTGTTGATCCAGGTGACCATTTGTGTCTCTTTTCTAAGCGTTGATTACTAGATCATTGGATGGTGTAGATTAAATGTAGAAGTGTGTTTCTTATGAGTGTAGAACTATAAATAGACTTGCAAAGCTAAGAGAGAAGAGTGAAATTGTATTCGGTAAGATTTGCATGAACTTACTGTTCCATTGAAATGAAGACTATTTCCTTTTCATTCGATACCAAATTCAATAGTTGGAGTGATTTGTTTGAGTTTCTGGTGGAATGTGAGAGATGTAGGGAGGTTCAATCTCATTGCGTACAGCTTGTTTTTCGATCGCTAACTGTATTTCAATGTCAGCCATCCTTTAGAGTGTAGTATACACAGTGTACTACTTTAAGCGCGTGAGTATCACGGTTGAATGATACAGCTGTTTGGGAATTTTCACTAAACTACACTACGCTAGTTGGGGAAACAAGTAGCTACCCTCTTTCACTGAAACCAGCCGATTTCGAATTAACTTTTTTGTAGCAATTTTTTTATTTTTAAAAAATATTAACTTAGAACCGTGGTTTATTTTGTTGTCGACATGGCATGTTAAAGTCAAAACTTTATTTATTGCTTTTAGTATGTTGTGGGGCCTCTATAAAAAAGACTTGGAATTTCTTCTTCCCCAGCAGGTGTAAAATTAAATACTAATACCAGTGTAGATCTTCGCGCCCTATCACCGATCAATGAACAAATTTACTCATCTTGTAGTTATAGGAGAAATCTGAGGTGGAACACTCTTTCATTAAGGCGCGCTCTCTATCTCTCTCTCTCTCTATTAATGTTGATGCTTGATTTTTTTTTTGGTAAATAAATTTTTTATTCCCAAATGAGCAATGTAGCAGAGATTACAAACTCCAAAATAGCACAGTAAACCCTCATAACCTCAAACATCACACTAACCATATAGCTTCAAGAATTTTCTTAGCTTTGCATTCTTCCTGCTTCTTGCAGCTATGGTTATTTGGCATTGTCAAATCACTGCATGTGCATCCATTTTGAGTTCTTGAAATCTTCTAGCATTCATCTCCTTCCATAGAAAATATATAGTCACTACAATAGTCATTCTATATAACAATTGCTTTCATGTATTAGCTCCAACATATGCTCGCAACCTCTCTTGTTCCTCTTCCCAATTTCGTGCATGACCACTCAGCCCTCCCTACCTCCGCACAGCCACCCACACTTGATGTGAGTATATACATTGGAAAAAGAGGTGGGGACACAAACTATACTTCTTCTCCACAATGATTCCAATCTTGGCAAGATTCTCACAAGTCACCAGCCTCCCTAGCATAGTAAGGCACAGTATAAAAATACATTTCGGATGAGCAATATTCTTACTCAATAGCTTACACCACACAACTCTCTCAATATCACCTCTTAATTGTATATAAACCCTTCGAATAAAAAACTTCTGGATATCGAGAAGTTGAGCTTGACTTCCATCATCTCTTACATATTCCCTGGCTCCAAAAATCTTTCTCGCTACCCATGAGGCTTGAGAAGGACATCTCATGGTGAAAAGATCTTTATCCTTTATATAGTACTCATGTACCCATTTAATTCATATCTTCTCCTTGTGTTGGGCTAGACTTCATAACAATTTACTCAGTGCAGCTCGATTCCAAAGCTTCATATTCGTGATGTTCAGGTAAACAAATCCTCTCCCATACAACCAATGCCCTCTTAGTTAAGCTTGTATTCTCTGACCAAATGAAGGACCTACATGCACTTTCAATGACTTTCATAACCTTCTGTGGGATCAAGAAGAGCTGGCACCAATAGGATTGAACACTACTCAACACTGACTTGATTAATTGCTTCCTTCCTGCATAGGACAATAATTTGGAGGACCAATAATTAATTCTAGCTAGAATCTTATCAATTAGGGGTTGGCATTGCATGATGGAAAACTTCTTCGTAGACAGAGGGACTCCAAGATATTTAAATGGCAACTCTCCTTTTATCATGCCCAAGATATGAAGAATTCGAGTTTGCAGTGCAACCCCTACCCCACCAAAATATACACATCTCTTTGCCTTATTTGCCTTCGAACCTGAAGCTGCTGAAAGGATTTAGAATGCATTCATCAGCTGGTGAATAGAGCTTTCATCTCCCCTCGCAAACAGCAATAGATCATCACCAAAACAAAGCTGAATCAAGCCAAATTTCTTGCACTGTAGATGGAAGTGATATGCTTTATTGAAGTGAAGGCTTTGCAGACACCGGTGCAAGTATTCCAATAACAAATAAATATGGTGAGATCAGATCACCTTGCTTTAGCCCTATTTTTGCCATAAAAGGCGTAGTGATTTCACCATTTATACTCACAGAATAAGAGACTTTAGTTAAACATTCCATGATCCAGCTTACAAACTGAAATGGAAATCCCATTTCTAACATAAGGTATCTCAAAAAGGGTCATTCAACACTGTCATAAGCCTTTTGAAGATCAATTTTGATCATGCATCTGGGATAAATCCCTTTTCTAGAATACCCTTTCACCAATTCATGACTCAAAAAAATGTTGTCATATATGGATCTTCCTTTAACAAAGGCAGCCTGATTCTCATTAATAAGATCTCCCAATACACATTTCACTCTGTTGGCCAGCACTTTTGAAATGATTTTATACATCACAGTGCAACATGCAATAGGTCTAAAGTCTTTAACTGTGGTGGGATTAGCAGTCTTAGGAATGAGAGTGATTAGAGTGTGATTTACCTGCTTAGGAAGGAATCCAATCAAGTGGAACTGCTTCACATCTGCAATGATATCCATTACTATCATATTCCAAGCCTTCTTGAAAAAAATGGACATTATATCCATTAATACCAGGTGTTTTTGAAGAGTTCATTCCAAATAAAGCTTGTTTTATCTCTACATCTGTAAATGATGCACATAATACCAGTTGTTGCTCATATGATAGGCGATTACCTTTTGCCACAATCTCTTATCCACCATTGGTAAAGTCTCAGCAGTTGATCCCATCAAACTCATATAGAATGATCTAATTTTCTCAGAAATCTGCTGTTGATTATTGCATTTTGTTCCATATGCTCTAATCAATTGTTTGATGGCTTTTCCAGTCTATCTAGCTTTGGCATGAGCATGGAAAAATCTAGTATTGGAGTCGGATCTAATCAACTCTTAACTTTTGTTGCCATATTTGTTCCTCTATTTGACTCCACTTTTCCAGCTCTTGTAGAAGTCTCTTCTCTTCATTTAAATTCTCTTCTCCAGGTATACTCATGTTTCTTCTCTACATATAGTGCTCAAGTCATCTCTGATTGTAGTAATCCTCTCAGCCACATTCTTATAATGGCTAAGATTAAGTTGTTTAATAGGAACTTTGAGAGA
The DNA here is from genome assembly GCA_029490685.1 of Schizonepeta tenuifolia. NCBI lineage: Eukaryota > Viridiplantae > Streptophyta > Magnoliopsida > Lamiales > Lamiaceae > Schizonepeta > Schizonepeta tenuifolia. The sequence continues at coordinate 36,762,189 of CM055960.1, forward strand.
CTTCAGCTTATACCATATATTAAACAACAAATTCTCATGATGATGTTCTTGCCAGATCTCTTCTAATGTGGGTATGAACTGGTCATGATCTGCAATAACATTTAGAAATCTAAATGGAGCATTTCTTGAGCCACCTTTATTCTCAAAGTTGAGTAATTGAGGGTTATGATCAGACACATTCCTCTCAACAAGTTCCACTATGACTGAGCTATACTCATGTAGCCAAAAGACATTTGCAATGCCTCTGTCTATGTGTGAAGAAATCCTATCTTCCCCAAGCTGATTATTGCACCAATTGCATTTCCCTGAAATCTTTGATATCTTTGAGTAAGGCAATCCTTGAAATCTTTGATATCTGTTTCACTAATTGCATTTCCTTGGAACCTCTCTTCAGCTCTCAATACAGTATTAAAGTCTCCACTAATAAGGAGTGGACCTTATATAGCCTGACATATGCTACTCAGAAACCGCCATAAGTATTTCCTCTTTTCATTTGTATTATAAGCATAGACTGCTATCCAGTGGAATTGTTTCCCTGTGACGATCAGTAAGCTCTACGAGTATTCCTTACTCAGAGCTCTCCACTAATTGGATGGATATTCTTGTGGGATTCCATCTAATCCAGATTCTCACATTGTGTGCATGAGCATAGTTATTCACAAACTCCCATTTCCTATTTATTTTCTCCACATTTCTCAACTTCTCATGTTTTACTCTTATTTCTAAAAGAGCACCTACCTCTACTTTTTTATTCTGCAGAAGGATTTTTATCTTCGTCTGCTTGAGGGGTTTGTTACAACCCCTCACATTTCACACCAATATCTTCATTTAATACGTGGGGAGAAGGTCCCTGCCCCGTTTATTCAGCTGTTGTGATTCTATTTGATTCAGCACAAGATAGGTGTTACCAATTCTTATAGTATTGGAGGTTTCTCCTATTGTGCATGGACTCACTGTTCTTCTTGGCATTTTCCATGCATTCTCCCTACTTTTCTGCCCTTCTCCTTTCTCCACTACATGTTCCTTCTCCTTTTGATTCCTCTGAATTCCTTTTCCATCACCAAGTTGCTTTTTATCTTTCTCTTTATCTGGAATAGAAACCTTTGGTACCCACTGTTGCTTCTTCCTAGGAGGTTTCCCTCTGTCCTTGCTCTCACAATCATGCCCCATAATTTGGCAAGTTTTGCAGAATATAGGGACCCAATCATACACCACTTGTTGTTCTATTTTCTCACCATTATCACCTTCTATGAAAACTGCATGCAAGGTTAAGTGACATCGACTTCCATTAACAACCTTGCAAAGGAGATCTTATTTTGCATAGTAGTACACTCATCAGCACACAACGGTGTTCCATTTAAGCTACCAATCCTACTTAAAGAGTTCATCCCCCAGCAATGGAGTGGCAGATTAGGCAGTTTTATCCATAGAGGAATCACCTTCAATATTTCCTTTTCAAAACAGAACCAAGGCTCTCATGCTTTAATGATGACAGGCATATTGGAAATTGTATAAGGATCAGAATATAATACTCGATCCCTCTCTTTTTCAGATTGAAATCTAACCACATTGTAGTCTTCAGTATGATAAAACAGCTCAGGGGTGCTCACTTTGCATTGTCTTTCTAGAAATACACTTAAAAATTTCAGGGTTGGGGCTTCACCAATAACATATAGAATTATTACATTCTTCCATTTCATTGCTTCCAACTCAAGATCAGATTTATCTAAGCATCCCACTGGAACACCATTTTTAAGAGTTGGTGCTAAGTAGTTTAGTTTCATACCTCTAGTCGCGAAGTAAGAGGGTTGAGTTGTCTTCGGTTCTTCTGTATCTTCTTCCTCCACCTCTGATTCACTCAGATCTAAGCTCACCTCCTCCGGAATTGTCACCGGAGTGAGGTTTGCATCATGAATGGAATTCACTGTTCCATTGCTAGAGCTAGCTTCAAATTCCTTCCTCATTGTGGCTTTTGAACTCGAATTTGTAGTCACTGAAATCTGTGGAGTAACCTCCGGTATCACTGCTTTTCTTGGGCGACCTCGCTTTACCATTTTCCGGTGATCCGCGTAGGATAGTTAGATCCGCTATCATGCGCCTATAGAGAATTTCCGTACAGCTCCATATTCATCCAAAATTTGATGATGATGCTTGATTTTTGAGTTTACACACATGCACAAATTTAAAAGAAGAAAAACAAGTTAGGCGGCAAAAAATATGAATGAAACTACATGTTCTCCAACTAAAGAAAGTATTGGGATTATCTGATTGGTGGAGTACCTAAGTCACTTAAAAAACTTGTAAGTGTGATCAATATTTTCCAAATGCATTCAAATAGTGGGAGCAACACCTTAACCATATAAATTTGTATTATGGTTTATAAGTTATTGTAGATGAGCGGGTTAATATGCACCAGCAGTGGCCGTTAATGAGAAAACTATAAATCACATTAGGCGGCCAAAATATCTTATTTATTGGCAAGATTCTGAATTGCTAACTTATAGGGCCAGCCCACGGTAGCATTTTAGGTCCAATTGCGTGAAAATCTCAACATATGTATAATAGTTTACATATTTATAACACAAGCCATCATTCTCATCACACTTTTCAATTCTGGCAACATCTTTTTCTACACTCACGACTATAATTAATCCTAAGCTTTTTGACCTTCTTTTCATAGTTGGAAGGGCATTCTTCTCTAAATTTCTGAAATCTGAAGTCGCCATGGAATTCTCCCAAATATTTCTCGACTTTTTGAAGATTCTGAACGAATCCATCGAAATCCTCTCCAAAAATGGGAAAACCATGGGATCAGTTACAATAATTTCCCTTTTTCTGCCATCGGTCCTATTCTCATTATTCAGATATTCGCACGAATTCCTAATAGATTGCATGGCTAAAAGTCTTATGCATCATTCTTCTCTGCTTATTCTACAAATGATAATACATACAGCTTTTCTCTTTCCCTTAAACACGGTGGCTTTGTTCCTCTCCTGCAGCGTAATCTTCCAATTCTCCGCGCTCGCCACGATACTCGTGTCAGCCGCTTTTTACACCGATGAAGACAAATTATCATTACAAAACCTCATCTCAAGAATCAAAGCAACGTGGAGAAAGAGCTGTTTACACCGATGAAGACAAATTATCATTACAAAACCTCATCTCAAGAATCCGACGTGGTAGTCTATTTGATGGTGGTCGTCCTCAGTCCCTCTTTCATTTGTATGGCATCGGCGTCCTCTGTTTGGCCGTTGTCGAGTGTCATCTCGGTTATGGAGAAGAGCTCCGATGGTGGCGAGGTGGCGGAGAGAGCGGAGCGGCTTGTTGAAGGGCAGAGAGTGCATGGCTTCATGCAGGGTTCGCTTTACTGTGTGTTGTCGGTATTAGTTTGTTGTTTGATAATTGTATCTGGTGAAGCAGGAGGCCCCATGATTGGTTTGAAGCGTGGCTTGTTTCTTCTCAACTCGTTGTCATTGGGAAGGATCTTGTGGTGCCTTCTGCATACGGTGTTGTATTTTCAGTGTAAGAAGTTGAAAGGCGAAGAGATCCAGAGTATTACCATGACATGATTGCAGGATAGATGATTATTAATTGAGGTTTCTAGATATGACAAATTATACAATTGTGTAGCACATAGGATTGTGTATATTTATCATTTGAATCCTCTATTCCATTTTTGGTGTCCGCATCAAATGTCCCACTCAGCGTCAACTTCATCTTGTGACTTTTCAAATTTTTTAATTTCAAATATCTTGTATTTAGTTCAATTATATAATTATTATTTGGATTCAGTAATCCAATTATACTCATCCCTTTTTTTTTCTAGACAAATACATGAGAATGAGATTGTGTTCATCTAGTAAAATTAAACAAGATGGTGTATAATTTAATTTTATTGAACAAATTGGATAATATAATAAATAAGGTACATTATTGTCATACCCTATACAAGTGGAGCTTAAAATCTTCACGGAATGAAGCTCAAATCTTCCGGTTTAGGAACTTAGGGGATGATTTTTCAAGCGGGGTGGAGGGTAAGGATTGAGCTGCATTCTGCAGTTCGCGTACTATTCTGTTATCACCAACCTTTTCTCAAATTCAAATTTCTCTCACGTTTCATTGATGAATGAGTTTGACTTTGTTGTCATTGGGGTATCAAATTTGAATATTGAGGGTCCTCGAAGTTCATTGTTGATGTCGAGATGTTGGATGTGAAGGCAAAAAATCCACCTGCGAACCAAAAAAAAAAAAAAAACAATTATCATCATCTATGTTCATCGCTTGGAAGATGAAGTCAATTTGCAATTATCAGAAGATATTGAAGTGAATTATTTGACTGTCATCTCAAGTGAAATTGTACCTCATTCTCCACCGGCCGACGCCACAAGCGTCGCCGCACGCACTAGTGTTTAACATTAATGTTTTGTACAAACTCAATTCCCACGAATGGGTGTCTTTTGCTCTAGTTGTATAAGCTAACCTATTTTATGTTATTTGGAGAAGACATCATCAATTTTGTAACTCTTTTTATGCATGCATGGTGTAAAAGAGGTCGGTTTAATTTGATAGTGATTAATCCCAAGTAGTCCGGATAAAATTACAATCAAATACTGATAAGCCCAGTTAGTTTCTGGGTCAGGCTTGTAATTTTCAAGACCTTAATAAGCAGAACACAATACACAGCACAATACAAAAAATACTTAAATTGAATAAACAATATAGATAATTCTAATTTTTGTAAAACAAAATTTGGAGTTTTATTTTGATTAGTTGGAAATGAATGCGAAACCTATCCTTCGCATCATGTATTGCGGAATTATCTATCATATCATATTCTATTTGCCGATGATATGGCTATTTTAGTGAAAGTTTGAAATATACTATCACATTTGGAGAATTCTGATGGTCCCCATAACTAGTTAACTGGTGTATTGGGGGTAATATATCATTACAGATTTTTAAATTTAAAAACTTTTTCGACTTCGTTTACTCAACAATTGTGAAACTCAGTTGGAGTGGTCGCACAGTTCGTGGCACAGTTGATTTCTAGGACTAAGGTCAACTGTGTACTCGAACTAGGTGTTGGAAAGAGCCGTTTGACCTCTGCCATGAAAGCGATGGGCTCCTCTCACACTTCTACAAACTTTTCTAAAATGGTAACTATGAACCTTGCTTTAAAACTGCAGGTCTTCACTCCCTGCACAAATAAGGAAATAAACAGCATGTCTTGCTATCACTAGGGGTGTATCCGAGCCGAGCCGAACACTGGCAGGCTCGAGCTCGACTCGTTAGAAAATTATAAGGCTTGACAGGTAACAACCAAGCTTGAGCTCGAGCTCGGCTTGACAGGTAACAACCAAGCTTGAGCTCGGTTCGAGCTCAGCTCGACAAACTAAAAAATATGAATTTATAAATTTATATATAAATTAAATATTGGTATTAAAAAGTATTAAATAAAAAAATATATTAAAGTTCGTTTAGGTGATTCGCGGACATGTTCCCGAGCTAGCTCGTTTACTATCGAACTCGAACGTGTTCGCAAGCATTTCGAGCCGAACATAGGTAAGCTCGAGCTCGGCTCGAAAAGTTTGTCGAGCTCGATTTGAGGCTCGAGCTCGGCTCGTTTAGTAAACGAACGAACTTCGAACAAGATTTTTTTTAGCCGAGCTCCGAATAGCTTGCGTGAACTGTTTGGCTCGTGGAGAGCCGTAGCTATCACATGATCTTGTGCTATTTGAATTTGAACTCAAGTTCAAGTCTTCTCTTCAAACTTCTTTTCACTTATGACTACCACAATTCTGAGCACAGTTGGGTTGCTAACTGTATTGCTCAAGTTCCGAAGTCAAATGTGAGATCTTCTGACTTGATCAGTGAAAACTTGGTCTTTAGTTGCCTTTTAAATTCGAGTAACCATATAGACACTAAAACATATCTACTCGGATTGAGTCAGTTTGAGTTTTGGTATAAATCAATATCTTATTTTCTCAACATATCCTATTTTAATGAAATTTTAAAATATCGTAGTATCACAATTAGTTTTTCTTGAAATTTACAAAAATGGTAAGAAATTATTTATATTATTAAAATTTTCATAAATAAAAATTCGATATTTTTAATTTTCAGCGATACATATCAATTCTATATAAATATAAGAGGAAATGCACCCATATGTCATTAGCTCAATTGTAATATAAAAAAGGGTCACTAGTTCAAATTTTATCAATTTTTGTCATATGTTTACTTTTTGGACATTTATACCCTTATATTTTATACCTTATTCCATTCTGGTACACTCTCTCTCCTATTTTTCCACTTTATTTTTCTCTCTCTTCCTCTCTCCCTCAGCTCACGTTTTTCTCTCTTTTTTCTCTTTCTTCCTCTCCTACTCTCTCTCGTTTTTTTTTCTGGTTTCCTTCTTGCTCAAGTTTTTCTTTCTACTGATTTCTCCATCGTTAATCCCTCCCGTGTTTCTCCGTCGTCGTGGTCGCCATCGCCGTCGCCGTCGCCGTAGCTATGGAAGTTTCTTCATCGTCGTCGCGCCGGCATCGTCGTCGTCATAGTTTGGAGCTTTTTCCTCTGTCATCGTCGCCGTCTTGTTCGTCATCGTCGTGGCTTCTGCTGTTTTGGCCATCGTCTTGTTCGTCATCGTCGTCGTCTAGTTGCTTTTTTTTGTGATTTTGCAGCAATTTGTTGTGGAGAATTTTTTGTTTGTTGGTTTTTTTTTTATTCTGCGAATTTTTATGCGATTTTGCTGTGTTTTATTCTTTTATTTTTGTTTAGAAAGTCTGTCGTTGGTTTAATTGTATTTTTCCGGCGATTTTTGGTTGCGATTTGAACCTATGGAGGTAAATTCTGGCGACTGTATTTTCTGGCTCTGGTTGGTACGTTTTCTTAATTGCGTACTGGTGCGTACCAAGTTTACCTGGTACGTAGTACGTATTTATCATTTCATACCAGGTGTACTTGGTACGCGGTACGTAGTTATGAAGGCGTACCATGTTTACTGGGTACGCAGTATGAATTTACTAATGCGTACCAAGTTTACTCGGTGCAGGTAAGGCCTTCTTCTTTAGTGGTTGCGCATGGAAGATGCTGGAAAGAGAACCTTTATGAGGGTGGTAGGAAAGAGTATATTCCTATACCGCCTAGTGGTATAAGCTTTGAATCTTTATTAGCAAAGCTTGAAGTTCGAATGAAGAAGAATAAGAGTATGTATATGTTTGATATAGATGGTTTAGTGCAGTCTCCTAGTGGTGAAACTATCTGATACGAAGTTTAATGTCATTTGTGGAGCAAAAAGCAATGTTGTTGATGTTGCTTGCAGGAAGTGTTCGTATCGGGCATGGGATCTGGATTTAATACCTTGCTCTCACGCTACTGCAGCAATTAGGTGAGGTTGAAGTTTTTATTTTGTTGGTATTAATTGCATATTCGTACCTATTTTGCCAAAACTTCTTAGTACACCTGGTACGTAATTGTAAATTCGTACCAAGTGTACCTCATGTAACTTGGTACGCAGGTACGCTTTGATCAATGCGTACCTGGTCATTAAGTTACGATGGGGTACACTTGGTACGAAATTGTAATTTCGTACCAAGTTTGCTCATCAGAACTTGGTACGCCGGTATGCTTTGACTAAAAACGTACCGGCGTACCAAGTTCTGATGAGCAAACTTGGTACAAAATTAGATCAATGCGTACCTGGTCATTAAGTTCTGATGAGCAAACTTGGTACAAAATTAGATCAATGCGTACCTAGTCATTAAGTTACGATGGGGTTAACTTGGTACGAAATTGTAATTTCGTACCAAGTTTGCTCATCAGAACTTAGTACGCCGGTACGCTTTGACTAAAAACGTACCGGCGTACCAAGTTCTGATGAGCAAACTTGGCACGAAATTACAATTTCGTACCAAGTTTGCTTATCAGAATTTGGTACACCTGGTACGTTTTTATATATACGTACCATGTTTTTCTTCGATGAAGTTTTTATTTTTTACACATTTTTAGGTTTAAGAAGGAATCCCCACTGTCATATGTTCCTGAATATTATTCTACTGTAACGTGGCGTGAGATTTATGCCGATGATGTGATGCCTATTCCGGATAAAGATTCATGGATTGTGCCGCCACATGTTGCTTCAAGATTGTTCTTACACCTAAAGAAGCTAAGCAAGCTGGACGACCGCGTACAAAGAGGATTCCAACTGGATCTCATACCAAACGCAGTCGCGGGTGTTTGTGGTGTCATGAGAAAGGTCATTATATGAGTACATGTCCGCTAAGACACCGCTCGATTAATCAGGAAGAAGAAGGGAGTAGCAACCAACCAAGCATCAAAACGAGAACCCGCAAAACGAAGAAATATGGTATTTGTGGTGTTGCGGGCCATACTCGCCAAACATGTCAAGATCCACATAGATTTAGTTGATAATTGGAGATTTATTGAATTCTATTAGATGTGTACTGTTTGTCATGGTTTTTGTTTGAAATTTTTGACGTTTTTATTAATATTTGTATCAAATATTATTGTAACTATTGTTACGTTTTTAAGTAAATCGTACACTGGGTTTACCAATTAAAAATGGTACACCTGGTACGTATTGAGAAAATCGTACCGAGTTTACCAATTGCAATATGGTACACCTGGTACGTTTTTACAAAATCGTACCGAGTTTATCAATTCTACACTGGTACACCTGGTACGCATTTACAAAATCGTACTCAGTTTACCAATTGTAGAATGGTACATCTGGTACGTGTTTACAAAATCGTACCGAGTTTACCCATACAACATGGTACACCTGGTACGCATTGATAAAATCGTACCGAGTTTACCAATTCTACACTGTAAACTTTGTTATTTGAAGATGAAAAATTTAAGTAAATCTTGGTACGTTATGTATAATTGCTTACCATGCGTACTAGAAAAACTGTAAAGAAATTTCATTTGCGTACTGTGCGTACCAGAATTCACATTAAAAAATATACATAATTAATTAATCCCTAGCATATGCTAATAATTTTCCAAAATGCACATTCAAAATATACTAATGTTTATGGATTTACAAAATACTATCCATCATGCACAAAATATTAACATGAATGTACTGTTCATTCAACGGCCTTCATTGCCTTCATTGACTCCATCGAAATCCATGACTTCCGGTGTCACTTCCTCCGGTATTTCCAAGCTTTAGCCTCTTGTATTTCCATCGGTTCTGCAATAAGAAAAGAAAAAAAAAAAAAAAAAACAATTCAATAACAAACACATATTCAATAATAAAGCATAATATGCTGTGTGTGTGTGTTAGCCTAGTGGTAGTGAGGTTAATGTCCGGGCCAAAGGTCACGGGTTCGAGTCCTCCGTCATGCGGTATTTAAATTTCCTTGCAATGTTGTTCAAAAAAAAAAAAAAAAAAAAAAAAAAGCATAATATGCTTGTTAAAACCGGTACGTTTTTACAAAATCGTTCCTAGTGTACTCACACAACATGGTACACCTGGTACGAATTGATAAAATCGTACTTAGTGTACCAATTCTACGCTGGTACACCTAGTACGCTTTTACAAAATCGTACTCAGTTTATCAATTGCAGAATGGCACACTTGGTACGAATTGATAAAATCGTATCAAGTGTACCTGTATTGTAGGTACGATTTTGTAAATTCTTACCCATATTACAATAAAAAACTGGTATACTCGATACATTCATTGATAAAATTCATTGATAAACTTGGTACGCATTAATAAATGCGTACTGCGTACCAATTACACTTGATACGTACTGGTAAATACGTACTGCGTACCAGGTAAACTTGGTACGCACCAGTACTCAATTACGAAAACGTACCAACCCTGAACCAGAAAATTCCGTCGCCGGAAATTTACAGCAACATCAGATCTACACAAATACGTCGAAATCGCTCGGAATTCAACCCAAATACAATAGAAATCATCAGAAACTCAACGAAAAACCTAGAAATGAGTAAAAACAAGGCTAAAAAATCATGAATTGAAAAAAAATTCAAATAAACTCATTACCCCAATTTTCCCCCAATTTTCCAGAAATTACAGATCTGGAATTGCGTGGCGGCGTCTGTTCGGCGTCAGGGCTTTGATCGGCGTCGCCGTGGCTTTGCTCGGCGTCGCCGCGGCTTTGCTCGGCATCGACACTTTCAGATCTGGATTTGTTCCGCCGTTGATTTGGTTGTTTTTGGCTACTTCGTCCGTGGCGCCATCTAGTCGGGATGTAGGAGGTTAACGGCGGAGAGATGAAGGCGGAGAGAGGTGACGGCGGAGCGAGGCAGAGATATGGTGGAGAGATGATGAATCGTTGCAGAGAAAAATGGAAGAGAGAGAGTAGCGTCGGAGAAAATGAGAGGGAAGAGAGAGAAAAAACAGTAATATATGTTTAATAACCGCACACACCCATAAGGGTATTTGAGTCAAATTGGGTACAATTTTACCCAATTTTTGTCAAAAGTGAACTTTTGACAAAATTTGTTATTAGCATGTAGCATAATGACATACTACCATTTGCCTCTAAATATAATAAGAGATGTTTTGTGGTTTACCTGTCGTGTGTAGTTTGCAAGCTACTGTATAAGGGATGGGGGTTTAACTAGTGCGTACCAAAAGTAGCGACTATGGGTTCCCACGGCATAAAGAAGGAAAAAGAGGGAGGGGGGAGGAGAGAGATGTTTGATAATCATGACAATTGATGATCCGACTTGATTGGAAACCTTCCAACAACAACAATTCAAGGGTTAAGGTTATTATTAAACTAGAAAAAAAAAACAGTTTAATTAATTTACTATTACAAACTTTGCTTCATGTAAATTTTAATATGAATTGAATTCATGTGGTAGAATGAGGACAATTAGAATAACTTGTACTGGTATATTATAGATGGACTATATATATCTATGCTCTATTATAAAAGAGCGAAATCCAAAATTTGATTGATCTAATATATCCCTCTTATTATATTTATCTTAGGGATAATTGATCACTATTTTAATTAGCAACTATTCTGCAACTTTAACGGGTAATTGTAATAGTAGCAATCGAGTATCGATCTTCGAGGACTATTGGACGAAAATAAGATGAAAATAAAATTTATGCACTCTCCTACTATTCAAACTCTAAGATTGACATGATCCATGAGATTTTCAAACTAAAAGAAACAAGAAATTGACAAGGACGAGCAAACAAAGAGAAATTAAACAATTGACAAACAAATAAGACAATTTAAGAAAGGGTTGGTTCTAGGGGCTTTGCTCAACTCACATTAATAGGAAAAATCAATTAATGATTCATTCAACCAATTTAATCCAATTCTAGTGAAGGAATCACTAACATATGCACATTCTCTCTCTCGACAAGAATATGCAAGTTGATCAACTACTTATCTTTCTCGATTAAGACTCAAGACAAGGGATTGACTCCCAAAAGTGCTCAAGATTCATAACCTTCTATGAGATGATTAACTTCCGCTAAGACACTTAATCAATCATACCACGCAAACTTGGATTCAATGATCATAAAAATCGATTAAGCATTTTTACGAACACTAAGCATGCTAAAATAGAGGCCACCTATTTTATCAAAAAAAAAAACAAACACCAAGAAGCATGGACTATGAATTAGAAGGCAAAACAACTTCAATAATCAAATTCCACCATCAAATGAGCCACACAAGTCCCCTAAAATCAACTAAGAGAATTTAGCTAGACATAAGAAGAGAAATGGCAATAGAAAAGATAATTGAATGCATAATTAAAGATACAAATAACCCAAATAGAGAAATCTTCAATTAAATCTTCAAAGCAATCCAAATCCAACCTCCAAACTTGATTACAACGATTAAACCCTAAAACAAACTTGAAAAGGAAACTTTGGGAAGGGGAAACTAAGCTATGGTGATGAGTGATACGTTTTTAGGGCTAAATCCCCCTTTTATAGGGTACAAAAAGTGCTAGTAGATGATAAAATCGTAAAAAGGGCAAAAACGTCAACTTTGGTGGAGAATCCGCCGAATCGGCAGTCCAGGGGGCCCAAACCGACGGTCCAGACCCCAAATTGGCGGTCTGGCCCTCAGGCGCCGGGTAGACCGCCGGTTTGGGTTTAAACTTGATTTCAAAAACAGAATTTTTCGGCGATTTGTCTGGCGGTTCTGAACCGCCGGTTTAGCTAGCCAAACCGCCGATTCTCATCTTTGGGGCGCCGGTTTCGTATTTTTGCTCCTTTCCGTCCGATTTTCACCTCTTTGTCCCGATTCTTCGATTCCGCACTTCTTTGACCCTTCTATTCCGATCTAACGGACTTTGATTTACCTACACATGTGCACAAACTCCACCAAACGTGATACAACTCCACAATGTCAAAATCAATGCAAAACACAACACGTTTAAAGGGTAAAAGTAGGCAAAAAGTGAAGATAAACACATTTAGTTGCTACGAAAATGAGTGTTTATCAGTAATATTATAAATTTATATTTTGATTGAATTTACATATAAACTCCTCACATATATATGAAACATTTTCCTAATGAAACTCTTCAACTACCTACTCTATATGTTACAACCGACGATAGAATATGAGTCACACAATATAGTGTACTTTAATTATTATAAAACATAATTATTCTGTAAATTGAATAGTGTAATTTAATTATTATCAAGCATAGTTATTTTATAAATTTTAATTATATTAAAATTTTAAGTTAATAAAGGAGTCTTTTGAATCCTAGAGGCTAGAGTACATCCATATACATCGGACATATAATTTTGGTGAAGAAGAAATAAAACGTTTACAAATTGTTAACTTTTTCAGTTTCCCGTATAGTTATAAACAGAGATAGAACATTTAATTATTTGAGAACGAAGAGAGTAGTAGATTCCATATACATAAAACTAGGATGAAAGAATTGTTGAAGTTTTGACCGTACATGTTAATTTATTTCATTACAAATACAAATTACTGCATTTGTTGTTCAATGTCAAAGGTGTTTTTAAAAAACTAAGATGGTTAATTTGAGATTATCTACGGACTAGAGATAATTTTGACTTGGAAAAAATTATTACACCTATCTCCGATGTTAATATTTTCCGTAATTGGAGATAAAAGGATGTAAAATGGGCTGCCCAGAAAAGTTATACATCCTGCCTCAAGAAAATTAACAACCAGAGTATATGAGTGAAAAAGATGGAGAAAAGGGTGAAAATATAAATTTCTAAAGATGCAAGAATATTTTTAAATTATTCTCTTATATGAGGTTGAGAAAACCTTGAGAAGATAAATGATTTTAATTAATTTATAATTTTTTTTAACAAAAGTGGAAAAGGTTGAAGATTAGTAAAGGAACAACATGATGAGCTTTGTATGGAAATCAAGATGAGAGAAAAAAAATTATGATATGTTTATACAGTTTTGCATCTTAGATGATTTTTTTTAAGGATGTGTTTACTTTGGTTGTAATTTTATCATTGAAAAGGAGAGAAAAGATAGAGTGCTATAAAAATAGTATTATTTCCATTACATCTTTATTAGGATGGAAAAGAAAATTATCACAGGTCACCCCACCTCCTTCCCATTTTTATGTCTTTTGTCTATTGAAAAATATTATCACACTTATCCCTTATGTTAATATTTTCTATAATTGGGGTGAAAAGAATGGAAAAGGGGCTACCCGGAAATTATTCATCCTGCCCTGAGAAAATTAACAACCGTAGTAAATGTGTGAAAATAATGAAAAAAGGGTAAAAATATATGTATTCCACCCTCCCATTAAAGTAAACACACGCTAATTAAAAAATGAGTGAAAAGAAAAAGTATTAAATATTATCATTTTCATCATTTTTTTATCACATGTTTACCAGGATGGAAATGAAAATTATCACATTATTCCCCCACTAAGCTCCCTCCCTATTTTTATGTCTTTTATCCATTGAAATAAAATATTACATTTATCTCCAATGTATTTTCTATAATTTGAGAGAAAATGATGCAAAATAGGTTGCCTCGAAAAAAATTTCATCCTGCCCGAAAAAAATTAACAACCGTATTATACGTACGGAAAAGATGGAGAAAGGGTGAAAATATTTGTTTTCCACCTTTTTCCATCAAAATAAGCACACCCTAAACAAAAATCTTATATGGATAAATATACCATATAACATGGGTTTTTGTTTAAAGTATTAAGTAACTTAATTAGATTAGTTCTATTATAATAAAATATCTATATGATCAAGTTTAGTTTTTAGACTTTTTAGTCTGCATTTTGTTGAAATTTTCAATTGTTTGAAAACCTATAACTTTCAAAGTTTTTTTTTTTTTACTCTTCAATTATATTATAATTTATAAAAAAATAATCGTAGTAGATAAATATTATACGTACACCACCGCTAGTGTCAATAGAATCATGCATCTTTTACAACAGATCGACTTTGTAACAATTCCTTTCCTCCATAGAGTTATGATCCATCGCTTTAAAGCATCCATGTTTTCTACTTTGCTAAAGGTTCAAATTCTTTTATTGTTTTTTTTTTGTTGGCCTTTTAATTTTATTAATAGTCCCAAGAGTTTTTCCTCACTTGTCTCTTTCGGTAAAATAAATTTTGGAATACATGCACATATACATGTCCCTACTTTATTTCTCAGAATGAAAAATTATCTTATTGCCTTTTAGTATAAGCTATAAAGAAAGTACAATTATCAATATAGCGCAACTAATGAAGAGATTTTCTACATTCATAGTACTGTTTCGTTGTTGAACATGAACCATGTATCTTGTGACGTACAATAAGGTAAAGAATTTGGAGTAGTATATAATGATAGGGCTTGCAAAGTATTTCAAATTAATGATTACCTTGTGTTTTGGTAGATGAAGCAATTACTATAATTATTCGGATTCTGAAGATGACATCACTACATCCAAAAATGACTTCAAAAATAGCACAAGTTGACTGTTTCGAAAAAATTGAAAGGGAATCATATATAAATAATCATATATTCCTATTCTTCTTGAAGTTCGATGAAGATCATCAAAACGGTGTTCATGAATTTAGAAAACGTCTAGCCCTCAAATTCTATCACACGATATGTGTACCTTATTCTTACTCAGCTACTCGGATATAAAATCTTATCATGTAAACTTTCTCATTTTCAACTTAGACAGCTTTGAATTATTTAAGCTGGTAGTCCTTGTCCAATTGCAGATGTTTCATTTTTTATCTTAATTGCCATCAATTTCTTTTCTTTTCTTTTCTTTTTTTTTTTTTTAAAGAAAATTGCCATCAATTTCTAAAGCAATAGGAATGGAGACCTTATTTACTCATAGACAAATATATATATATATATATATATATATATATATACATACATACATGTAAGGTTTCAATTTTTAATAACACTCGTTATATATACATTTTACATGTACGTAATAGTCTCTTGAATTTCTATTCGACAATGTCTCAACTGGAATTTGTTTGGTTAAAGTTCAGAAATAAATTAATAAAAGAAAATAGAGTAAACCAACTCAGATTAACTTTTCCTATTTGGATCCTATTTTTATTGAGACTCGCCTTGACGATTTAATTAATACAAGTTAATTTTGTATACTTTCGGAGAGTAATGTATGTGCTATATATTGTATAAAGAGGCATAAATATGCCACTATTGATCTAAGTGAATTTGGATGAGGATATGAACATTGTTGGATGGATCTTGACCCTTCAAATCGTTGAAACACAAGTTTTTATGATCTTCTTTGACATTGTGTGTGACTGTGTTTACGTCTTCACTCTTCAACCAAATGCAACCAATAAGCAGCCAACGAGATACGATGGAAGAATCTGATGCGTATTAATCCACATTTCTTTTATATTGATAGGACCCAATAAAATCTATGAAGTTTGACTTCCAAAACTCGTACAATATTTTGTTCCTTAGTCAAATTGTAATAACTCGACACAGAAACGCATCCATAAAAGATATTCAATTGTTAGATTTATACCTTTATAAAAGTTACAGTGTCTCTTATTATTCAAGGAATTTGTGATAGCTCAATTATGATAGGCATGTAGTTTGACGTATAGAAACAAGTGTGGCAAAATCGATATTTGCATTATCACTCATATCTCTCTATTAAGTATGTCCAGTCCATCCATCTGAAATTTTTTAGGTTACACACGCACACATGACTCGAATCCTCGACTTTTTAATTGGAGGAAAAAATGTCTTACCACTTGAATTGTGCTTCGTTATCTCTGAAATTAGTACGTTATAAATTATGCAGACGCATATTCAAATTCTTAACGTAAATTATAATTTAACTCCATGAGTTAAATAATGAACGGTTACAATATAATTTATATATTTATAAAATACAAACTATGAACAGAGGTAGGAGATGCAGGAAAAAAAATTGAAGAAAATATAAAAGAAAGAAGAAATTCATCATTTGATTACTTAAGTGATACGTGGCTAGTATATTTAGGTAATTATGAGCCTAAATTTGAAGAGAACCAACAAGAGAATGAAGGCCCAACATACACACAACTCTTTAAAGACACTCAAATCCACAACTATTAAATCCAAGAAGAAATCGTTAACTGCTTTTTATGATTAAGGTACCTTTACTTTGACGTAAAAGGATGGAAAATAAATAAGTGATATTATTTAGTCATAATATGATTAATTATAATTCAGTTAATTATGTAAAAATAAATTGATTTAGATAATTTTTTGATTTATTCTAAGAAGTATAAATATATATTTTATGTTATTATCATATTCTTGACTTAAATTTTGTCATAAGTGGTGTAAATATATAACTCTTTCTTTCTTGCAACAAAAAACTTTGTATTCACTCTATTATTTATATCGAGAATTTTGTTGCCACAAAATTTAAATACTATCAACATAAATTTGTATAAACTGAATATTTAAACTATTAGAAGTCATTTAGAACATAAAATTATAAATAAATCAATTTTTTCTCTTATTTGAACTAAATTATGGCTAGCCATAATATGGCTATATAGATGTATTCATATTTTTATCCTTTTTCAACATTTTCAAACATTTACTATGGTTATTAATTTTCTTCGGGCGGGATGAATAATCTACTTGGACAGCTCCTTTCCCATACTTTTCACTTTAATTGTGGAAAATATTAACATTGGGAAGGGTGTGATAACATTTTCCATAAGATAAAAGGCATAAAATAGGAGAGGGCGGGAGGATATAATTTTCTTTTTCAATCTAGTAACATGTGATAGAAAAAACGTGAAAATGATAATATTTTCTCATATTTTCTTATTCATCATTTTACAATGAAAACTGTAAAACCAAAATAAACGCACCTTAAAAGATAATTAATTAAGTGTATCGCCTCAAGAAAAAGTCAGTGTAAATGTAAAAGTTTAATGTGATAAATTTAAAAAGTAAATAAAATTGATCATAAACTAAATATTTCTCTCAGAATATTAAGCTCATCTGCACACAAATCATGAAAACTCGTCGTTCTACACTTTTACATCATAATAAATATTTCATATATACTGCTCCGTTTATTCACAAACACAGTAGGATCATGTCCTAAAATGAACACAATACTCTTTATCAATGGACCGAAAAGGAACGGAGTATAAGATCTTATTTGTTGGATCGATGGAGTATTATTTCAAAATAATAATAATAATAATAATAATAATAATAATAATAATAATAATAATAATAATAATAATAATAAGAAGAAGAAGAATTATTATTATTATTATTATTATTATTATTATTATTATTTTGAGGAAAAAGTTTACGCTTATTATTACTAATATCTCAAAGTGAACATTTGTCAAATTGTCGTAACGGGGAGCAGCCCCCCAGAAAGAGGCCTTGATAATTGATTGTAGAGAGAGAGAAGATAAAGAGAGGAGAGAACATTAAAATTTTATTGTTGCAATAAATAAAAAAATCAATACGTTTGGTGATGATCCTATAATTTATGACGTGGCAGCGTTAATTTCCAACCATTTTCCCCAATAGCAATGAAAGCGTTTTCCCTCGACACCAATCAACATAAACATATGTACAAAAATATCAATAATATGCTGCTTCTCACACGAAAAAAAATACAGTACTTAGGTATATACTGGTGGTTTCACAGTCGATAGTCACTTTTACGACTTTGCCCTATCCGACTACGCCACCGAGGCTGGTTGGATTTAGATGTGTATTATCTCTTAAAATAAAAATATTACTATTTTTTATTATTTTTTATACATAAAAATAGAAGAGTAGTGTTATTTGAACACACTATGGTCAATCAAACAAGCTAAAAAAAATAATATATAGTTTAAATATACTCTTATTGAGAAATCATAAACTCTAAGGGGAAATGTAATTATTTTCATTTATAATTAATTTTCCTTCTTTTTTTTTACGCGAATGACCAAATATCGAATAGAATTTTCCAAAATAAAAATATTACTATTAAACACGTGTAATATGTTAATATGAAAACGCCCACTTCGAGTGATGCAATGCTACTCATCGACGAGTTAGAACTAATTTTTCTCTTATCAGTATATCTAAATCAAAGGAAATATCAAAAGAGCAAACATATTAACTAGGAGAAGTATTTCTCCTCGTATTCTATGTTCACAGGTCTTGCTAATTTTAATATTATAAGATTAATCATATTGATTGATACCTAACGACACATATTAACGCACTAACACTTCTGGAGGAGTTCGCTTGTGGTCTTGGTTCCAGCAACCGACTATCGAGAGGATGTGAATGTTTAGCTGCTGTATAGGAAATTTGAAAATAAAAGGTTAATTTTGTCAAAAAAATCGTCGAGAAACTCCAATGAACTGAGAAGCTATGTATTGTTGTGATATTATTTAAGCAACAAGAGTGTGTCTTTGCTTAAAATTTAACGTAATCACATTTTAGTGTACGGGCGCGTTCATTTGGAGTGAAATGAGTAATAATATTATTTTACTACTTTATATCTTATTTGTTTTTATTTTAAGAAAATTTAGGCAAGAGGTATTAAATTTCGGACAACCTTTTTACCTTGCCCAGAGTTTAATTTTATACTTAAGAAATGGAGTTATAATTTTGAATTTTTCATGTGTTTTAGACATTTCTTCATTTATCCATCAATTTCATGAACAAAGATATAAATATTATCATTCTTACCAAACAAAATATAAAATTTATGGTTCTCACTATGAGATATAAATTTATACTTTGTTAAATTATCACTACATTTAGAGGAATAACAAGCAAACACAACTTACACCTATTGACCTAGCGATAATATGGTTAATGTTGTAAACCAAAAGATCTCAAGTTCGAGTTGATCATGACAAGATCTATAAATTTAATCTTGCAATTACCATTTCAGCAACAAGGATAATATCCCAAAATATGAATAATAAATGTAAGGCCAAATTGCAAAATAATTACTCACCTTTTTTCAAATTCTGGTTTAAAATTAAACCTTTTAATTTTTGTAAAAAAAATCTCCACTTTTTAGTTTTTCTTAATTATCTCTCACGTTAAATTTTTTCCCCAAATTAAAGCTGAATTAGAAGCCGAAAATGCTTACATGGCAAACTAACACTTATATGTGTACGATTTAAGGCACAAATCGATTCCAAACTATAATTTTCTCATTTTTCTCCATCTTTTTCTCCCTTCTTCCAGCGTATGTAACTTGAGAAATTGGGAAAATATTTTGAGAGAAATCACTTAAGAAATCACTCACAATGCCATGCAAGCATTTTTGGCGTTCAATTCAGCTTCAATTTGGGGGAAAAATTGAACGTGGGGGCTAATTAAGAAAAATTAAAAGGTGAAGATTTTATTTGCAAAAATTAAAATGTTTGATTTTAAACCAGAATTAGAAAAAAAAAATGGGGAATTATTTTGCAATTTAACCTAAATGTAAACATTTCACCAACTTGTTTTTCTCCTAACATTGCAAAAAGCATAAACCCCATTAGTGAAAATAAACTAGTGTGTAGCTCGTCGAACATCGAAAGGTAATTACTTAATATTATAATTTAATGATTTTTAAAAATCATTTATAAGAATTTTCTATCAAAGTGATAATATTACGACAATTAATTGGAAGAGTGTTACACCACTATATCAAATCGCAGTATATAAAAAATTGAGAGATAACGTTACTCGACGTTTTTAATTAAAATCACCAAGTTCGTTCTTGGACCAAACTCGAATCACAATTTTTTTATATATGTATCGTCCCAAATCTGGGAATGTCAATTGATTAGGTGTCTACCCATCAAATATTTCTCAAATCTAGGTCCATTTAGATTTTATTTATCCATGCTCGTCTTATATCCGATTCAAAATTGACGTCACTACCCGAACTGCACCAAACCCATCCCAAACTTGTTAGGTTTAATTTATCGCAAAATTTGAATACTGTAAAATCAACATTAAATAGTAAAAAGTAGTAAAAGATTATAATTAAATTTAAATATCAATATAAAATTTTATTAAAATAAATTTCAAAACAACTATTTATTAATGAAATGTCTAAAATGAGTGTTATACAGTCGATATCTCGTAAAGTGTTCAAATAAGATTATAATAGTATTTATAAATTAGACTGATTCATTGTCATCCCTACCCAAACTTTTTTAAAAAAGAACTTCATTGCCCATAACTATCTCGTCCCAAATCTGTAAAAAAACGAACACTAAAATGTAAAAATTAATTATAAACAATAAAAATAAAAAAAGATTATAACCATAAATATTAATAGAAAATTTAATTAAAAATATAATAACCAAATCATCTACCATGATGTCTTCCACCATCAAACATTAACTACCAAACTTTCCAATTTTGATGAAAATAAAATATAAAAATAAATATGTAACAAATCACAATTTTTCTGTCTGGATGTAATGAAAAAAAAGCTAGGTGTCTTAAATTACTAATAACCCCAATTACATTATAATTTTTTATTTATCTTATAAATATATTAATGGATTTGGATAACAAAAACTCATAGCCAATCATCCATAATTTCACTTTGTGACATATTTTTCTTTTATACTTAAACTTTATTAATTACAATATTTATTTATTAAATATAGAATGCGTCTCTTTCATAGTAATTAATCTTACATTGAGAAATAAATAATTAATATTTATTAGAAATTTATATAAAAGTGGTTTTTATTCAGTTTTTAATTAGTCTCATGTATAATTTTCTAGGAAGTTTTTGTGACATCCCAATTTTTTCATCTTTAGAGATTGTTATCATTTTGATTATTAAATTTGAGTAAGGGTGGACTAAAATACCGAAATTTTAGTATACCGATCAAACCGAATAAAAAAATACCGTATTTTATCGAACTTATGGTATACCGTATTTTTGGTATGACATGATACCGTATCGAAAGGTTTTGGTATGGTAACGGTATATGAATTTCAAATATCGCGGTATACCGTATCGAACCGAAAGTTTGGTATACCGAAATTTTCAATAAATATCGATATTTGGTACATACCGAAAAATCGCGGTATATGCCAAAAATTCTAAACAATTATATAAATTGATATATTTATATAACTATATATGTATATATATTAAATTATTAATGAATTATTCATTATATTTAATTAATAATATATACTTAACTCGTATTTAAATGTTGAGAGTTGAGATGTTAAATTATTAATTATTGTTATTGTTGTGATGTTAAACTGGACATTGGATTTTCTTTTAACTTTTTGGACTTAATTGCTTGTTGGAGATAATTATTATTAGTATTAAGTGTTTTCTATGTTTTTTGGAATTTAAATATTTGATGTTCATATTTTCAGTATACCGTACGTTTACGGTATACTGAACATAAGGTACGATAACGGTATACCTTTTGAACCATACCGAAATTTCGGTATACCAAACTTCGGTATACCGAAAAGTTTGGTATGGTATCAATATCAAATTATGCATACCGAAAGTTTCGGTATGATATGCGGTATGACCAAAAAACTCCGGTATGGTATACCGAACCAACCCTAAATTTGAGTAAGCCTAACTTTGAAGACATACTTTCACGTTATGAACATAGATTAATATTGCATGTGAATCAATAACTGAGATAGATTTTTTATGTTTACAATAACAGTTAAATAGTAATTTCCAGTGCCGAAATATTAAAAAGAACAAAAACTATCTACAGTAGTTTATGGCAAGTGGAAACCACAATAACAAAACATTGTCCCAACTCATATAATACAATCTATAAAAAAGAAATCGCAACTGCTCATACACTAAAATAGACATTTTCAATCTATCACTTGATAGTCTCATCTCTCACATCTTTAATACTCACTCCGTCCCACCGAATACGGCATGTTTTTCATTTTGGGACGTCCCACTATACTTGGCCAGTTTCCTTTAAAGGAAATAATTAGTGTATATTTGGCATTATAAAATGTTGCATTCACACTACATGTGGTCCACCATTCCATCTAAACCCCACTAACTTACTCCCACTACACACTATCCATCTCATCTATAACTTTATTAGCATTATAATATTGTATTCTCACTATACTAAACACTCTCTTTATACACAATACCTTTATTTTTACTCTTCGTGCCCATATGAACTAGACCATATTCGGCGGGACGGAGGGAGTACTACTTATCATCTATATCAAAATAGTTCTCTAAATTCAAAAAGAACAAAATCCATCACCATCACAGTCCACGCTAACCAACTCATTCTCCTACGGCACCGCAATTTCCCCATGTTATTGAAGAAATACGGTTCCTATGTGCTCTTACACTTCAACCGTGTAACAATCTTCGTCGCATTATCCGCTAAAAAGGGATTTATCACTTGTCTATCAAAACTCGTATAACAATATTCGCTAATTATCCAAAATCATTTAAATTTATAAAGTATCTAAACAATAAAATATTAATTGTTATAATAATTGTTTATTGTCTAATTAAAAGTCGAATAATATTACAGAATAATAAAAAAATAATATTAATATTTATAATAACAATTTACATTATACTCCCTCCGTCCAAGTTTAAATGCCCCATTTTGCCTTAAAAAAGTGTCCAAACTTAATTGCCCCATTTGGACAAATTGACTCATATACCCTCATTAGTTTTGTTTTATTACTACCCCTTACCACAATTAACTAATCACCATCTTAATTAATAAATTAAATACACCTAATTACCCACCCTAATTAACCCACCCCAACAACCCTAACACTCACTCTCTCTCATTTCATCGATCTGTCTGGACTTCATCTCTCTCTCATTTCTCTCGAAGCATCCTGCTCTCTCACTCCCTATTCTCTGCAACTCTCACTCTCTCTCTCATTTCTCTCGAAGCATCCATCTCTCTCACTCTCTATTCTCTGCAACCCTCACCCTCTCCGCCGCGACGGCGCTCCCTTCCCCTCCGTTCTCTTTCTCTGCAACCCTAGATTTACTCTCACCCTCTTCGCCGCGACGACGCTCCCTTCCCCTCCGTTCTCTTGCTCTGCAACCCTAGATCTACTCTCACCCTCTCCGCCTCGACGGCGCTCCCTTCCCCTCCATTCTCTTTCTCTGCAATCCTAGATCTACTCTCACCCTCTCTCCCCGCCGCCACGACCTTTGTCTGAATACGGACTTCTCCTCTCTGAAACCCTAGCATCGATGAAGGAGTTCAACCCTACACGAGGGTGGAGATCGACCCCTCCCTCCGATTCGTCGATACCACCCCCTCCCTTCCCCTCGTGGGTACCACCTCCCCCTTCTGATTCGCCGAAGTTCCCGGAGGATCTGTGGATTCCACAGGGCTGGGAGCCCTCTCCAGTCACTGAAGATCCGAAGATGCATCAGTCTGAGGTGGTGCCGGAATCTGTGTTCCCTGAGGTGGCGGAGGAGCCTGCCGTTGCCCCGGTGCCGGAACCTGTGCTTCCCGTTGAGGCAGAGAAGCCTGCCGTTGCGCTAGATGGCAAGGATGGCAAGGATCCATATGAGCCCGACTCTGAGGGTGGTTTGGATCCATACCAGCGATACTGCCGTGATGGCAAGGATCATGCTGAGTCCGGATCGGATTCGGACAATGAGGTTATTTCTTTCTTATATACTCAGGTTGGTGATGGCTGGTGATGCCTTTTATTGGTGTTTTTAGGCTGGTGATGCCTTTTATTGTTGGGTTGAGGCTGGTGATGCCTTTTATTGTTGGGTTGAGGCTGGTGATGCCCTTATCTGCTCGATGCTATGCCCCTGCTAATGCTTGCTGCCTATGGAACTGATAAGAATGTGATGACACGATGCCTTAATTGATTGATGACAATGATGCCTTAAACCATCTATGCAGTTTTTCTGTGTTTGTAGTTTTTGGTGGTTGAAAATACATTCTATGCTGACTGTATTTGTTGCCTTAATGTGACTATGTGTATTGATGCAACCACTAGGTCAGCAATGACCTAGTTTAGGAGGCTCAATCCACTGTGATGCTATTGACTGAATATCATACTGCTCCTCTTCTATCTACTGTGATGATGCTTTTGATGATGCTTGTGATTGTGCATAAGCCAAACCAAAAAAACATTTACCATTACTGCATCATGGTTTAGTTTACATTCAAAACAAGACAAAAAACAAAAACATGCACTTTGTTTGTCCCTGTAAACCAGCTCAATGAGTACTACTATTATCCCCTTCCATGTCTTCAGTTCTCTAGCCCCACACTATCCAATGCCTCTGTTAATTCATCTAAGTTGTAGAATTTGTCTTCCCCCATGCCATGTAACTTTAAATAGTCCAAACTCTCTCTCACAAGCTGTACATCAATTTCAATGGAATCTGGTAAGACTCCATCTTTGATCATGCTGTCTTTTCCCATATGAGGCATAGTGTAGTCATTACTCCCCTTCACTTTCATGATTTCTGCATAACACATTTGCAGTTGTAGGAAAATCTTGTTAATCTTCCAAGGAGGGTAATCTGCATATGCTTCCTTGACATTTCTGAGCAACTCATCTGCATTTGATGCACCTTTCTTATCCTTCAGCGACTGTATGCTCCTAAAAAACCTCAAGTCATTTATGTTGGTGTCTGGACTGTTTGCTGGTTGGTTAATCAGATGGATGTGGAATCCATCTGTGTGCGCAATAGTTTGAAATTCTGGATCACTGTCCATAATGTGTGATTTGGCATTATCTTGCTGTATCCATATTTCTTTGCCTAGACATTCTGGCCAGTTGCTTTTAATTGATGGTACCATCTGCAAATGCTGACTTTCATGAGAAGTATGCTATGATAAGAGTGCAGATACTATACTTGATTCCTGATTCAGATTATGACCCTATCTAAATGCTGATGCTTGCTTCCTGTGTATGTGTATGATAAGAATGCAAATACTATGTCTTGATTCCTGAATGTGCAAATGATGCTATCTAAATGTTGATGCTTGCTTCTTGTGTATGTGTATGATAAGAATACAGATACTATGTCTTGATTCGTGAATGTGCAAATGATGATATGCCCCTGCTGATGCTTGCTTCCTGTGTATGTGTATGATAAGAATACACATACTATGTCTTGATTCCTAATTGTGCAAATGATGTTATGCCCCTGCTGATGCCATACTTGATGACATGATTGCATTGGTTACCTCAGTGAGTAGTTGTTGTTTGGCTACTTCTCTTGTAACTGACTGTATTGGTTTGAGCTCCATTGTGCCTTTGATTCTGATCTTGTTGTTCCTTTGAGCAGGCTCTTCTGTGATAAATAGAAATATTCTCAGTTTTCCATCAAAGATGACAGTTCCCTCTTTATCTATGATTGGCCTAGCTATGGCACAACAAACATTATCTTTAAGATGTGAGACTTAGATTGAAGCTGTCTATGTGGTCTTTTCTCACCCTTGGCAAGGTAGTATCTGTCCTTTGCTTTGGTGAGATAAAACCATTTCTCATCTATGTGCACTACAAACTTTATCTTCCTACCATGAGTGATGTTTCCTAGCTGACTCATGCTCCAATTCAATCTGCATAACTTGTTTTATAGGGTCAGAAATGGCTTTACTGCATTGGTGTGAGCCTGCAGCTCTTGGTCTTTGTACCAGATATGACAGAGGCTCTTACTAACATCTAAATATTCTGCCATACTCCTGAATGATGTCCTGTGAAGTACTGTCAGGTTTTTTATTTTTTCTGCATCATATGGCTTGCTTTTCTTCTTCACTGACCCTATTTTCTTGCTTTGGAGACTAATAGGAACCCCCTGTTGAAGTTGAGCGCTGGCCCTGGACCAGATGGACCGTACGGTCTTGACATTGCAATGGAACTTCTCTACAGCTGCTTTTTTAGCTCCATGTTCCAGTTTTCCTTGGCTGCTGCGTTGGAAAAGCCACTACGCAATGGTGTTGAGCTGCTCAGTGTTGAACTCTCCTGTTTTCCTTGCATCTACCATCTCTGCAGTTTTTCTGTATTTATAGTATTTGTAGTTTTGGGTTGGTGAAAATGAAATGAATGCTGACTGCTCCTTTTCTATTTATAGGAGAGTTTTCTTGGGTTTCTTAGCTATTCAAATTTCTCTCCATGTTTTGGATCAAATCACTCTTATCATCAAAGTACTTTTAGAATTATTTATTCAATGAAATGTGTAGTTTTGGCTCCAAAGAAATCAATTTCCCTCTCATTTCTTCACTGTCTAGTTGGCTTTCAATTTGAAGAGTTTAAATTTCTTCTTTTCACTCTCATCGCATGTGAGCTACAAAAAAAAAAAAAAAAAAAACAGGTTACAAAATCAGATAAAAAAAAACAGAGGTGTGAGTAAAAAAAAATTCCAGCAACTAATAAAAAAAAACAGGATTTCAAAAGTGAGCAATAAATAAAAAATAAAATCACCAACTACCTTTCTCTCTCTTGCTTTTGTTAATCCAAAAATTAAGAAACTAATTGCACACTATCCCACTACCCCTCAAATCTTTTTTCCTCCACCAACTACATTTTTTCAGCATTCCTTAAATTCTGTGCTCACCCTCAAATGGGACATTTAAACTTGGACGGAGGGAGTACTTAATTTACAATATACTTAATGTTAAGTTTTTAGAAAAATTGAGAAAATAATAATCTCAAATTAAGTAAAGTTATCGGCCTTAACCCTCATTTTCGGTCTATTCGAATGGGCTCGTAAATTTTGGTTAAATTCTCAAGTTACATACGCTGGAAGAAGGGAGAAAAAAATGAGAAAATATGAGAAAATTATAGTTTGGAATCGAATTGTGCCTTAAATCGTATACATAAAAGTGTTAGTTTGCCATGCAAGCATTTTTGGCGTCCAATTCAACTTCAATTTGGGGAAAAAATTGAACGTGGGAGCTAATTAAGAAATTAAAATGTGAAAATTTTTTTTGCAAAAATTAAAAAGTTTGATTTTAAACCATAATTAGAAAAAAGGTAGAAAATTATTTTACAATTTAACCTAAATGTAAACATTTCACAAACTTGTTTTTCTCCTAACCTTGCAAAAAGCATAAACCCCATTAATTAAAATAAATGCCGAAAAAACACACCAAGCTTAGTTGCACAAAATAAAGAGCTCCGGTTTCCTCATAAAACTCACATGACTCTGCTCGGAAAAAGGACAGCAAAATTATTACAATCCTCGCATTTTTCCTAAGTTTGTTATTCCTCTTACAACTAAATTGATTTCTACAAATGCAACTGTCCTTTTTCATTTCTTTCTAAATTTCTTATGGAGCAATATGATCCAATTATTATATGCAGAGCTGCAATTAATGATCTAGTATTATTATCAATATACAGTGATAACCTAACACACAAAGCCAAAATATAATAACATAAAGATCATCCGCAACTTGTGCTATTATTATTGAGGTCTTCGAACTTTAGAAAATCAATTTGGTTTTGTATATTAGTTAATAAAAACTAGTCGTTTTACATGCTACGTAAGTTCATCTTTCCTCAGTCTCGTTTAGTTATAAATATTTTTAGAGTGGGATTACAACTTCTTTTCTAAATAATTTCTCAAAATCAATTCTTGTCAATTATGTGCGAGTATTTTTATTAGCAAGTGCTGTCGATATTAAACATATTTTATTTGCATTATAGTAGTTTAGCTTTTTTTTAAAGTGGCTATTTACGGAAGGCAAAATTGGATAAAAATACCCGACTTTATATTAAAATTTGGTTTTTTGACAAAACCTTTTAATTGTAGCAAAAAATATATCAACCTTCCAATTTGTTGCAATGTCTGTCCGGTGATGATTTCCGGCTAAATCGATGCTGATGTGGATCTTCGAAAAGCTGAAATGACACGGAAAATAGATAAAAATACCCGAGCTTATACCGAAATCTGATTTTTTGACAAACTTTTTAATTGTAGCAAAAGATATAGTGATCTTTCAATTTGTTGCAATGTCTGTCTGAATTCAATTTGGAAAAAAAAAAATTAATGGTGATGTACAATTCATAATGACGTGGCATTCAAAACGATACCGTTTTAACTAAAACAATGCCGTTTTTTTGATTAAGAATTAAAAAAAAAAAAGTTGGGATGGAGGTGGGATTTAAGGCAGCGTAGTTGCACTCGTAGCCGGTGACGCCGTTGATTGAGGCCATGGTGCAGAAGGATGGATGGATGGATGACTGTGGGAATGATGTATGCGGCGGAGAAGAGGCAAAGGGTTGGGTGAGAGAGATAAAGAGTAATATTTTTAAATAATGTGTAATATTTTTAAATGAAGTGGAAATTTTAAATGATGTGTAATATATTTCTTTTTTGTTTTTTAATTCTTAATCAAAATAACGTCGTTTTGAACGCCATGTCATTATGAATTGCACACGTCACCATTAATTTTTTTTCCAAATTGAATTCGAACGGACATTGCAACAAATTGAAAGGTCACTATGTTTTTTGCTACAACTAAAAGGTTTGTCAAAAAAATCAGATTTCGGTATAAGGTCGGGTATTTTTATCTAATTTTTCCTGCCATCTCCGCTTTCCGGAGATCCACATCAGCAACGATTTAGCCGGAAATCGTCACTAGACAGGCATTGCAACAAATGAAAGGTTGATATATTTTTTGCTACAATTAAAAGATTTATCAAAAAATCAAATTTTAGTATAAAGTCGGATATTTTTATCCAATTTTACCTTTACGGAACATATTTTCGCCGTTTTGATATATTTGAATGGACTTGAAAACTTATTCCTAAAAAAATAAAAACAACATCGAGTTAAATGAGCATACTCGTACTCATACCGAAATCCAGAAAGCGGCACGTGATACGTCGTAGCTAAAGATAGCATGTCTCTCACGCTAGGACTAGGAGTAGG
This sequence comes from Schizonepeta tenuifolia, assembly GCA_029490685.1. NCBI lineage: Eukaryota > Viridiplantae > Streptophyta > Magnoliopsida > Lamiales > Lamiaceae > Schizonepeta > Schizonepeta tenuifolia. The sequence goes on from CM055960.1 coordinate 36,791,578, forward strand.
AGGAAAAAATAAAAATAAAAATAAAAATAAAAATAAAAATAAAAATAAAAATAAATAAATAACGAGACTCGGACTGTCTCTTCACGTTACTTGATATTGGATAAAGTGGGGTCATCTTGTACGATGGGCCCACTTGGCAGACAAGGTTTTTGGATAACCATCTAATTCCCATCTACGTACAGAAACCTCAAAAAGGCCCACACGTGGCATGTTCTGAATGGGCGACACGGGAGTCACGACGGTTTCAGTTGGCAAAGCGTTTCCCGCCGCCACGTGCCACCGTGACCCTCCAACGCGCGGAACACAGGTCAAAGGCAAAACGCACGTCATTCCTTAATTTGCTTCGGTGACCAAATAAATACCATGAAGCAGAAGCACACTCTCATATGGCCGATCTCACAATGCAGACAGTCAAGAGTCAACCCACCACAGAGTCAACCCGCAGTGTTCTTTTTTTTTGTATTATTGATGTTTTTATTTTATCTTTATTAATATAAATTTTTAATCAGTTGAATATTAGGTCACGATATATTATACTCCCTCCGTTCATGATAATGCGCCCCATTGTGTGTTCGGCACGAATTTTAAGAAAATCTGATAAAGTTATTGTAAATGAAATGAAAATAGAGTTAAGGGATAATAAAATAAAGTTATTGTGAGAGGAATAAAGGTAAAACTTGATAAAAAAAATAGAAAGAAAGAAAAATATAATGTTAGTACATAAAGTGGAACATGACTTATTTTCATTGACAAAAAAAAGAAGGTAAATAGGACATATTTTTGTGGACGGAGAGAGTAGTACTTACTATTAACTTAGTTGATTACATAGCGCTTCACAGAGATCTAGAAGGATAAAAAAAATTATTCGATCGAACCTTGTTTAACCCCATTCAACATGTCAGATCGATTATTTAATACGCTAATTACTCCCTCTATTTTTATATAAAAGTTCTCCACCGTTAAAATACACATATTTAAAAAAAAATGATAAATTATTATTTTTATCTATAATTATTGTTTAAATATTTAAAAATAATAATTAACATTTATTATTGAAGTATAATAGAGAGTTTTGCATCGTCTTTTTTTTTTTTAAGTTGCATCAATTTTTTCAAAGTTATATATGAAATGAGATACTTATTCGGCAACAGAAAAATCAAAATAGAATACCTAAAAAAACGAAGGGAGTAATTCGTTATCTATCTATAGTTATGTGGTGGATTTGGATTATTATTTTTTCTTTAGAATTAATTGGTAGCTTTTCTTTTCTTTTATTATATGGTGCTTGTATGATCTCTTTTTTTCTTTGGGGAAAATTGGGGTAGGTTTATAGGTCTGTAACTTTCCACTTCTAGTGTATTTGCTAGAGATTGTATACCTTTTAAATTTTTAATTTTATAACTTTTCAACACTGGTTAAAATTGTTGGGCATGTTTTCCAATTTGTAATGGATATATGTAGGTGTGTTTATTTGGGAGTATAAAATTATATCTCTAAATGAAGGGATAATTGAGGTAGAAATTTATATTTTATTGTAGGGATCAAAAGTTTTATATCTTGTTTGGTTGTAGTGATAATATACTTATCTCTACTCTTAAGGGGGACCACAATGTTTATATCTTGTTCACTTGAGATGAAATTGATAGTTAAAGGAGAAAATATCTAAAATATAATGGAGATATAATATTAAAGCTCTATTTTAGAGATATAAATTTATATTTTGAGACAAAGAAAAAAGAGTTGTCCAAAACTTTATGCCTCATGTCTAAATTTTACTTAAATCGAAACCAAACAAAAAAAAATAAAAAAGTAAAATAATATTATATTATCTTATTTCATTTTATTTTCACTTCAAGTCGCATCCTTAGAGTTTGTGTGTATTTTAGAGAGAGCGTAATTTAATGCAAGTAGTTAATCTGGACAAATGAACAAAGTATTTTAATACACCAATGACCAAACAAAAGAGTCGGGCCGCGTGATCACTGCCCCACGTCGTCGACGGCAAGTCGGCAACTATTTTCTTTGGAATGGTTGGAAGAAACAAGGATGTTTTTGAAGCACGTGCCCTAATCCCATTCTCTCTTGGTGTGAACTACCAACAATGCCCTGACGAATACCCTACAATTACGGAATTAATCCCTTTCAGATTTCCTGCCTTATTTAATTCACCCACTCTTAAATCCTTATCCATTCACGAATGAGCTGGCTGGCTTTCACGTACTCGTTTCCACACCACTTTTTTCATTAATTTATTATTGTCGCCATGCCAAACCAGCTTATTTTATTTAATATACTCCATCATAAAGATATTTGGACAACAGTTGTCCGAACAATGGTGTAATATTTGTAATTAAATACTCTTTCAATTTTATTAATAATTAATATAATTAGTGTTTTGTCTATAATACTTTTTCCCACTTAATTATATGTTAATCTTTAATTTTAATTAATATTTCAAATTTTCAAAAATTTGTGCATGATATTAATATATTTTAATTAATATCAGAAATTATCATACAATTAAGTCGAAAAGAGTGTTGTAGACAAAACACTAATTATATTAATCATTAAAAAAATTGAAAGAGTATTTAATTACGAATATGCCACCGTTGTTCGGATAACTGTTGTCCAAATATCAATACTCAATATCATATTATAGACGGTACGAGTTTTAAGAAAATAATAGATAATAATGAATAATAATAAGTATTATTGAGTGGAGTAAGATCTCATAATAAATTTGAATAAAGTAGTGAAAAATATAAAGTTAAATAGTATAATTTTTATGTGGGCCTTACTAGTATAAAAAGAAATAGCAATCATTTCGTAGACAGACTTAAATGATAAAAGTGACAACCATTTTCTGAAGAGAGGAATTACTAGTTATTTTTTTTGTAATAGTTATAATGTCGGTTCTTGAGCATTGAAATGACATGGACACCAATAAGTCCTTGTTCAAAAAACAAAGTTTTGGCAAAATACAGTTTATTTAACTTGATCAAGAAACAAAGTTTTCACTTTTTAATTAGAACATTGTACCATTTATTTCATTATAATTATAATTTTCTTTATGGGATGATATAATTGGTGGCTTAATTGATTCAAAAGGAATAGTTCATATGTAAGATAGGGCCATAAGTTAATATATTTATACCTACATAATATGTTTTGATGGGAAAATAATTAAACCGATCAAAACCGAGTAGGCAAAACAATGAATTAAGAAAAAATAACAAGTACTCAGTCCGCCCCTATTTAGTATGGTTGCAGGGGTTGTGCGCAGGTTTTTAGAAAAAGTACAAATAATGTTTAGTAGGAATATTTTAAGTAGAAGAAGTGACTCATTTATGATGTATTGTTACTTTCTTAGTGGATGGAGAAACTTTATAAAAGTGAATATATTGAATATTTAAGGGTAAAATTGTAAAAAACATGTCCTAAAAAGGAAACACCATATTAAGTTGGGACGGCTTAAAAAAGAAAGTAGTCATACATACTAACCTGAGACGGAGAGAATATATGTTTGGGCACTACAATCTTCTTTGAATCTTTTCCTCTATTTGGACTCAATGTAATTTTTGTGCTATTTCATCATCTGTTCAGGTTCGAGTACCCCTTATATTCGTTTGTGGGATAAAATTTCTTTTACCTTAAAAAAAGAAATGTTTTGGTACTGCAAGATTCAGCACAAGTTATCATAATCTCGTTGATAGAATATAGAATTGATTATCCGCGGAAATATCCTCATTAAGCATTATTCATAGATGTTTTATGGTACGGCATTTATTAGTTATATCTAGTTTGAGATACCAATGTCTATTTGGGAAATTGACATCGAGACACCAAGGGGATGTCCATATCATCAGTAGTTTTCTATTAATATCAAAATTATCATAACCCATTTTATTAAGAACTCTTTCTTTAATTTTGTTTTAATTAAGTACAAAGGTGATATCTGATCAATAATATATTGAAATTTGTGAATTATGCTATTTATGTGAACATCACCTAATTTAAATGCCTTGACCTATCCCGTTCGTCCACATAGATATATGCAGATTATATCATTTGTATCATAATCTAGTTACATTTTAAAAGATGTTTGGCGACTCTTGCAAATTAAGATTTCCATATATATTAACTTAATCAGTAGTAGTATAAGAGATGATGATTCGGAAAAGCTCAAAAATGCTCGAACTGCTTAAATCAATATAAATGTTGAACGAACAAGTACATCATATTACAGTTATATATCCATATTTAATGTAAGGAAAATACATATATATATATATATATATATATATATAGGGATAGGATCATATAGGAACCACATTTTATATAGGAACTAGGAACCAATCCAAGTCATCCATCATACAAGATCAATGGATATGATTTAATCTCATAATTAGTTGGTCAAACCCGCTTTTTTTGGTCAATCCCGTGTCTTTTACTTAAGTAGGGTTATAATAGTAATTTTCGTCATTTACGCAGTACAAAATCGTGATGCATTAACTAGTATAAAACGATGCATAAATTAGTACAAAGTGATGCATAAATGCATATTGTTATAATGAACAAATAAACTTTATAAAGTGTGTACTTATACAGTTAATGCATTACATATTCGTATTCGTATTCGTATTCGTATTCTTATATAATATCATAATTAATGTATTACATACATTATTTTTGTATTTATTACTTGATATTCTGGGAATAATTTTGCGATGCATTAACACAGTTTACGTAATGCATCAATATGATACTGTAAATGCACAAAGTAAGAAATGACTCATTGTCATAATTAATGCATTACATTTATAATATTTGTGCATTAGTTTTTTTATTTTTATGCATTACACAACTATCTTTTTTGACCATACAAATAATTCAAAAAAAAATATTATAAACTACTCATAATCATCAATCTTCCAGAAATATCAGTCGTCTTCTTCAAGGAAACGTCGACTCATCCCAACAAGAGAAAGACACCAACTGTGCTAGCTTCCAAACAACAGAAATACGAGCTCATGCATCCGGTCATAATTCAAGGAGTGTACAATCTCATTCTTCAAAATCACAATAAATTTGTATTAATTAAGAAAAATAAACAATTTAAAATATTAAATGTATGAATGCAATTCATCAAATTACTCATCGGTTGCCGAAAGAACAGTAACCAATTAATTATTCAGACTACTAAAGTAGGATTATATGCAGGCTGCCGCCCTGATTTGGTCGTTTTCGTCGGAGTTTAGAGAGAGAGAGAGCGCGCGAGAGAGAGAGAGAGAATTAGAAGAAGAAGAAGAAGAAGAAGACGGTGGCGACGGCGACAATAAGTGGCGGGTGTCGCCGCGACGATGAATTGTGGCGGTGGTGAAGGAAGAAAGCGAAAAGAGAAGGAGTGAATCGAACGAGAATGGAGGAGAGGAAGATGAGTGCTGAAATATGTGTTTCCAATTTAGCCCTTAATCCATTGTTTTTGAATCCATGTCATATATTTAGATTAAATCCTAACCATACGATCTTTATAAATGGGTGGTGAGGATTAGTTCCTAGTTCTCATATAAGGAGTGGTTCTCACCAGATCCACACCCTATATATATATATAATTATATATATATATTGAAATATGCTTCATGCTTCTTGCTTTATAAAAAAATATTGATGATATTAGTCATGGACCTCATTTACATGCGAAGTAATGTTGAGCTTGCAACCGGATCGAGTATCATATTTTTACCGTGGCAAGTTCAATAATAAAATTAGCCATATTATTATAAACTTGAAACATTTACATCCGCCTTACTTGCCAAAATTGTATTGTTTTCTCTTTATCAAACCTTTCGTGAAAGCAAATTGGTTTAGTTTAGACACCCAACACCCCCCCCCCCCCCCCCCCCCCCAACCAAAAAAAAAAAAAAATTGCCGAGATTGCTGCACTTTGAATGCCTCTTTCTATTTCGGATAAGGATGCTTCCCCTCTCTCTCTCTCTCTCTCAAAGTCTAAATAAGCATATCTATAAATAAGACATCTTATGAACTATTTTGACTTTCACAATGAAAATAATCTCATCTTTCGGCTAACCTAATTTATCCATCAATTATAGGGGCTGTCGACACAATTTTATTTAGTATTAAAATTATTAAAACGCTCATTTGTCGGCAGAAATTCACTTCCCTCGATTTGTTTGTGATCCTTCTAATTTTTATTAATACTACTAGCCTGAAAAAAACTCATGGATACTTTTGTGATGATAATGAACTCATCAACAATGTAAATTAGGCACAAAATGATTTTTGAGATGAGATTTAGTTTGAATACGGTTCATCTAACGAGTAAAGAGCAAGTTGGGTCCGAATAATTAAATATTTTACATTTATTTATATACTTTATAGGCGAAAATAATTTAAGAATCCAAACTGAACGAATGAATGAATCTGCACGGACAGGCAACGTTGCATAGGAAGGCATCTCATTATCTACAAGACCTAATTAGTAATTACATGCCCACCTAACCAAAAGAAATACTAAAACTAAGTAAAGAAAATAGGCGCACACAAAATTTATGGTTCCTAATTTGAAGCAGCGTCCTAGGAAAGAGCATTAAATATTAATAGTACAACTAGAAAAAGATTATGGATAAGAAATTTTTTATTAAATACAAATGGAACTAGGTTGGTTTGGTGGTGGCGCTTAAAATTAAAATTGACCCCAAAATCCGTTAACGTGGCGGCGACGAGTTCCAACCATTTCCCGCCGGAACATTGAAAGCGCGGGTCCGAATCTGGGAAAAGATATGGAGGCGGCCCCACATAAGTCCGCCATTCTATTGGATAACGATATGATAAATCAACAATCTAACGACACCAACCACGTGTACCTTCTTTACCAATAACACGACACCATGTCATTGTCCTTGAAAAGTTTTTGCCTTCTTAGTATTATTACTATTTTTTTTTTAGTTTTTTCTTTTTTAATTTTTAATGGTTTTAAGAGGTTTACGATTTAGGACACGAGAGGTTGTTTAGCTGTCAATCCGATTCGATAGGAGTACGAAACTTGTCAATATATTCTAACTGAAAATTAATAGTACTACTGAAAATAATTACAAAAGAAATGATTTGCTCAGATTTTTTTTTTTTTTTCAAATCGAATTACATTATCTTTTAGTTTTGGATTGATAGTTTTCAGTCACTCATATTCTGAACTGATATATAGTTTTGAGAGAAAAAACAATATACCCACTATAAATATTGATAGTTATGGAAACTTGAATTAATAATATTAAATTTTAAAGACTATATCATTATAGACTCGAGCTTAAGACCTGATATTAGCCACACCCACACTACATCGGCCGACACAAATTATTGGGAATTCGAATTGGTAAAATTTCATACTATTTTATTAGCATTAGATATTTGGGAGGAGTTGGTCGTAAGTTGCACGTCCTCTTTATTTGAACAAATATTATATTGACTAAATATTATTCAAATGCGATCTTTATGGAAGATGAAAAGCATGAAAACTAAATGTTTTCTGGAAATTAGGTGGCATTTGCTGTACCTTTTGAATTTAAATGAGGACAAGTTTATTTAAAATAAACTGGGAAATGGGTTAAGATTTGCCAGCGGTATAAAGGTCTTCAAATAAATTCAAAGTTGGATGGAAGATGGTAGATTAACTATTTTCCATTAATGATTTAAGAAAAAAAAAACTATTTTCCATTAGTTATGAGGTTGAGTTTATATGACTAGGTCAACTGGGGCAGGCATCCAATATTCAAACCAAATACCAAACAGTGTATGTGGTAGATAAGTGTAAAAGCTTAAACAATTTAGATTGTCAAATTGTGTTAGGCTTAGTTGATTTTTTCCTGTAAATTTCTTGCCTAATGGATTTTATGACTAATTTGTTGGGTATGATAGCAATGTAAAGTTACATGATTTTATTATGACTGACGAAATTGTTAACATCAGTAGTATTTCTTTTTTCTAACCCATTGTACGTTTTTGTTCGTTTTAAGAGAAATATATGGGAAACTTTGAGATTAAAATTTTAAAACTTCTGTTGGCATTACACACGTGTAGTAATTTAATATGGTATAAATGCCATTCTGCGTATGTAAATATATTAATAAAAAGATACAGCAGGTGTTGTTTGCGCTATATTCTATATATATGTGCAACTTTTGCTTGTGTTAAAAGTTACAAACAAAAATCGTGTATTAAGTTCTGCTACGGAACTATAAACTATTGAGGAAATTCAAACCTATGTATGATCTAGGCCGTGCCCTTATTTATTTATGTGTGCTCAAAATAACTGTTCTCTTTTTCTTTTTAAGTAAACATATAAACATGTGAATGGTGATATTTTAAAAGAAAGTATATTAAGTTTGGAGACAATTTGCGAATTTAATTAAAAAAATTGTAGTTTCGTGTTTTCTTTTTGTAGTTGATCCTATATATGTAACCACACTTTTCTCTTATTATATTCATTCGTTTACAATTAATCCGAAAAAAACGCCGTTTTAGGGTCATAATAAATATTGATCAGTTGATCAATACCAGAATACATACGTAATCATCATTATTATTACTTATTTAGGACCACGCTTAATGCCAAATCTACAATTTATAAATTAATTCCGACTTAAATGTTTAACAAATTAATAGCCAATGAAATGATATTAATAAAGTTTGACCTTACCGAAACTTTATCTATGTATTAAAAAAAAAAGAAACTTAAATATATGTAAATCTATTTATATATATATGTGTGTGTGTCTATACCAAAATAATCTAATAGTATTTCCTAGGACTGGATAAACATAAAGTAGTAGTGCCGATTATGTCTTTGAAATTGCCAATTCCATCACAATAGGAGAGTCCAAGATGCATTGTTTTTCCTTGACAAGATTAACATGAAATTGATCCGAATAATACTCTATGATAACGATGCGATATTAGGATTTTTTTGTAAATACCAATCCTGACGTCCCAAAAAAATCCTATTGTTTCAAGAATTAATAACTCTTTTTTTTCTTTTTTTTTTTTGAATTCGTGGAACCTGCAGCCGCTACTTTGGTGCGCATTGGATAAACCTCCGTCCTTGTGCAGTAGTCTGTAAACCACACAAGACAGGCAAACCTCACATTTCAAGTGTATGTGTGATATACTCGACCTATAGAGGCGTCGGTGTGGACATAAGTAAAATGCATTGGAGTTAATTAATGCTCATGGCCAGTTTGCTCTAGTGGTAATTTTGATTAATTGACAATTAGATGATACTAGAATTTATTTTTGGAAACAGCTTATGTATGAAACTATGGTCACGTCAACATGATATAATTAAATAAAAAGATCTAATATACCACAAAGTAATTAGATGATTTAGTACGATAAAAATAATTTTATTTGATCTTACATGAAATAGTAACACAAGGAATTAAGAAAATTACGTCAGTTGCAATAAGATGTTTGCTTTGTTTTTTGTATATTTATTTATTCAAGGAACAATCCGTATACTTGAAATTGATATACTACATGACAAGACTCAGTTCAAGGAATATGCTACATATGCAGAGATATACCAGTGAAACACAATGAGTTTCAACGTCTTTCACATTGATCCATTAATATATTGAATTATTTTAGTACAATTTATCATGCTAGGATGTTTTATGGAATATTTCGTATAAGTTGATTTACAATGAGAATTTTTATCATCACAAAAATTATGTCAAAGAAATAAGCGAAACTTATCCGAACTGCCTTAAGTCATTATGTTAAAATGATTACACGATATTAAAATTTCATTATTTTCATAAACCATTTCATTAAAATTACAGTGATTTACCTCTCTGGATTTTTTTTAAGGGAAACCTGTCTGGATTTTTAAAGCGTCATTAAATACGATAATGTATTTCTTTTATTGCTCTACAAAATATGATAATAACCTGCATTATCGTAAATAAAATTAATTTTTCTGAAAATGAACAAATCTATCCACGATAATCTGGAACAGTCGTGGAAGTTAATAACACACTTTTATATATAGTCAAGTCTTTGTTAGCGTGCTGCCTTATCTAAGGCCAACTTTAATTTGTGGCGGATGTATTAATTTAAATTTTTTTACAAAAAAAGATAAAGACACTAAAATCCAAACTATAGGGTTAGAGATGATTGTTGGAATTTATATTCTTAGGCATAAAACCAATTATAAAGCTAGACAAGAAGAATATGATTGGTTTATCCAATTCTTTGAATATTCTATTAAATATTTGTGGTGGGATAGTTAGGAACGATTATCATTATTTTATGCATCCGACTAACACACCATTAAAGACTTTATTAGTACTATTATTTAAATCTTAAATTACTTTTCAAAATGTTTCCAAATAAGAAAGAAAGGAATTACTTTTCAAAAGCAAGATTTATTCATTATTATAGCCGATCTCATATGTAAGGTAATCGCAAAGCATTAATTGGAAAACATTACAGAATTGCTAAAGCGCAAGCTAATTAAAACTATAAAAAATTGCAAATTTTTTAAAAGAAAAGAATTAAGCCTATGAAGCGTTTTGTTGGATAAGAGAATCTTAGGGTATCATTTGATAAACAAGATCCTCTATTACATTTTCACGTGGAAACAATATATGATATGAATAAAGGTTTAAAATTTAGGATATATATAAAAAATATATTTCCTAAATTTTAACAACACCGAAATGCAATATGATCTGATCATTTGAAGGATGAATTACAAATCCGTCATTTTGAATTCTTAATCAAAGGTTCACTTAAAAATACTACACGACCCTTTAAAATACATAAGGTGGATGAATTTCGAAATTGTTATAAATTACAACGTGTTCTAATTTAATTAAACTTCACGCAGTTTCCTTAAAAATAAGATAGTATCAAGTTATTAATAGAATGATAATAATATCCTCTCCCCAAAAATCTATTGTAGATAAGTTGAGAGTTCAATAAAACTATTCCGATCATATATATATATATTTTTCAAAAGGTTAATCTTATGATCATACCCTAGCGACTAAGTTTCTAAATAAAAAACTCCATTATATTATGCACAACTTTTAATAGATAAGAATAGTCAAAATTACACCGTCATAGTAGAAATAATTAGATATGTATCCAAAAATAAGTGATATTTTCCCAACCTCTTTAATAGAAAGCAAAATTATCCAAAATTTTGATAGGATTAGGGATAATAAATATTGAAACTTTTGGAAGTGTGAATAAATGAATTTAACATGTGGTATAAAAGATTAAAAGGGGGTGGGTAGGTTGAGGGTGGGGGGGGGAGAGATAGTATTGACTAATAAATTCCAAACCAACACCATTACGTAGCGGCCCATATTCATATTGGTAAGTCGGTCTCTGTTCTTATCCTCTCTCTCTCTCTCTCTCTCTCTCCAACGCCTGAACGCCACCTTCTTCCTACAAATCAAATAAACATTTTTACATTATAAATTATCCAAATTTCAAATATAACCCTCCCTCTATATACCTCAACTCCATTAAATTGTAGTAATGTTTTTTCTGTCTTTGCGACTGCTGCTATAATCTTCATGAAGAACATTCCTTTTAATTTTACAAACACGAAACATATAAGCAGATTCAAAAGGCCACTCCTCCTTTGACAATAATATTACTCTCCCCTCCATTTCACTCTCAAATCTCTCTCTCACTCGACAAAATCCAAGATTCTGCGCGATTTCTTTTTCCATTATGTTGTCGAGATCTTACTTCAATCTGTTAAACCTCGACGACTACACGAGCGATCGCACTCGGCTCCCCCGAGTGATTTCGATGCCGGGAATCATATCCGATTTCGATGACGGCGACGCCAATGCGCCGAGTCCGGAGTCCAGCGCCGCCTCGTCCGGCAGTCAAGAAAGGAGAATAATCGTCGCCAATCAACTCCCCCTCAAGGCCTACCGCAACAAAGATTCGTCAACAGCGGGGGCGAAGAAATGGTGTTTCGATTGGGACAGAGACGCCCTCGTTCTGCAACTCAAGGACGGCTTTCCGCCGGAGGTGGAGGTGGTCTACATCGGCTGTCTGGCGGCGGAGATTGATCCCTCCGACCAAGACGAGGTGGCGCAGTCCCTCCTTGAGAAATTCCGGTGCGTCCCCACTTTCTTGAGCGCCGATTTAATGAATAAATATTATCACGGCTTCTGCAAGCATTACCTTTGGCCGCTGTTCCACTACATGCTGCCGATGTCGCCGAGTTCCGGTGTGCGTTTCGACAAGACCATGTGGCAGGCCTATGTCTCTGCCAACAAGATTTTTGCAGATAAAGTGATGGAGGTTATCAATCCGGATGAGGATTATGTTTGGGTGCATGATTATCATCTCATGATTCTGCCCACTTTCTTGAGGAAGAGGTACCACAGGGTAAAGCTTGGATTTTTCCTTCATAATCTCTTCCCTTCTTCTGAAATTTACAGAACTCTGCCGGTGAGGGAGGAGATTTTGAGGGCCCTTCTCAACTGTGATTTAATTGGGTTCCAAACATTTGATTATGCTAGGCATTTCTTGTCATGTTGTAGTAGGATGCTTGGGTTAGATTATCAATCCAAGAGGGGTTATATTGGGTTGGATTATTATGGTAGAACTGTTAGTATCAAAATCCTGCCTGTTGGGATTCAGATGGGCCAGATTCAGTCTGTTTTGTCTTTGCCAGACACTGCCAGTAAGGTTAAAGAACTGAGGGGAAAGTATGAAGGGAAAACGGTGTTGCTGGGTGTGGATGATATGGACATGTTTAAAGGGATAAGTTTGAAGTTTATGGCATTTGGACAGCTCTTGGATGACAATCCTAGGTTCAATGGGAGTGTTGTTCTCGTTCAGATCATCAACTCCCCCCGGAGTCGGGGGAGGGACATTCAAGAGGTTCAAGACGAGATCAGTAAGGTGGCTAGCGAGGTTAACCGGAGACACGGCGGTCCCGATTATCAGCCTATAGTGTGTGTGAATGGGCCCGTGTCGTTTCAAGATAAGGCTGCATACTATGCCATTTCTGAGTGTGTTGTGGTGAATGCTGTTAGGGATGGCATGAATTTAGTCCCTTATAAGTATAGCGTATGCAGGCAGGGCAGCCCCGAGTTAGACAAGGCGCTCGGGCTTGAGAATTCCAAGCCGCGGAAGAGCGTGATCATTGTTTCCGAGTTCATGGGATGTTCGCCTTCCCTCAGTGGGGCGATCAGGGTCAACCCGTGGAACGTTAATAGTGTGGCTGATGCCATGGTTTTGGGGGTGACAATGGCGGATTTTGAGAAGCAGTTACGCCACGAGAAGCATTACAAGTACATTACATCGCATGATGTCGCCTATTGGGCTAAGAGCTTCGATCAGGATCTTGCGCGAGCTTGTGCAGATCATTATAGGAAGAGGTGTTGGGGCATTGGATTCGGATTGAACTCTAGAGTCGTCGCGTTGGGTCCCAACTTCAGGAAGCTCTCGGTGGAGCACATTGTTTCGGCTTATAACACCACTAGTAGAAGACTTATCTTTCTTGATTACGACGGAACTATGATGCCGAGGGATAGAGTGGATAAATCCCCAAGCCCGGAAGTTATCTCTGTCTTGAACAGTTTGTGCAAAGATCCAAGAAACGTCGTCTTCATTGTTAGCGGAAGAGGGAAGGAGCCCCTAGGAAAGTGGTTCTTCGAATGCGAGCAACTTGGGCTCTCTGCGGAGCATGGCTTCTTCACAAGGTATATTCAAGAGTAGTGTGTTTCTTTTCTTTTCTTCGTCTTTTGTGTGTGTGTGTGTGTGTGTGTGTGTGTGTGTGTGTGTGTGTGTGTGTGTGTTTTATGGCTCACGTTCTTTGCTTAACTTGCTTCTTGATGTTGTTTTCTTGTAGGTGGACTAAAGATTCGGAGTGGGAAACTTGTCGAGTACCTGTAGACGTCGACTGGAAAAAGATTGTTCTGCCTATTATGGAGCATTACACAGAGGCTACAGATGGTTCATCAATAGAGCAGAAGGAGAGTGCTCTAGTTTGGCATCATCAAGAAGCTGACCCCGACTTCGGGTCATGGCAAGCGAAGGAGCTTCTCGATCACTTGGAAAGCGTACTAGCTAATGATCCCGTTGTAGTGAAAACTGGTCAGCAGATAGTGGAGGTGAAACCACAGGTAATGAGTGATATATGATTGAAGTTTGTTGTTATTGTTGAATGTTTCTTGGTTATAAATTAAATAATGTGCTTATTTTGGATATTGTAGGGTGTGAGCAAAGGCGCTGTGGTGCAGAATCTCATTGAGACTATGAAGAATACAGGAAAAGAAGCAGATTTTGTTTTGTGCATAGGTGACGACAGATCGGATGAGGAGATGTTTGAGGCTGTTGCAAGCGTAGTTGAAGATCATTCGTTGCCTGAAACGACGGAGATATTCGCGTGTACTGTTGGGCAGAAACCGAGCATGGCGAAGTACTACCTTGATGATGAAGTTGATGTGATGAGAATGCTTCGAGGCCTTGCGGTGGGATCGGCGCAGCAGCTGCAGAAGCAGAGTCAGAGTCAGAATATGGTATCTTTTGAAGGATGAGTTTGAAGTAGGAAGGAAGGGGGAAATCAAATGGTGTTGGTGTAAATAGGAAAACATACAGTTAACTAATGTTAGTCTCACTGTGTTAGAGAAGAAATGTAAGATCACTTCTTGTTTATAGTGCTCTCTATTGCATCTGTCCAAATGCTAAAGAATAGATCCTGTTTATTTTTTTTATAATACAATTTGTTTCATTTGATTTTAATGCTGTATTATTGGTTTGTTGATATTAGAAGTTGGTGGTGAACTGGTGATGTATATAAAATTCACGTGAGTTGGTAATGTTGTACATCAAAAATGATGAACAACACCAAGTCACATCACAACCATCAATTGAGCTTTCCTGATGGACTGATCATCTGCATTCTGGGTGATCGAACACGATAACGGGACAAGATGATCGATAACGAGAGAGTACGAGACGATAGTCACGAGGACATCCAGAGGCACTTGTAATATCCAACTAAGTATTCTAATTACCACTAGTAAGTTCGATTTTTCTTTTATTGACTTGTAGTTTTGGGGCTGCGAAGCACGCATTCTTTCTCATGGATGATCAATCAATGTATATATTTTTCATGTTGAGGAAACTTGACAATCGCTGTGCTCTAGATAATCCCTGCCTATATATGCAAATCATATGAGAGAGAAGTCGTACTATGCAATAGACGTAGAATGTTATGTCATGCATTTTTGCTAGTTTGGATGTAACAGCAAATTATTGAGACATGCGTGACTTTTGGCTGCATTTATGTTGCGGATTTCATTTCTCTACGTACAAAAGTTGTACATTTTATGTTTCAGTTATGCCTGGGAAAGTGGTAGTGAAGCGTACTAGTGTCAGTGTGTAAAGAGAAAACTATGTTTCAATACTTAACATACTATATAGGGAAAAAAAAAAAAAGGTCTGGAAGCGGAAAAGGCCAAGAGAGAACAAAGTAAAGCAAGCAAAGTAATCGAATCTTGAAGTTATTTTCTATGCATGACTGAAGTTGTATACGTTTCCACTGAATGAACATTAACAAAAAGTGTAAACGGATTTATAAGGTAGTGTTATTTACTTCCTACTAGTATTGTATCCGTGTAACATATGGTAATTTTTACTTTTTATTAGTAAAATTAATTTATAACTGATGGTCCCGATACGAGTTCTGGTGTATGGGGGGGGGAATACACTAGATAAAACTTTTTAAAAACAACCCCTTAAAAATAACTCAACCGAGTAATGCTACTCAGTTGGAATCACAACCGAGTAAGAAACACTCAGTTGGAAGTGAAGTGCTGTACGGAATGTGGTGGAAAATTACTCGTATAAAATCAACTCACGCTTTTATGCACGGTTGGTCAAAAACCAAAACAGTTGAGAAAGAATGCAGTTTGTATGCAGGTTAGATAGTCAGTTGAATATGCAATAAGATAACTGAAAATAAACACAACACACAAAGATTTAACGTGGTTCGGAGAGAACTCCTACGTCCACGGGGAGTTGTGAGTCCACACAACTCAGTCCAAGTTCTTCTGGACAAACCACAAAGCTTACCCGGGCTTTGCAACCGTTGAGATAAGTTTACGGGTACTTATCAACCTTACAGATTAGTTTTCGGGTACTAATCAACTTGTCTACTCAGTTACGAGAAGAGTAGGGTCCTAAAACCTTTTCAGGTAAAAGAAAGGGTGGGGTTCCAACTAAATAGCTCGAACAAGAAGTGAGCTAAGATCTAACCCTCTACGAACTCTCAACAAGTGATGTTCTCAAGGTTGGATCAAAAGACACTAAGACAGAATCTATTACTCTAGAACTCTCAACTAATGATGTTCTAAGAGATTGAATGCGGCTCAGCTCGTGTGATGTATTTGGTTTTTGCTCTTTGATTTCTTCTCGCTCTTGTCTGTCTTATCTCATGTGTCTTCTGAATGAATAAATGCCTCTATTTATAGGCGGAGAGAATCAACTAGCCGTTGGAAGAGTTGTTGATCTCTGTTCTTTGAAAGCGATGGCTTGTCTCTCATCTCTGCAGACTTTCCGGATTTGGCAACTGCGTGTTTCTGCTTTCCATCTGAGACAGCCTTGTGTTGGGCCAAATGAGGTAATGACAAAGAGTCAAACCTTCACGTGACTTCCTTATTTGAAATTCAAATCTTAACCTTTGACCTCCGTCATTTGATAGTCGGTTGAGTCGTCTGATCTTCATCTGATTGGTCTTCAGCTGATGTTCTATCTGAACATGTGAACTCTTAGCTGACTTTGAACTTCAAGTTGTTGATCTTCTTGGTTCAGGTCCTACAACTGATGTTCTGAATCTGAACGCTCAGTTGTCTTCCTTGTATCTGATCAGTTGGGGTTTGAACGCTCAAATGACTTTCTTTCATCTGATGTTCTCTTCCCCCTTTCTACTTCTCATCTGATGAACGCTCAGTTATCTTCCTCACAACTGATGTTCTATCCGAGTGAAGCCTTATTGCCGTCTTCAGCTGGAGTCCTGTAAAGATAAAATCTTAACAATGCTCAAACAGCGAGCCTAACTACTAACATTAGGATCTGGCAACATCTACTCGGTTGGGGTCAGTTAGTTTTGGAATCAATCAAAACTTTAATAAATTTCCCAACAATTTCTCCCTTTTTGATGATGCCAAAACCCCTACAGATCAGAACTCTAAAACTTTAAAACCCTTATAAAAATCTTACAAGGCAAACTGATCTAAATCCTACTGACCTATCCAAAGTCTCAGCTGAAATTCTGGACAGTCTATAAGATTAAAACATCAAAGGGTTAGCACAGTTATAACATGATATTGAAATAACTTTGCAATTCAGAGCTTGGACAATGAGAGATTGTACGTCAAGTTGAATCGTATAACTGAATAGTTTTTATTACAACTGATGATTACAAAAGAAAGCACAAAACCAAAAAGTTACATCAGTTGCTCAAAAACTAACTGAACTAATATTGAAGCCCGTACTTGCTAAAAATTCTAACAAAAATCTCTCTCTTTTCAGCTGACTCCTTTGAGATGTCGACCCCGTGCTCTTTGCAGACTTGCCTCGCCTCGGCTGCAATCTTTATTCGGTTGGGGGTGCGGGAGTCTGGAAGGAAGGGAGGCTTATAAGTAACCTTCTGAGGGACGGGGACAGTGTTCAGATCCAGTTTTGTTTCAATCATCGCACGGCGGAACTGGTTGAACATCCCTGGATCCCTAGAGTGCAGCTCGGTTAGCGCCTCCTTGAAAGCTTTCCTTGGATCGTCAGTTGCGTAAACCTTCCTGTAGTAGAAGTCATTTACGAACTGCTGCTTGAAAAGCTCCCATTCCTCGTTCCACTCGGTCGGCATCCATTTGTCAACATGCCTAAACCGACTTTGGAGCTTAGTCTTCCTTGGCAACCTCTGCTGTCTTAGCCGAGCTTCAGCCTTGACTTGATGTTTATCGATTCGGCGACGGCTGCGGGAGGCAATGTTTCGATCCAAGTTCTTGGTTATCTTGTCCAGCTCTTCTTCAAATTGGTTTACCCTTCTGGTCTGGCTGGCAGCGAACTTCCTGATCCAGCTCGGATTCATATAATCCTTTTCAGCAACATCCATAGCCTTGGCAGCTGCAATGCACTCTTCGGTTGTGATACCGTCGAGTTCCGAATCAAGCTCGACTGCGATCTCGGCTATGGAGTTGTAAGAAACTCCAAATTTCTCCGCCAGCTCCAAGTCTTTTGACATTTCAGCTCCACCGACTTCGGTTGACTTGGGAGCGGACTTCTTCGCCTTCTTCCTCAGCTGAGATTTTGCTGCAGCTGGCATCTCTTCGGCATGGGTCTCTTCTTCTACCTGCATCTCAACATCCGTCCCTTTATCTTCCCCCTTTTTGGCATCAGCAACAAGGCTTGCTACTGAACCATCCAGAGAGGTGAGCTGTTGTTCGGTTTGTTGAATGCGGTTGAAGAGTTCATCGACCGCGCGCTCGATTTCCACCTTCTTCGCCAGTTCGGAGTTACGGCGCTCTTGTTCGGCTTTCCTCAATCCAGCAAGAGTTTCAGATACCTCGGTCTGGAAAGCAACGAACTCAGCCCATCTTAATTCGAACCTGGACTCCCATTCTTTATCCTGTATCTGTTGGGATTTAGCAAGGTTAGAATCAGACAAGGATTGGAAGACATTCAGCTCAGACTTCATCCCCAGAACAGTTGTCTTCAATTCAGAAATGTCTTGGCTGGTGGAGGAGGAGAATTCATCTAGCTTTGTCTTCAGTGAAACATTCTCCTCCACCAGCTGTTTGATCTTCTCTTCTCGTGCTTCCAACATCATCAGCTGATCGTCTTTGTGTTGCTGAAAGTTGGCAAGCAATTCGGTTCTCAGCTGGTTCACCCTCTCAGCTATCAGCTCACAGATTTCTTCAGATGAGGGAGCTGGCTGATCAGCTGGAGGGGCTTGTTCAATCATAGCTAGTGGCTCAACTGTAACCATGGCTTGTCGGTTGGCCAGGTACAGTTGCAGCTTTTCTTCTTCATCCTTCGCTGCGGCGGCGGCTGCATCCAGATCATCGAGGAACTCAGCTGACTTGACGAGCATATTGTCGAGGAATTCAACGCAGTCTTGTCCAACTGTTTCCCTTGTATCAGTGCCTTCTGCCTTGCTGAGGTCCAGACGACGCGTCAGCAGGGCCACCTTGTTGTTGTACTCCACTTCCAGGTTGGCGTAATTGAAGTAGTCACGGATGCGGGACTCATCCGCCTTCAGTCTGTCCCAACTGTGCACCCTGATTGTGTCTTCCTTCACGTACCAGTGACTGAAGATCAGGTTGAACTGGTACAACAGCTCGGTTCCAAGAGTTGCGAAGATGGGCATGTCGCGAGCTTGTGGGAACATCCCGATCAGCTTTTGGAAACAGTAGGCCACCTTGCCTTCGTGTTCAAATGTTGGCCAAAGAATGTTTCATCAATGTTGGCCAAAGAATCATCGGCATCGAGTTGGGAGCTCGGAATATCAGATTCAGTTGGGAGGGGGGTTTCAATCGGTTCCTCAACATTGGCCGAAGGAGCGGTCACAATGTTGGCATCGAGCAATGAGCTCGGAACATTTAGCTGTGGTTTGGTTGAGTGAGCAAGAGGCTCTGGGGGCGGTATTGCATCAACTCCTGCCGTGGGGGAGGTTGGAACGTCTTCAATGTCCTCAGAGAAGGAAGAAGCATCCGATGTTACGTCCGTCTCCATCCCTTCAGCCTCATCAGCAGCTCGAGGAACGATCTGGGAAGCAGCTGCCTCAGCTGAGTGGGTTGAATCGGATGGCTCCTCAGCTGGTGTCGACTCAACTGGCGCCTCCTCCTCAGCTGATGCATCAACAGTTTGCTCCTCAGCTGGCTCCTCAGCTGGTACCTCAACTGGCTCCTCAGCTGGTTTTTCAGCTGGCACCTCAGTTGGCTCTTCAGCTGGCTCTACAACCGTCTTCTTGAACCTCACCCTTAGCTTCTTCTGGGCAGGTTCAGCCTCCTTCTCTTTCTCTGACTCAGTCCTGCGTCGGCGTGCAGCTTTGGATTTTGTGGGGCGACTGACAGCTGGTACCTCCTCAGCTGTGGGCTCGGCAGTCTTCCCAGCATCTTTCTTCTCCTTAGGAGTGTAAACACTCCTAAGCACCTACTGCGCCTTCTTCGCTGTTGGGAACAACATCAACTTCTTCACAGGGGTTTCTTCGCAATCCTCCCAGACCATATTCCGACCCTCGGTTGCGATCAAGATCAGAGCTGAGATCTTGCAACCGAAGTTGAGCGTCCCCTTGACACTCAACAGTCTCTCTCCGGAGTCGGTTGTGGTCTCGGAGATCTTCTGTTTCTCCAGGATCAGCTGGTTCAGAAAATATTGGAACCAGTTGATCTCGTGCTTGTGCTCCAATGCCAACAACTGTTTGAGCTTCGGTCGGCTGATGTCTCCGAACGCTCCGCTGTAGCCGAACATGACCTTGGACACAACATCGAACATGAGTCAATGTTCTGGCTTCAATTTCGTCCTCTGCATGTTGCTCTTCAATCTCTCCGGAGTAATCAGGGCATTCTCCAGAAACTCATATGCTTGCTCGTCGGTTATGTTCTCAATGAAGTCCGTGGCGGTGTGGTTTACTGGTATGACGTGGCGGAGAACGTCGGAAACTGCGATTGAGGAAGAAACACGGCGAATGATCCTGACCGGAACGTTGCGTTGCCGACAGGAGACCTCTGTTGTAACTCCTTCTCTGCTGTCGATGGAAGACTGCAGATTCACATAAAATTCCCCGACCTGGCGCCTGAGCAGGTGGGAGGGGAATAGCTTCGCCCATTCTAATAGGCCATTATCTTTGAGGATGCTTGCGAGGGGAGCCAACACCGGCGACTCCAATTCTTCATCAGAAAGGATCTGTTCGAAGTGAATCTTCAATACCAGCAGGTCGAAAGATTCTTCATACGAGGTGGGGACAAGGGAGGGTCCGGAAGAAGCCATTTTCTTGCTTTTGGGCGCCATTTGAGTATCACTGCGAAGGTATATATAAGAGGGAAGGAAAATCTTTGCAGAAAACGGTTAGACAAAATCTGAGAAGATGATGAATAGTAACTGCAGATAAACACGAATGAGGAAGGTAAGAGATCACTTCCTGATTTTCTGCTATTTATAGGTTTTTGACTTGATTGGGATCGACGGCTGGGGTTAAATGGCGTGAATCCATCAACGGCTGAGATCACGCGACTGTTGACTATCTTTGACTTGACGTCATGAACCGAGTTCCAACCAGCGCGTGAGAAGGTGTACAGTTTTCTTGTCAGCCAGTCGCACTATAAAGTAGGCTATTGATGTTCAGCCGTACTTTACATTTAATGTGATATGATGGCTATTTAATGTAACTGATTTGCTCAGGAATGTTTGAATTTATTTCAAACATTCTCATTTAAGAACATAACACTTTCAGCCATAAATGTTACCTGCCAGCTGATGTCGGAATCAGCTATGTTCTAATGTTGCGGCATACCATCAGCTGACTCGAGTTAGTCTGTTCAGCTGACGTCTGATCCAACGTTGCAGCATACCATAAGCTGACTCGAATTCGTCTGTTCAGCTGATGTCTGGTGTCTTCGGTTGGCAATCCGCATCTGAGATTCCCTCTTCATCTGAGCTTCCCCCTCAGATGAATATCTATCTCTTCACCTCAGCTGGTTCCTTATCTGATGGATCCAGCAATCCAAGTAGATCACATAACATCTTGAACCGTGCTTCGGCTAGAGGTTTGGTGAAGATATCTGCTCTCTGAATCTCAGTTGGAATCTTCTTCATGAATACGTCCTTCTTCTCAATATGGTCTCGGATGAAATGATGTCGGATGTCGATGTGCTTCGTCCGAGAGTGATGAACAAGATTCAAAGAGATAGCAATGGCACTAGAGCTATCACAATGAATGGGAATATGTCCAGTTGCAACTTCATAGTCTCTCAGCTGTTGCTTGAGCCACAACACTTGCATGCAGCAGTTACCGGCAGCCGTATATTCTGACTGGGTTGTAGAAGTAGCAACACATGCTTGTTTCTTGGAGAACCACGAAACTAGCTTGCTTCCCATGAACTGACAGTGTCCAGATGTGGACTTTCTGTCCAACCGATCTCCGGCTAGATCTGCATCTGAGTATCCAGTCAGTTGGATATTGTCGTCGGTTGGATACCACAACCCAACATTTACAGTTCCCTTCAGATACTTGATGATGTTCTTTGCTGCCAACATGTGAGCTTCCCTCGGTTGAACTTGGAATCGGGCACACACTCCAACCGCGTAAGATATGTCTGGTCGACTGGCGGTTAAATATAGCAAAGAACCTATGATCCCTCTATACTTACTGGCATCCACGAGCTTTCCCTCAGCTACAGGTTCAATCTTCCAGTTAGTATTCATCAGGATCCTTGTGGTCTTACTTGTTTGCAATCCGAATTTGGTGATGAGCTCTTTTGTATACTTGGACTGATTGATGAAAATCCCTTCCGGTGACTGCTTCACTTGTAGTCCAAGAAAATAATTCATCTCGACCATCATCGACATCTCGAACTTCTCCTTCATGAGATTTGAAAAAATTTCACACAATTCCTCCGACTTAGAATCGAATATGATGTCGTCGACGTAGATTTGCATAACAAATATATCTTCTCCAACTTTGATGGTGAACAGGGTTTTGTCAATTGACCCTCGTTTGAACCCCGAGTTCAGAAGAAAACCACAAAGAGTGTCATACCAAGCCCTGGGTGCTTGTTTCAAGCCATAGATTGCTTTCTTCAACTTGTACACTCTTCCATCTCCAGTTTCAAAACCGGGAGGCTGTTCAACATATACATCTTCCTTGGTATCACCGTTGAGGAAGACACACTTCACATCCATCTGATAGACCTTGAACTTGTGAAATGCAGCATACGCTAGAAAGATTCGGATGGCTTCCAGCCTTGCAACCGGCGCGAAGGAGTCCTTGAAATCGATTCCTTCTTGTTGGTAATATTCTTGAGCTACCAACCTTGCCTTATTCCTCACGATGAATCCAATGGCGTCTCTCTTGTTCTTGAAAATCCATTTTAATCCAATGACTTTGACACCGTTTGGTTTATCTACCAACTCCCATACACAGTTGCGTAGAAATGCATTCAGTTCTTCTTGCATGGTTGTTGTCCAATGACCACAGTTGAGAGCTTCCACAACATTCTTCGGTTCTGGCACATCAGCTACGAAGCAAGAAATCATGGCAACATCTCCAACTTGCTCGAACTCTTCAAGAACTGCCAACTCCTCAACATATTGAGCATAAGTGTTGGAATCTTCCTCGGTTGAATCCTGAGTCGCAACTCTGCTCCTTGTACGTACACCTTCGGTTGGATCTCCGATGATGTTGTCAGCGTAGTGATCTTCATACCATCTTCTGTTGCGTCTACTTTCTTTTTTCAACTGTGGCTATTCCATGATCTGAGCTGTGGGAGATGCTGGACTCTTCTGAGCTGGTGATTTATCAGTTGTTGAGTCTGGATCCTCAACATTGATAACATTTTGAATCGGGCTTGGTTGGGCTTCGGATGCTGATGCAGTTGGAGAGGCATCAGCTGGAGTTCCCCCTTGAGATGAGCTGGGGTCTTCACATTCATCTTCAGATGAATATGGATCATCATCCTCAGTTGCCCATACCAATGGTTCAGCTAGATTCTTTTGCCTTAGAATCTGAGATCTTGTGAGAGCTGGTGGAACGTGTGGATCAGCTTGTTGTCCTTTAGCGTGTTCCCTGCACTCAAAAGTAGATTCATCAAAACTAACATGAGGTGTTATCTCCACAACACGAGAGCTATTGTTGAAAACTCTATAGGCCTTGATCCGAGCAGTATATCCAAGAAATATGCCTTTCGAAGCCTTGGCATCAAAAGTTTTCAACTGAGTCTTCCCATTCTTGTGAATATAACACTTAGAACTAAAAACGCGAAAATATGAAATATCAGGCTTCCTGCGTCTCCATAGCTCGTATGGTGTCTTTCCCAACCGCTTGGTTAGAAGAGACCGGTTCTGGGTGTAGCATGCTGTGTTGATGGCCTCAGCCCAAAATCTCTTTGGCAGAGCTGAGCTTGTCAACATGGATGTAGCTGCATCTTTCAGTGTTCGATTTCTTCGCTCAGCTACTCCATTCTGTTGCGGAGTACGCGCAGCTGATGTTTGATGAGTAATTCCATGCTTCTCGCAGTACTCGATGATGGTTTCATTTAGAAACTCGGTTCCACGATCTGATCGGATGGAAATAATTTTCATCTCTTGTTAGTTTGATATCCGATCCATCAACTTGGGTAGCTCATCTCGGGTTTCACTTTTGTGTCGCATGAAGATGGTCCACGTGTATCTGGAATAATCATCAGTTACAACAAGTGTATACTCGTTACCATTCATGCTTTTTGGTGTAACTGGCCCGAAGAGATCCATGTGGATCAGTTGTAACACTCAGTCGGTTGAGAGAGTTGTCTTCAACCGGAAGGAGGATCTAGCGAGCTTTCCCAACTGGCATGCACTGCAGATATGTGTTGTTGAAAACACTCGGTTTGGTATGCCTTTTGCATGTTCTTGTCTGGCAAGTCGGTTCATAGTCTTGAAATTCAAATGGTTGAGCCTTTTGTGCCACAGCCAGCTCACATCGGAACTGCTCTTTGATAACAAGCAGGTGTCATGAGGGCTACTATTCCAGTCAGCATAGTAGACATTTCCGGTTGGCCATCGATTTCCCAACAATATGACCTGCTTTGATCCGACATTTTTAACCCTGCAATCCTGTGCATCAAACTTGACAGAGAAACCATTATCACAGAATTGGCTGATGGAGATCAAGTTATGCTTCAATCCATCAACATAAGAAACATTAGAAATCGAAACGTGATTGGTTTCAAGGGTACCGTAACCTCTGGTGTGACCTTTTGAGTTGTCACCAAAGGTAACTGAGGGTCCTTCTTTTTCCACGAAACTCCCGAGCAAATCCTTCAGATTTGTCATGTGTTTCGAGCATCCACTATCCATCACCCACATGGTTCGTGATGCTTTATTCTTCCTCAGCTGTTTCTCATGTTCCTGCACAGAGAAACTCGCTTAGGTCCCCAATTTCAGTTGGGTCCTGGAGGGTTAGAACCAGTTTCCCCTTAAACTATGGGTCGTTTTTCCCTGTATATTCAGATAGATTTATCATTCCAGATCACTTTTCCTTCATCATCAACTATAACAACACCTCTGTTATCTTTAGGCTTGTTGTTACCAGTGATGTTCTGTTTCTTGGGAGGAGATGAATTTCTCCCATTTTGAGCTTTCGGAGAAGAGGCTTTCCCTCTGTTTTGATGGCGGTTTTTATCCTGTTGGATTCGTTGTTGAGGTCGGACGCCATGTTGGAATCTTTGTGGCTGATTCTGATTCCAACTCTCTGAATGTTGTCTATAGCTGTTCATGCCCTGTTGGTGGTTCATGTTGTGGCATGAATATTTCCAGCTGTTCGACTTGTTCCTTATCGGTTGACTCGGTTGGAACCTTTGGTTGAATTGATAATGGAACCGCTGTTGATTTAGATGGTTGGATCCTTGTCGGTTCTGCGGTCGGTTCCATTCTTTTTGATGTTGACTCTGAGGTTGATGCAGAGGTCGGTTCTGATTCTGAGTTTGGTTGCGATTGTGTCTTCGACGTCTATGATTCCTCTTCTGACTTTTGGAACATTCCCCCTCGGTTGATGTCCCAACCGATGGAATATTCTGTCCTCCATCTACTGCTCCTTTTCCCTTCTCAGTTGTGGTTCCCTTGGTCGGTTGAGCTTGCTGAGAAGTGGAGGTTGGATTACTTTGGGGAGACTCGGGTTCAACTGTGTTAGGTTCGATAACCTTGACTTCCACAACTTTGATGAAGGTCGCTGGAGGAATTCCAGTATCCTTGATCACATCATAACCGAGTCCTGACACATCATCCATCTGTCGGCTATAACTGATGAGATTCTCGATGATCTTGGATGACTGATATAGCTTTATTAAGTTGTCCTTCTCAGTTTGCAACTTCTTCAGAAGGAAAGCTATATGCTCAGTTTGTCCATCTGACTTCTTTATCAGCTGGTCGATCTGAGTCTCTTGCTTTTTCAACTGATCTTGCTGCTCCTTGATCTGCTTCGTCAACTCCTCGTCGGTTGGAGCATTAGTTCGGTTGACCGCATTCAGTTGTCTTTTAAGATTATCTATCTCTTCGGTTTGACTCTTGATCAGATCGTCCTTTTCGGTTAAGGATTCTTCAAGTTTTGAGAACTGTTCTTAAAGACTCTTAAACTCAACCGATTGCTGATGTAGTTCCTCACTGAGTTCTTGAAAGTCACTCCAGGAGGGTTCCAACTCTTCATCCAGTGATTCCTGCATGTTAGAAATATTGGAAGAATTTAACTTAGCAGGATTAGAGTGTACCTCAGTATCATCCTGGTCGGTTCCAAGTACCATGAGGCATTGATCCTGACTGATAGCGTTGTTGGTGGAAATCAGCTCATCCTCATCTTCAGTGTCAGTGAAAATGTCCATGCCGTCAGCTGTTTCTTCTGCAACCATGGTCTTGTTCTTTCCAGCTTGTTTGGCCCTCAACGTTTCTCTCTCTTTCTTTGAGAGGTCTAGACAATCTGCTTTGAAATGTCCTTCCTTGCCGCATTCAAAGCAACCATTGTTCACCGGCTTTGAATTGTCTCGAGTTCGGTTAGATTTGTAGAACCTCTTGTATTTTCCAAACCGAGTGTCCATGTCAGCAAGCTTCTTTGACAGGGCGGCTATGTTCTGTTGGTGCTCTTCTCTGCTTGGCTCCTTCGCAGCTGTGTCTGCTGATCTTGTTGGCCTTGATGTTCGCGGCTTTGAATAGTCAGCTCGGAGCACTACTGACTTTGTGGTTGAACCAACATCCTCATGTCTACTCGTCTGAACCAAAGACTGAGTTGACCTTCGTCGGTTCACCTTGTATTCATTTCTCTTCAGCATTGAGAACAATCTTTCAGTTCCCATCTCACCAAGGTCAGCTCGGCTCTCATGGATATTAGTGAAGGTATCCTACTCAGCTGGTAGAGCTTGTAATATTTTGAGGTTGATTTCTCTCAAAGTATATTTTCCTTTTCGGATGGACTGGATCCTTCTGATGATGTCCATGAACCGCAGCTCTAACTGATCGATGGTTTCATCAGTTCTCAGGCAGAAGTTGTCGAAATCTTGACAGGCATGCGAGAACTTGTTCTCATTTGTCTCTTCGCTTCCTTCACTCAGCGACGCCAAGATATCCCACATCTCTTTGGCGGTTTCACACTCCTCTATCCAAGGCAGATAATCTTGTCCAACTGTGGACATGATCGTGCTCTGAGCCCATATGTCCAACTGGCTCACTTTGGCTTCCTCTGGAGTGTAGTATTCTGTCTTCTTCTCCACTAACTCCACAGTTGCATCCCCATCGTTGGGATTTGTAGGAGTGCGAGTGATTCTCTCCCTGATAATGATCGGTCCGGATGTGAGTACTTGTTGCATCTGATGATGCTTTGACAGTAAGATCTTCTTCATCCGAGTTCTCCATATAGTAATTTTTACTTCCGACTAGTATTGTATCCGTGTAACATATAGTAATTTTTACTTTTTATTAGTAAAATTAATTTATAACTGATGGTCCCGATATGAGTTCTGGTGTATGGGGGGAGAATACACCAGATAAAACTTTTTAAAAATAACCCCCTAAAAATAACTCAACCGAGTAATGCAACTCAGTTGGAATCACAACCGAGTAAGAAACACTCAGTTGGAAGTGAAGTGCTGTACGGAATGTGGTGGAAAATAACTCGTATAAAATCAACTCACGCTTTTATGCACGGTTGGTCAAAAACCAAAACAGTTGAGAAAGAATGCAGTTTGTATGCAGGTTAGATAGTCAGTTGAATATGCAATAAGATAACTGAAAATAAACACAACACACAAAGATTTAACGTGGTTCGGAGAGAACTCCTATGTCCACGGGGAGTTGTGAGTCCACACAACTCAGTCCAAGTTCTTCTGGACAAACCACAAAGTTTATGCGGGCTTTGCAACCGTTGAGATAAGTTTACGGGTACTTATCAACCTTACAGATTAGTTTTCGGGTACTAATCAACCTGTCTACTCAGTTACGGGAAGAGTAGGGTCCTAAAACCTTTTTAGGTGAAAAAAAGGGTGGGGTTCCTACTAAATAGCTCGAACAAGAAGTGAGCTAAGATCTAACCCTCTACGAACTCTCAACAAGTGATGTTCTCAAGGTTGGATCAAAAGACACTAAGACAGAATCTATTACTCTAGAACTCTCAACTAATGATGTTCTAAGAGATTGAATGCGGCTCAGCTCGTGTGATGTATTTGGTTTTTGCTCTTTGATTTCTTCTCGCTCTTGTCTGTCTTATCTCGTGTGTCTTCTGAATGAATAAATGCCTCTATTTATAGGCGGAGAGAATCAACTAGCCGTTGGAAGAACTGTTGATCTCTGTTCTTTGAAAGCGATGGCTTGTCTCTCATCTCTGCAGACTTTTCGGATTTGGCAACTGCGTGCTTCTGTTTTCTATCTGAGACAGCCTTGTGTTGGGCCAAATGAGGTAATGACAGAGAGTCAAACCTTCACGTGACTTCCTTATTTGAAATTCAAATCTTAACCTTTGACCTCCATCATTTGATAGTCGGTTGAGTCGTCTGATCTTCATCTGATTGGTCTTCAGCTGATGTTCTATCTGAACATGTGAACTCTCAGCTGACTTTGAACTTCAAGCTGTTGATCTTCTTGGTTCAGGTCCTACAACTGATGTTCTGAATCTGAACGCTCAGTTGTCTTCCTTGTATCTGATCAGTTGGGTTTGAACGCGCTCAGATGACTTTCTTTCATCTGATGTTCTCTTCCCCCTTTCTACTTCTCATCTGATGAACGCTCAGTTGTCTTCCTCACAACTGATGTTCTATCCGAGTGAAGCCTTGTTGCCGTCTTCAGCTGGAGTCCTGTAAAGATAAAATCTTAACAATGCTCAAACAGCGAGCCTAACTACTAACATTAGGATCTGGCAACATCTACTCGGTTGGGGTCAGTTGGTTTTGGAATCAATCAAAATTTTAATAAATTTCCCAATAATAACCTTAAGGGTGTGTTCATTTGGAGGTAAAAAGAAGTAAAATGATGTATAATATTACTTTACTTTTCTTGTTTGGTTGCGATTTAAGACCTCCAAAATAGAGGTATAATATTATACTTCCCATGTGTTTTAGATATTTACTCCTTTATCCATTAATTTCAGGCCAAATTGCATAAAAATACCCTACCTTTTTCCAAATTCTTGACTTATTACAAACCTTTTAATTTCAGCAAAAAATAGCAACCTTTTAATTTGTTGCAATCTCTGTCCGAATCTAATTTGGGGAAAAAATGACGATGACGTGTCCAATTCAAATCGACGTGGCGTTCAAAACGACGTCGTTTTGACTAAAAATTAAAATAAAAAATAAAAAATTTACACCTCATTTCCACTTCATCATCTTCTTTTCCCCTCCCTAAGCCCCTTCACCTTTATCTCTCTCTCCCCCTTTCCCCCTCTCGCCCAACCCCTCCTCCTCTCTTCCGCCGCTGCATACACTCTCATCTCCACTCCCATCTCCTCCACCTCCACCGCGGTCCTTGCCCTGACCCTCCTCCTCTTCCCCCCCTCCTCTACCCATTCCTCGCCACCCACTTCCTCCCCCATCGCCAAATCGCCATCTCCCCTGCCCGACGACCTCGCTCTCTTCCACAAGGCCATCGCTCGAATTCGCCGGCAATAGCACTCTCACATCTCTGTGGCCCGGAGACGGCAAGTCGGGGCTGTGGATGAATTCCGCTTCGCGAGTGGCGGCAATCTACACTCTGATGGTGAGAGAAGAGGAGATATACCTTAAAACTGCGGAGAATCGCGGCGAGACGGTGGCGGCGGATAGAGATGGAGATTTGGAGCTGGTGATTCCTCCGATTTTCGAGGGATGCAATAGGGTTCTAGATCGAAAGGAGCAGATAGCGGCGAGGGATCTGTACTGGAAGGCGGTGTGCGGCGCAACGGAGATAGGGGTGGAGAGGGTGGAGAGGGCGGAGGAGATGCTGTTGGAGAGTGTGGCGAAGAATCCATATGTCGGAGAGGGATACGTGGTGTTAGGGCAGATATATTTTGGGATGAAATTCTGGGGAATGGGCGGAAGGCGGTAGAGGTGTCGGATCTGGGCAGCGGCGAACTCGCCGGATTTCGAGTGGGGGCTAGGGTTCTGAATTTGGGGCTTTCTTGTTTCAGAGAGATAGAGTCAAGAGGGAGTGGATGTGACGACAGTGGTGACGGCGGTGTTGTGAAGGCGGTGACGGCGGCCGGTGAAACACAGAGAGAGAGCAGTTTGAGTGTGTGTGCGCGTCGTGATTGAGTATGTGTGCAGCGGAGGAGAGGAGGAGAGGAGGAGGGGTTGGGCGAGAGGGGGGGGAGAGAGAGAGGTGAAGGTGAAAGGGATGATGAGGTGGAATGACATGTAATTTTATATTTTTGTTTTTTTAATTTTTAATCAAAACGACGTCGTTTTGAACGCTACGTCTATTTGAATTGGACACATCATCGTCATTTTTTTCCCCAAATTGAATTCGGACGGAGATTGCAACAAATTAAAAGGTTGGTATTTTTTTTTGCTGAAACTAAAAGGTTTGTAATAAGTCAAGAATTTGGAAAAAGGTCGGGTATTTGTATGCAATTTTGTCTTAATTTCATACAAGTGAACAAAATATAAACATTATGGTCCCCCGTTGAGAGTATAAATAAGTATATTATCCCTCCAACCAAACACGATATAAAACTTGTCGTCCCCACAATGAAGTATAAATTTATACCTCATAATATTATCCATCCATTTAGAGGTATAACTTTATACCCCCAAGTGAACACACCTAAGGGTATATATATCAAGAATTATTAAAACTAATTTATAATATTAAGATGTATATATATATGAAGAATTTATCATCATTATTACAACAAAGGTGTTACCATTTACCGCACATTACAACAATTGAAGAACACATTTAAAATAAAATAAAATTAGTGCATGTCTTCAATAACATGGAGATGGAAGAAGATAATGAATTTATGAGCATATCTTTAAAAGTAGATGAGATTCTATGTTTTAAGGTTAATTTCCATTATTTCTCAAAAAATTAAATGTGACTCAAAAGTTTTGGTGCAAAAGTTATATTCTCTCCGTCCACGAAATGATTGTCACATTGTGGATGATACGAGTTTTGTAACAGCCCGCACCCGAGTCTATGCGGATGCGGACCGCCACTAAAGGGGGAAAGGGGAAGGGGATGAAACCATTTGACTTCAAGCATTGAATTGTAAGATAAGAATAATAAAGTTGGTTCTTCGAAGATGGTTTGAGAAAATGAATAGGTTTCCAGAAGACGTTTTAGAAAGATAGGCGTGGAGTTTTCAAAAAGAGTTTGATAATTAACCGATGTGGTTTCAAAAGCGGCTTGCCCGATCGGCGGGACTTGAACGTTTAACTTAGGGTCGAAGTGTGAAGACTTCGGCCCGTCGCAGCGGATAGAGTTTGTCATCGACTAACCTCGAGCGGTTAGTCGGCGTAGCAAGCAAAGAAATAAAGTAGAGTTCGGAGTTTGTTTAGTTAATACAGACCAACTATGAATCCACCATAGTACAAAATAAAAGGGAGATGACGGGTCGAAGAACCGTCATCCTTGAGACTTGGATACCCCGCTCTCACACCTCCGTTGCCCGTCGCTCAACCTGCGTTAAAAACAAAATATTTTGGGCTGAGTATAAAATACTCAGTGGATTCTTTTGTCCCATTTTGGAAACCATTTTCATAAGATACTTAAAAGAAATTTGCATGCTCATTTCATATATATAAAGGGGGTTTTGAAAAAAAAAACATTTTTACCCTTCATATATGTAAAATCATTTGTCATGGATTATCGTGCACGAAACATAAATCTCAATTACTGTGTTACCTTTACCACGGTTCATCAAGTGGGGAGCCACTTCCACTCTCCGAACTTCCATACTTCCCTTGTGCGCACTACCTTGGCTTGATCAGAGTCCAAGGCTGATCGTTATTATTGGCAAGAAGCCAATCATATAAGAGGTAATCACAAGTAAAGAGCATATAAAATCTTTAGCAGGCAAATTCATATTTTAAAAGCAGTACTTCAGGGCTTATTAACCCAAAAGTTACCTCCGTGAGATTTATAACTTACAGTTTTGAACATAGGAACCCACCTTGACTTGTCGACGGTGAACAGGTTCTCGATCTACTGTTTCTCGTCTCCTACAACATCGTCTAAACACTTAGGTTTCTATTCGAGTAGGAGGTTGACACTTAATTACCAAGCATTAGTCATTAGTCTTAGGTCAAATCCTATTCCCGGTCTTAAACTTGAAGTTTTAACTTAATCACCGGATCAATGATCCAAAATCATTTGAATGCATCTTTAGAAATCATGCATTACTTTATTTAAAATCATGCATCAATGATCAATTAAAACACACCGATGCAATGATATGTAATGAGGGCATTCAAGTCATGTACATGAAAACAAATAGTATGCTTTATTAATAATTAATTAATTAAATTAATTTGAGGTCAAAGACCTTTGACCAATTTAACTTAGTCAATTTATTTGGACAAAAATACCATACATGGTCCAAAGGCCCACTTAACAAGCCCAAACATTTTCAATGGATCTCACTAGGACAAATAAGAACATACATAATCAAACAAAACATATGAGCTTAGTCTTAACACATTTAGTCAAATAGGAGATTGAGTCCAACACTCAAATCCTACTGGCCTAATCCAAAAGAAATTTTAGTTGAACAAGAAATGAAAAGGCCCAAGTCCATTTATTTAAAAAATAGGTAATTAATTCATAAAAACTCTTTTTATAAAATAAAACTTACAAATAATTTATAAACTGACTTTTGGGGAGAAATATATATATAAATAATTTTATAAAATAACAATAATAAGGAAATTCTTTGGAAATACTAATTTTATAAAATTCTTTGAACAAACATCCTAAACTGACCAAAATACTACTTTCAAGTGATGGAAATCATTTTGGAGATATTCATATTAGTCAAAACTCGATTTTTGGGCAGATTACTAAATAGGAAAGTTTCTGGAAATTTTCTGGAAATTTCTGCATATGAGCTCTACAAGAAAATTCATGGAGAACACATTCATTGATGAAAAACTGACTTCTTTATAGCATTGGAAACTTTAGGATGTCTACTATATGATTCTAAAAAGCAACATGCTCATATCACAAGGGAACAAAGAGATATTAGCCAAAGAAGGGAAACTGTCCAATTGGGAAGAGGTCAGTAAATAGTTCGACCTGTAGAAGGAGTTTGGCTCAACGAAAAATTCTGATTTTTTGGATATGTTAAAGAAGACATATAGGGCTACAACATACTAAAAATTCAGCTCAATCAAAGATCATTTGCTAAGGTTTCTAGGGCTGCATTTCTTTGAAGATGACAAACTTTTTGAGCAGAAAATTTTGAGCTCTTAAAGATCTAACACAAACACACATAAGGATCTACAAATCAGCCACATAAACCCTAGATCTACTCATATATCATGTTAATATCATAGATCTTTCAAATCAAAAGAGAAGCCCTAACATGCAATTGGTCTAGAACACATGTAGAGCATAGAAATGCATAGATCTCATGGATTTGAACAAAAATAGCAAGATAGCTTGATGATCCAAGAGCTAAACCTCCCTCTTGGTCCTTCTCACACCTTATTTCTAACATGAAAACACATTTTCACCACCTATCATGCATTTTCTAAGAGAAGAATGAAGATGAAGAACATAGAAGCTAGTTTTAGGCATTTTACCCAACACTCTCTCTTCCCCTCTTCTCAATTTCGGCCCTCTCCTCCTTGTGAGCTTGTGGAGTTCTCCTTGAGCTCCTCTTCCCCTCCTTGAGCCCTTCTTGGTGGTGAGAAATGATGGCAAGAGATGGATGTGAAGATGAATGAAGAAGAAAAGGTGGAAGTTTAGGTGTTAGAGTAAAAATGGTCCTAGAGGATGAATGAGGATGATGGAGTGGTGTGTGTGAGTGGGAGTTTCCTGCCCAAGAAGTCAAATAAAAGGGGTGAAGGGATGGTTTGCTTGTGGTGGGGAGAAGGGTGTAAGAGAATAGAGGACATGCATTGGTGGGATTCAAAAGAAGGTTGAAAATGGTGGTATGACAATGATGGAGTGTATATATAGTGGGTAGTTTTCCCTCTCCCTCTTTCCCTCTCTTACCCGATCTCTCTCTCTCTCTCTCTCTATCTCTCATTCTACTTCTTTTTATTTTAATCATCCCACTTGCAAGTTATAACATGCATTATTCTATCTAGTACTCAACTTATTTTAATGCACCCACTTGCAAGTGATTACTTGTACACTCAAGCACATAGTCACGTATTATTCATCTTGTAATTTTATCCGGGTACGACTTCTTGATCGACACGTATTTTATTTTGTTGGGCTCAATAATTTATCTTGCAAAAATGCTCATGCTTGGATATAATGCAATGTATGAGATGAAACTTCTTATTCATTCAAATAATGTGACATGCTCGTGCTTGCATGAAATTATGATGTTCGAAACATATAAAAATATCATGCTTTTGTTTCGAAATTATTTCTTCTTATAACTCATCAATAAAGTCTTCATCTTTTCGACAGAGAGGCTTTTCTTTTAAAACTTTCGGGAATAAGAGACCTATTTATCTTGTTAGGGAAAAAATTTTATTAATCCCATTTTTCCTAGGGTCGGATTTGCGGGGTGTTATAAGTTTTAAGAAAATGATAGGTAGTAGTGAATTATAGTGAGTATTGTTGTGAGTGGAGTAAGGGTCCTATAATAAATGTGAGTGGAGTAGCAAAAGTGGCAACCATTTCGTGGACAAACTTAAATAGCAAAAGTGACAATCATTTCGTGAACGGAGGGAGTATAAAAAATTAAAAATATTTATTATTTCTGAAAGTATTACTATAAAATTTGCATTGACTTGATTGGAACTTCCGATTTTTCTTTGCAAGTGCAGTTGAACTTTGGCTATCTTTATATTCAAATACATTTTTGCAGTATTTATTGAAAGACATTTCATAAAGAAAGGTAGACCCTAAATCTAAATAATCTACCAGAATTATTTATATAGTAAATTAATCAAATATAAACCTCAAATCATTATCCATTATTTTTTTCTATCAAAAACAAACTTTAGGAAAAGCAAAAAAGAATTTGTGATACTTGTCCTTTGCAAAATAACTAAATAGCAAAACTTAACGTACTTGTCCATTGCAAAATACCACAAATATTGGTAGGCGATAGATCATTGAAAAAGGACTACATCTTGACTATTGGAGATAGATGAGATGGCAAAAACTTCAGCAAACAAAAATCAAAGCATAACACAGATAAAATTATAACGATCGAAAGAGGAAAAACTCACCACACTTGCAACTAATCTATACCTATTAAAAAAGAACGGATTCTTACAAAATTTGATTTGTCTAATATAACCCTATTATTAATCTATTTTAAGGGTAATTGTGTAATTTAATGTTATATATATGATAAACGTAATTAATATTACTTTAAATCATAAGGGTGTGTTCACTTGGAAGTTTAAATTATACCTCTAAATGGAGGGATAAACAAAAATCGCACCCTTTAAATCATCCCTTCTTTTTTAAATCACTCATTTCCACCACCACAAGGAGGGATAATATTATCCCTCCTTGTGGTGGTGGAAATGAGTGATTATCCCCCCTAAATTGGAGTGATAATATTATCCCTACTTGTGGTGGTGGAAAGGAGAGATGTGATAATATTATCCCTCCTTGTGGTGGTGGAAATGAGTGATTTAAAAAAGAAGGGATGATTTAAAGGGTGAGATTTTTGTTTATCCCTCCATTTATCTCTAAATGAAAGTATAAATTTATACTTACAAGTGAACACAACCTAAACATATTAATATTACAATCTAATTACAACTCTTTTGAGAATAAACTCTTCAAACAAAATATGAATGGGAATTAAGGTCTTTCCTACCATCATAAAGTCCACAGTGTAGATTTGATTTTAAAAAGTTTTATAATTCATTTAAATAAGTTCTTTCTTTCTTTCTATTTTTAAAGTGTTTAACAATATAATATTAATATTATTAAATGTATAGAAAATTTATATGAGCTACATATATCAATAGCCTAACATACTATAGTTAAAAAATTTATATAACAGGTGTCATTATAATTATTAAATTTTTTTCATGTATTATATATACATAATGATTGGATATGATAGTTATGTTTAGAGAAGTAATGTAATATAACTTTTCGTAATCACCATTCATGAGTATTATTCTTATTTTGGCAACATAAGCATCATCTTTAATTTTAAATATCACTAATACTTTAGAAATTATTATCCAGGTCAGTAAATTTACAATTATATAAAATTTAAACTCTTTTATCGAAATAATAAATTAATATACACATAATCTGCCGTTTGTTGTTGGATGAAGAGTAACTTGAGAGTATTGGGTATATTTTAATCATTTCATTGTACATATATAACAATATGATTATTTATTTGTATACTAAAATTAATATAGACTCATTTACACCAGTTGAGAAAAAAAATTCTTTTATAAATTTGTACGAATATAATGAAGTTAGATCTTTAATTCAAAATATATTAATATATGTAATTAAGGTTGAGTATAGGAAAGTAGTAGCGTTAAAAATATATTTTACTACAAAATATTGTGGAAATAATAATTACTCCCTCCGTCCATAAAATGGTTGTCACGTTGTGGAAGACATGAGTTTTAATAAAATAATAGGTATTGTTGTGAGTGGAGTATGGGTTCCACAGTAAATGTGAGTGAAGTAGTGAGAAATATAAGATTAAATATAATGTATTATGTGGGCTCTAATACTATAAATAGAAGTGGCAACTAAGACTAAGTTATTTTCATTTATTTAATTATTCAATAAATAATATCAACGTTTGTTTTGGGAGATGCTATGTCTATCTTAGACTATTTTATGCACCATTTTCTTTTTATCCTTCTAAATGTGAGTGAAGTGGTGAGAAATATAAGGTTAAATATAATGTATTATGTGGGCTCTAATACTATAAATAGAAGTGGCAACTAAGACTAAGT
Source organism: Schizonepeta tenuifolia (assembly GCA_029490685.1). NCBI lineage: Eukaryota > Viridiplantae > Streptophyta > Magnoliopsida > Lamiales > Lamiaceae > Schizonepeta > Schizonepeta tenuifolia. The sequence goes on from CM055960.1 coordinate 36,828,915, forward strand.
CATTTTGATTTATTTAATTATTCAATAAATAATATCAACGTTTGTTTTGAGAGATGCTATGTCTATCTTAGACTATTTTAGGCACCATTTTTTTTGAAGAAAAATGGAGGGATAAAATAAAGAGATACTCTAAATTTAACGCGATAATATTATCCTTCCTTATGAGAAAATGAGGAATACCAAATGGTCGAAATGAGATATTTAAGAAAGAATAAAAAAAAATTAAGAGAAAGAATAAAGGAATGTAAAAGGTGAAATTTTATTTTATCTCTTTATTTAGAAGTGATAGAAAAGCAAATGCATCATTTACTATATAAATGTTATTTTGAAGCACTTTAGAGAAAAATAATCACAATGTTGAATATAAGTTAGATAATGTACTAATTTATATTCAAGCAAATGCATCCTTTACTATATAAATGTTATTTTGAAGCACTTTAGAAAAAAAAAATCACAATGTTGAATATAAGTTAGATACTAATTTATATTTATACTAATCTTAATGATTGTAGTTTTCTTTTCCATATTAGGTGTGTTTATTGCGGTTATATATTAAAAAAAATGAGAGAAAAGAAAAGGTAGGAAAATATTATCATTTTCAGCATTTTTTGGTCACATATTTACTAGGATGGGAAAAAACTTATCGCATGGTCCCCACACTCCTTCCCCATTTTTATGTCGTTTGTCAATTGAAAAACATTATCACATGTATTCTCTATGTTAATATTTTCCACAATTAGAGTAAAAATGAAGCAATAGAGGTTGTCCGGGAAAATTATCCACTATATCCAAAGAATAGTAACAACCTTAGTGAACATGTAAAAAGGTTGAGAAAAGTGTGAAAAAATTTGTGTTGCGCCATTTTCCATCAAAGTAAAAACACACGCTTACAGGAAACTTACTTAAAACTTTTGGAATTGTTGAAAAACTAATATATACCTGCTGCCTTATGAATTACAAGGAAAGAACAGGGTTATAGAACACTCAAATGAAAAACGTTTGAGATTACATTAACATCGCAAGCAACAATGATTCCACGTTGAGTGAAATCATCTTCGAAAGCAAGAGAGAGAGAGAGAGAGAGAGAAAAGAATGTTTTCCTTCTATCTTGATCAAACAACAAAAGATATAATAAATATACATTAGATCAATTGTAAATCAAATTGGTTAGTTTTAACTTTTCTTGTTTGTTAGTACTCTCTCCATTCCATTCACGGGTCTCGGGAGTTCTGATACAAATGCTATGAAAAACATGAGTTGGTTACAATTAAATTTTAAAAAATAAACTTAGTACTTTTTTGGGAATTATTTTTGTCAAACCATTAAAAAATTGAGAGAGAAAGTATTTTTTGTGTAGCCCTAATAACATAATTGATCACTAGTTTTACTTAGCAAATAATCCGCACTTTATCGGGCTATTGTAGTACTAGTAATGAGTATCGTATCCTCAAGGACTATTGGATCGAAATTATGTTGAAAACGAAATTTATGCACCTTCCTACTATTCAAGCTCTAAGATTGTCATGATTCGTGAGATTTTCAAACTAAAAGAAATAAGAAGTTGGTATGAAAGAGCAATTAAGAGAAAATAAGCAACTAACAAGCAAATAGAACTATATAGAAAAGGGGTTGGTTCTAGGAACCTTGCTCGACTCAAAACGATGGGGAAATCAACTATCGATCCATTTAACCAATTAATCTAATTGTAGTGAAGGAATCACTCACATATGCACACTCTTTCTCTCGACAAGAACATGCAAGTTGATCAACTACTTATCTATCTCGATTAAGACTCAAGACAAGGCGTTGACTCCCAAAAGCACTCAAGATTTATAGCCCTCCATGCATTGATTAACTTCCGCTAGAATCCTTAATCAAACATACCATGCAAACTTGAATTCTTTGATCATAAAAACCGACTAAGCATTTTTACAAACACTAGGCATGCTGAAATAGAGGCCACCTATTCTAACATGAAAAACAAGCACCAAGAAGCATGAACCACAAATTAGAAGGCTAAATAACATCAATAATCAAAATCCACCATCAATTGAATCTCACAAGCTCCCTAAAACCAACTAAAGGAAATTTAGCTAGACATGGATGAAATTAAAGCAAAACAAAGGAAAATTAATTGCATAATTGAAATACTAAGAACACAATGATCAATTCTTCAACAAGACTTCAAATCCAACCTTAATCTACTAATACAATAAATGAAAATGTGTTTAGAACCCTAATTGGAAACTTTTTGAACAAGAATCTAAGCTATGGAAGGTGGAATACACGTTTTGGGCTGTCATAAGGTATATATAGGAGAGAAAAAGTGCTAAATGAGGTTAAAATCGCGTCAGGGGCAAAATTGTCTAATTTTGTACAAAACAGTGAAAATCGGCGGTCGGAGAGCCAAAATCGGCGGTCCAGGCCCGAAAATCGGCGGTTCAGCCCCGAACCGCCGAGTGGACCGCCGATTTACACTTTTTTCATGACTTTCATTCCAGAGATTTCCGGCGGATTGGCCGGTGGTTCACCCCTGAACCGCCGATTTTTGAGTCCAAACCGCCGAAAACAAATGTTGGAGCCCCGGTTCTTGATTTCTTCTCCTCTTCACTCGGTTTTTCACTTTTCCGTCCCGTTTCTTCATCTCCGTTCCTCGACAGCCCTTCCATTTCGACTTAGCACCCCATGCTTGACCTACACACATGCACAAACTCCACAAAAACGTGAAAGCGACCCAATATAGTAAAAACCATTTAAAACACGTCACAATTGGCGGAAAAATAAGGAAATTAGTGCTAAGAAAATGCGTTTAGTTGCTATGAAATGGATGTTTATCAATAATACAATGTAATTTATGAGTTATGTTGAAAGTGTTTATTTTGTATTATAGAGTATAATATTTACAATTTTGGTATGAAATAATTGAATTGGGACTATTAAACAAAATAACTTAGACCATTAACATGTAATGAATGGAGTAATATTTAACTCCAAATTTATTTATATCTCCATCAATTTAATGTAATAAAATTTTCTATATAATTTTAAATTTTAATTGTTAATTAATTAATTAAATCTGTATTTTAGAAATTTCAATGTTATTAACAAATAAAAAAATTTGTATTAATAATATTATTTTATTAGACAATTTATTTTAATAATTTACTTATAATGGTATAATTTTTTATACCAAATAATTTCATAATATATATTGCGCAAAACTTATTATTTGAAATGTAAATTTTACGTACCAAGTAAATATAAATAGTTATTGATTCTTTAAATAATATTACTCTCTTCGTCCACGAAAAACATATATCAATTTTATTGACACGGATTTTAATATGTTTGGTCAAATATTTTGTGAGTGAGGAAATGACCCAACATTATTTGTAGTATCGTGTTAACTAATGGTATAGTGGTATTATTTTGTGTAAATATGTGGAGTTTGATAGTTAAGAGATTTTTTGTGAGGTATTATCCCTAAATTGAAGAAGCATATTTTTGGTCTATGGACGGAAAAAAAAAATTAAATGTATTATTTTGTTCACAAATGAAATATATGATTCATGAAATATCTGAATGACTTTTTATAAAATACAAACCACGTACTTTGCACGCGATCGAGATGGAGATGGAGATGCCAATGTCAATGATTGAGAAAACCGGCAATGCACATGCTATATATACTTTACTTATTACTGTTAATCTCTCTAAAGATCAAGGATTAACTAAAAATAATATAAAGCCTCCTAAATTTGATGCCAACATTCTTGTGAGATCAACTGCCCGGAAAAAAATTAGAGCCAGCTTGCCATGGCTGCTTGACGCCATTCTATATATACTTTTGATGTGCTATTATAGATCGTTCAAATTTCAAAATAAATTTATTATTGGATACATTTCACCAAAAAAAGAACCAAGAGACATTTGACAAAAACTTTAATGGGCAGTCTCGATTATTATCTATGTCTTTAAATGAAAACTCCAAAGAGTTCAAACTATTGAGCGCTCCTTAAACCAATTAATAGAAAATCGAAAAGACTGAAAAGTTTTGGCAAACATAGAAGACAAAGACAACTTTAGAGTTGTCAACTGGGCCGGGCCGACCCAGGCAAACCCAGTATGGACCGGTCCAGGCCCAGTCCATTTCAGAATAAGTGCGGGCATAGTCCGGGCCTCCACCTTGAAATGGGCCCCGATTGGACCTATTTGAAGCCTATAATCAGCTCAAGCTAGACCCACTATGGGCTTTACACTATATGGACTTCAAATGGGCTTAAATTTTTGAGAAAGCCCGACCCAAGCCCGACCATTCATTCATGGGTTTGGGCCGAGTTGGGCCTCACCTGGGCTGGGGTGGGCTGGGCCTATCCATCCCATTTGACAAGCTAATTAACTTTAGGCAGGAAATTTAGGATAGAAAACTTTGTTTTAGTATATTAATAAAGACAGTATAGATGAATAGACGCGTCTAAGTTTTGATGACGTCAATAGTGGGAATTGCATAAATATTTAGAATAAAGATATCCGGTCACAGTGTGGCCGGCCACACGCGTAAAAAAAGGAAAGTTGACTATAAAAATGGAAATAATCATATTTCCTCTTTAGGGTTTATGCTTCTCAATTAAGGTATATTTCCATTTTAAAAACATATATTACTATTTTTAACTCGTGTGGCTGGCCACAGTGTGGCCGAATATCATTACCCAAATATTTAATGAAAGAATATTGATTAATCAATACATAAATAAATGAATGCATAAATACATAATTTATTACATAAATATTAAATGAATTAATATTAATTAATGCATACAAAAAATTAATGAATCGATTTTTGGTGGGAAATTTTTTGCAAAACTACTCTCTTTTAGTATATTTATATAGATGGTTAAGTAAATTACTAAAATAATACTTTTGAAAATAATTGAAATAAAACTATTGCTTAAATAAATTATACTTGTGTAATTGATTTATTTTGATCTGTTAAAGAAAAGTTATGCACGATAAATTCTTGCATGGGTATACATTGTATTATACCTACCCCTCAAATGATAATAATTTATATAACTCCCTTCGACCCATTGATAATGTTGTCTATTTTTTAGGCACGATTATTAAGGAGTAACGGTATAAAGATAGAAAATGACAAGCTCCATCATTTTTGAAGGGTTAAACATTTCTATTTCTAGAAAGTAGACATTATCAATGAGACAGACGAAAAAAAAAAGAGAGTCATTATCAACGGGTCGGAAGGAGTATTAAAATATTATTATGTGGGTAGTTGATGTACTACATGTACACCCACCCCCACAAGAAATTCCCCTTAGAGCATGCGCAATGCATGGCTCGATCGGCTTGTCAAGTCGGCTCGACATCAAGCCGCTTAGAATGAGCCCCAACTCATTGAACGAGCCAGCTCGAAGAGGGTGATATATCGCACACGCCTATTAAAAAAATTGAATTGCAACGGCAGAATTCAAACGTCTATGACTGGCAACTATCATTTTGACCAATTATTTTTTTATTATTTAAATTATCCTCTATACATATGTGTCTTCATACCACTCAAAATCATACCATTTCATACTCTTCTTCAATTTCCTTTTCAATATCTATCATTTCGTACTCTTCAAATGTATCCATACGATGCCAACAATCCCATGTCAGCAAATTGGTGTCACGATATGTCACATCCTTACTTCGTCTCGGCCGGCCTCGAATCAATCAATCTAAACGAGTCTCAATCCGAAGAGTGGGCCGTCTCCGCCACCGATCCCAACGCTGAGGAGGAGAAGCCGATTGTCGTCGGCAAAAGCAAACGAAAAGAAAAGCTGTCGAGGTGAAAACGGAGAGAACGAAGCGGCACAATTACACCACTGAGGAGAGCAATGTGATTGCTTAAATTTGGAAGGAGGAGACATACGATTCTATTCGCAGCGCTGACCAAACAGGTGAAAAATATTGGGTCCGAGTGACAGACCGTTTCAATTCCTTTTTCTGCGCTGACCCTCCTCTCAATAAACGGTAAATCAAGAGCCATTTCCAACGACTCATCGGTGAAGTCAGGGATTGGATATCCGCATTACAAAGAGTGAACGATGAACATGAGGCGGAACTTGCGACGACATGGTCACGAAGAAAGCCCAACATATATATCGTCAAGAGTACGACGACATACTGTTAAAAAACGAGAAGACTTGAGAGATTTTGCGTAACTACCCAAAGTTTCAAGTCCTCAAAGTTGGAGACGATCACTCCATAAAACGGGTGAAGGTGGCGAAGGCAAAGGCAAAGACGGCGGTGGCGAGGTCGGCGAAAGAAAAAGGGCAAGGAAAGCTCGGACTCAACAAATTCTGACGCACTAGCGTGGATGGAGTCCGCTAACGTCAACCTCGCCACCATAGGCGCGGCGGAAGCCGAGGCTATGCATGAGAATGCCCATGTAAAACAATATTCTCTCGACATTGTGGCCCAAGGCTATGCGTGAGACTGAGGTCGGCCACATTGTGGCCGGACACACTGTGATCGCCCACACGTGTAAAAAAAAAGAAACTAATTATAGAAATAAAAATCATATTTCTCTTCATAGTTTAGATTCCTCAATTAAGATAAAAATCACCAGTTTTCCCGTCGACAGGTTTCTCACAGCCGCAGGGGTTCTCCCAATTCCCCCCGGTGACTGGGTTCTCGCAATTCTCACAGCCGTAGGAGTTCTCCCAATTCTCCCCGTCGGCTGGGTTCTCGCAATCTCCAACGCACTCCCAATTCTCTCCATCTTACGACATCTCACAGCCGCGGCGTACTCTCAATTCCCTCCGACATTCGGTTACGAGCAATTCTCGCAGCCGCCATCGGCTACTGCGAGATTCAGACGTTTCAACCTCAACGACGATGTTGAGGTGGATGAAGAGGAAGAGGAAGAGAAAGAGGAAGATGCGTACGGAGATTCCCAACAAGAGGAATCGGAGGAACGCGAGCCAACACCACCGCCGCCGCCCCGCCGCAAGGGGAAAGCTCCCGCCTCCTCAAGCACGGCCACTTCTCTGGCCAAGGGAAAGAGAATGGCCCGCCGCAAGGGAAAAGCTCCCGCAACCTCAACCGGCGAGCATAATAAGCCACTATGAGGTCCTAACTACATTGCCGCTGAAATTGAATTCCTCGTACGGTGCTACATTGATTTCGGGCTGGACGCGGTCACCAGCAACTATCAAACCTCAAACGCGTTCTGGGAGAAAATAATGAACCGCTTCAACCAGTTCATAGCTCTCGCCTTTCCAAGAGAAAAGGATGCGATGAGGAGCGCATGGGGCCGCGCCAAGAAACAGATCCAGAACTTCACCGGCATCTACATCCAAGAAGAAGACGAGCTCGGAAGCGGGCGAAACGATCTCGATCTGTACACAAGGGCCCAAGATAGGTACACCGCCAAGCATGGGAAAAAGTTCCCGTATAGGGCTGCGTGGGAGATCTTGAGGCATATCCCGAGTTTCACCAACCCAAAGAAGCCAACAGCTCCAAAGCGGACGCAGAAAAATGAATCCAGTGAGTATACTTCGTCTGCTGGCGGCACCGCATCCACCATATCCGCAAGCGATGCAAACACGCTGCAGGTTCGCCCTGAAGGAGTGAAAGCTGTGAAGAAGGGGGAGGAAGGGCAAATCGGCGCTAAGGGAGGCGGCGACAAGAGAGTTGACAACACTCAACAAGAACTTCGCATCGAACGCCGCTTCAGCGAGGGAGCAGTGGGTGTACCGTGTCTATATTACAGACACGTCGAATTTACTCCCGCTCAAAAGGAGGCGCACGACCGAGTCGTCCTCAAACTTGCAAAAGAATTCAATTTGGAGTAGTTGGCCTCATTTTTTTTTCTTAATAATTGTAATTCTGCAGTTTTTTTATTGTATTTTTTTTTATTAATTAGTGTATGTTCTTTAGTTTTTTTAAATTCAATAAAATTGTAATTTATTAATTTTTGAATTTAATTAAGTAATTTTTTATAATATTTATTATAAATAAAAAAAATAACAACAAAATAAAATCTATTCAATCATTAAAATTACGCTTCCCGGTGCTTCAACCTAGGTCTTACTCAACACCACCATAGTGAAAAAATTAATCTATATCTTACTCAACAACACCAATCATTAAAACTACGCTTCTCAATACTTCAACCTAAGTTTTACTACACGACCGTAGTTGATGCTCTAAGAGCCAACCAGAGGGGGAGAAAAAGTCTAAAAGAAATCAACTCGATAAAATTAACCCGACATTTAATAACTAATCCGATTGGTATCTCTAATTTTACTTTTACTATTCAAATAACACAGAAATTTGGCCACATGAATAACTTGACACATTCACGTATGACATATCCCTCCAAAAAGAGGCATCAATCTCTAGTTGATTTCGGAGTTGATAAAAGAATTGTATATGATAGCGATTTCATTTCTAATTGTATAGCAAATCAATTCATACAAGTAACAATAATGAATCAATAAGACCAAGTATTTTCGATCATACAAGTCGGAATTTGGATCCTTATTGTAAAATATGCCCCACCGCATATTCCAAAACACATGTACTCTTTGATAATTTCATTTTATATGTCGTTGATACAAAAATAGAAAATTAGCATAATTTTATACGTTATTTATTTATTTATTTATTTTTTTTACACAGGGGATGACAATGATGGGGATTGAACGCGAATCTCACTACTTACACATTGAAATCGTACTGCTTAGGAGTGTCCTTTTAGAAACATTTATTGAAATTATACTAATTAGTATACAGTTAGATCTTTATATATCTCGTACTACACCACATAATATAGAAGAAATATATGCGAATACCATTTTTCTTTATGAGGGAAAGTTAAATATGAATAGAAAAATAAAGATATCGTGTATCCATTCCTGGATTCATGTGTGAACCCTTGATTGGAGGCTAAAAAAAGATGGGAAGGTCCAATTAAAAAAAGAAAAAAGAAAAAAGGAAGGCCCAATAACAAGAAGTCAACAAAACCAAACCTTCCCATTTTTCTTCTGCAAAAATCCCAAAATTTAACACTCATTAAAATATGAAATGATTTGCTTTGACGACTTAATAAATGAGGCGCTGGTCAAGTAACTGTGGACTAATTACATCTACAATTAGCTTAATTAACACTTTCTGAATCTGAATATGAATATTATTCTAAATCCAAGAATCAATCGTACACACATCCCTGTACACTCGCACACTCACTACATTTCTTTACTCTTTTCTTTTTTTGGATTCTACAAACCCATCTGTCAGTCGTCAGATTTACGAACATGATCAAGAATGTTTTACTCTTTTAATTACCATTAATAAGTAATTATGTGTCTTTTCTGGTTCATATATATATAGTGCTGGATTTCCATTTCGAGGGAGGGAGGCACTTTCCTGCCTTTTAAGATGGAGATGAAGAGCGAGAAGCTTGTGAGGTATGTAATGTAACTACCTTATTCTTGGCGCGTTGCTAATGTTTCTCGTTATCTTTTAAGAATTGAGGAAAATGGGGAAGAATGGTGTTGAAATTCTAAATGAATTTCTGAAAAAGATCGGATTTTTTTTTTTTTTTTTTCAGTTATGCTTGGTGGAGTAATGTATCTCATTCCTGTAGTTTTCAGTTTTGTATCGATGGGATTAATCGGTTTGAGAGGCATTTTTTGTTGGGTTTCGCTGAAAATGTGGGAAAGTTTAACTAATTTTAAAAAGAAATCTTAAATCTCAAGAATGGGGGTTTAACTAATTTATCTTGGGTTGTCTGAAATCTTAGGTTTTCTTCTGATGGGAAGCAGCAAAACAATTTCATGTCATGGGGTGGGAAAACTGGTTCGTCCCAGTTGGAGAAGTCTTCTGCTAGAAATAAACTGAAATCTTCACAATTAAATTCTGATAGAAAATGCAAGATTATTAATTCCCTCAAGTTTGGTGGGGCCAAGGTGTTCCCTGAGCAGCAAGAACCATGGCACAAGCACATACTTGATCCTGGTAGTGAGATTGTGCTCAACTGGAACAGGGTTTTCATAGTTTCTTGCCTATTGGCGCTTTTCGTCGATCCATTATACTTCTACTTGCCAAGTATAGAAGGGACTAAGGGTTCCTGGTGTGCCAAGACAGATGTCAAGTTGAGAATTTCTGTGACCTTTTTCCGCACCATTGCTGATCTTTTCTATCTATTGCACGTGGTGATAAAGTTTAGGACGGCGTATGTGGCTCCCAGTTCTCGAGTGTTTGGTAGGGGTGAGCTTGTGATGGATCCTAAGGAAATTGCCCGAAGATATCTAAGATCTGACTTCTTCATTGATCTAGTTGCAACTTTGCCTTTGCCGCAGGTATTTCTTATGGCTCTGATTGTATTTTGCAGTTCTGTGCCCATATCTATGTATAACGTATACTGTATCATCTAAAGCTTTCATTTTTCATTCTCTTTGTGTTGTTAACTCTTCAAGGATTCTGCTTCTCCAAGTGACAAATAGGTGGATGTAATGTGCTAGTTCCGTTTGATTTCTGTTAAAGGCATAGTTATTTTGAAAGACTAGGCCACAAAGTTAAGCAAGGATGTCGTGACTAAAATAGAACAAAATTCGAGATGTTGCTTACTGAGACATCCTACGGGTGACAACTTCTGTATACTTGTCAATCCAAAAAAGGGAATCCTAGTCTACAGAACAAACCAATTTACCCTTTCAAATATGAAATATGTATGAAGTATTAACATTGTTTTTGAATGAAAGAAAAAAAAGATAAAATAGAATTTCATTTTATTTCTTTAAGAAACTTTTCCCATCTATAAAATAGATGGGGTATATCTCCCCAAGATAGATAAAATGACCTATATTATAGAGTATATAACTTCGATCATAAGGATCAATTTCTAGTCGCATAGCTTCATAATAATTCTGTAAAGCTTCTGCATAATTTCCTCCGGATTGAGCTGACATCCGTTACGGTCGCCATTCAATTAAAAGAATCTCCGTTCCAGAACCGTACGTGAGATTCTGTGATAGCACAACTTCTGTATACATGGAAAAACATGCGGCATGTTTAGATGACTCCATCAGTCGTTCGGACAACTTTTGTTATTACGACTATTGAGTGGGCCCTAGAAAATATAATATTGCTAAGAGAAGAAAAAATGTGTTTCCTATGCTGCTCTTTGCATTAGCATCCTACTCTATCTTGAGAAGGCAGCAATGTCGCAAGGTGTTTAGAGATGAACTTGAGGCTAAAGGTATAGCTTTCTTATGGAAGGCATGGAATCCCTCTTAAGGAATAATGGATCATGTTTAAAGGTGCTTCTATTGGAAGTTGTGCTGCATCTTCCATTTGATTCTCAATTCATACCTGTGGCTTGTGCACAAGTAAATTTGGAAATAGTAGTCTTGCTCGACTAAAGAAATGTATGCACTGGCAGGTAAAGTATGAGTTAAAGTATGTGAAGGATTCTATGACTATGAAGCTATTCTCTATGTAGACCTTGTTACGAGCAAATAGATGATATGAAATACGTATTTGAGGGGACAAGTATTACAGTTTTAAACTTCAGATTTAAAAATTATGCGAGCAGTAAATCACAGTAGGTTTTGTTTCTGTTGATATCCTACAAGGAGAAAACCATTAGCCCTCATCTTAAAAATATATGTTCTGTATTTGTTTGTTCATGTTCTTCTTGATGAACATTTTTGCTTATTACATTATGCTTATCTGTGTTATCCATTTGGACCATTTCCTCAAGTCGGATGATGGCATTGTGTCTTGTCTCGTAACTAGTTCTGCTCTCTCTCTCTCTCTCTCTCTCTCTCTCTCTCTCTCTCTCTCTCTCTCTCTAATGGGCTCTGCTTCGGCTTTAATTGTGTGCAGATTGTCATCTGGTTCATCATACCGGCTACAAGAAACAAATCAAATCATAATAACAATGCTCTTGCTCTGATTGTACTATTACAGTATATTCCAAGGTTATACCTCATTTTCCCGTTGAGTTCTCAAATTATAAAAGCAACTGGAGTGGTGACCAAAACTGCTTGGGCAGGGGCTGCCTACAATTTGGTACTCTACATGCTGGCAAGCCATGTATGTAATATTTCTTATTAGTTGGTTGGAAGCTTGTCCGGGGTTAAAATATTGTTATTTGTTTGCCTAAATACAGTTGTTATGTTCTCAATTGACATCTTTTCTCATCATAGGTCCTGGGTGCGGCATGGTATGTACTGTCAGTTGACCGCTACTTGTCTTGCTGGAAATCTGTATGCAAGAGAGAAGAAAGCCCTACAAAATGTTCTCTCTCGTATTTGAATTGTGACACTACTGGTATTTGGGAACGCAATATTTGGAGCAATGCCACTAAGGTGTTCCAAAGTTGTGATCCTGATCAGGATAATACCTTCAAATTTGGGATTTTTGAGAAAGCTGTAACAAAAAAGGTCGTATCTTCAAGTTTTGTTCAAAAGTACTTCTACTGCTTATGGTGGGGATTACAGAACTTAAGGTACTGTTATCGTTATTTTGCTTACTCCACATACTGTGCTTTGATCAATTCTTAAATCAAGAATTTGGATGTATGATGTTACTAGGGCTTACCATCACTCTTTTAGTTACTCCTCAATCTTGTTTGTGAAGATGGATTGAAATCATTGAATACAACGTGATTGTCCACTAAAAGAGCAGCTAACCTGCAACTTCTTCATAATAATATCTTATACATATATATACTCTGTTCTTTGATAAATAGAAATATGGAAGTAACCTTCAGATGTTCTGATTATCTAATGTTCATGACGTAAAATCTAATAAACTTTCCTCTCCTTATAAAAGGAAAGCCTTCACTTGACTTGTAGAACGAATCTTTGTGTTAAATGCTGAATTATGTTTTGTTTTGACATAAATGCAGTTAAATATCATTTGGCTATGCTTCTAACTATTGTAACTCGTTTTCTTTGATTCCTCAGTTCATATGGGCAGAACTTGTCGACCAGCACATTTATTGGCGAAACGTCATTTGCCATTCTCATTGCCATCTTGGGTCTTGTTCTGTTTGCACATCTTATTGGAAATATGCAGGTTAGTGAAAGATTCCGCCATTTTCTTTTTTTCACCCCTTTTGACAGCTTTTTAGATTATCGTTTGCTTTCCATGGTTACGAGTAGCCTTCAATACCTAAATTGTATGGTTCACTCTCCCATCTATTTCCGTGTGTAGACATACTTGCAGTCTTTAACAGTTAGGCTCGAGGAATGGAGGCTTAAAAGACGAGACACTGAGGAATGGATGAGACATCGACAACTTCCTGAAGATTTGAGGACACGTGTTAGGCGTTTTGTTCAATATAAATGGCTTGCGACCCGAGGAGTGGATGAAGAAGCTATTTTGCATGGGTTACCCACTGATCTGAGTCGTGATATACAGCGCCACCTATGCTTGGATCTTGTCCGACGAGTATGATCCTCCATCACTCCCTTCTTTCTCAACTAGGAGTGCATCATAGCTGCTCTTTTGAGATTGATATATCCTCGTCTTTTGGCCAATTTTGCAGGTTCCCTTTTTCTCACAGATGGATGATCAGTTGCTCGATGCTATTTGTGAACGTTTAGTTTCGTCGTTGAGCACAGAGGGTACGTACATTGTTCGTGAGGGCGACCCTGTTACAGAGATGCTCTTCATTATCAGAGGTCGACTCGAGAGTTCCACGACAAATGGAGGCCGGACTGGTTTCTTCAATTCCATCACCCTGAGACCTGGAGATTTTTGTGGAGAAGAACTTCTAGCTTGGGCTCTGCTACCAAAATCAGCCCTCAACTTGCCTTCTTCGACACGGACAGTTATAGCCCTTGTCGAAGTGGAAGCTTTTGCATTGCGAGCTGAAGATCTCAAGTTCGTTGCTAATCAGTTCAGACGGCTCCACAGCAAGAAGCTGCAGCACACCTTCCGCTTCTATTCTCATCACTGGAGGACGTGGGCTGCTTGCTTCATACAAGCTGCTTGGCTAAGATATAAAAGGAGAAAGATGGCCAGGGATCTTGCCAGAATTGAGTCCTTTGTAATGGATGAGAGGACGTCTGCAGAAGATGACGATTCTTCTGCTAATGATTCGACACCCTCTATGATCAGTTCAAATCTGGGAGTTACTATACTAGCTTCAAGATTTGCTGCAAACACCAGAAGAGGAGCTCAGAAGATCAAAGATGTACATTTGCCTAAACTGCCAAAACCCGAGGAGCCCGACTTTTCTGCTGAGCCAGAAGATTAGTAGATGCATAAGCGACCTGCACGACTATTTCTCTGCAATCACAGGATTTAACTCAACTGGTCTTCGAGGTTGGAGGTGAATTTTTAGGATTTAACTCAACTGGTCTTCGAGGTTGGAGGTGAATTTTTAGGATTTAACTCAACTGGTCTTCGAGGTTGGAGGTGAATTTTTATGCATAGCAGGGATCTCGACCCGGTCTTATAATCGGACCTAAATTGAAGCAGTGTCGGATACTAGTTCAATATGTGGAAACTGGTCGTGTTTTTCTAAAGTGCCAGAGCCTCATAGTTTTAGCTGTTACAGTTTAACTTTTCAGTGTAGAAAGATTTTATAAAATATAATCGGAAATCATAATTACAAGTTATCTTTGCTTATGATTTCTGGTCAATGTCAATCAATGAACTAACAGTATTAGAACAGCAAGGCTTTAACTTCCAAAATTCACAAATGTAAAGAAGTCTAATTCAAAATCCAATAATCCGAATACAAGTAATCTGGTCACTACTTGTCGATGTCATAGAACTCTATCGTCTTGTATTTCTGGGATATGATCTCGGCCTCGACTTTTCTAGCTGTATCAGTGGCGCAACCAACGAGAATGAGAACCGAGGTGCCTGCGAATCCCCTAAAAGCCGTAAGATGTGTTGCCTGTTCAATCAGAGCAGGACCAGCAGCAAGAAGCGCCAAAAATCCAGAACCCAGGACTGATATCCGGCTCAGAACCTACAAATCCGACAAGCATAGACAGACATAAGCAGGCATACAGCATCAAAAAAGTGAAGTATTTCCTTCAAAAAAAGATCAGATCATTTTCTTATTTGAACTTCTGTTGTTTACCTGTGTAATCAAACTATAATTAATAATCAAAGAGAGGGTGTTTACCGTTTTGATAAAAAGAGCAGTACTTTTTCCAGGTCGGACGAGTGGGATTGAAGCACCTTGCCTCTTTAACTGTTCGCTCACATCGTCAGGATCCAGTTGCAGGAAGGTGTAGTAGTAATTGAAGAAAGCTATCAATAAAATGTTTGTTGGCAAGTACAGGGAACCTGAAATTGAGTTTTCTTAAAGTTAATTGATTTAAGAGTCATATAGGTCTAAAAGATGCTTCTAAAGAATTGTTACTATGCACTGCTATATCATAAACAGACACAAGAAGATTGGTGGTCATTTACATACCCCCAGGGTTCAAACCTACAGCAGCCGTCTTTAGAAAATTCAGACCAGTAAAGCGTGCTAAAGTTCCGGGAATAGCCAAGGATGAAGTGGAGAAAATGATGGGCATCACTCCAGAACTATTCACCTGTTCAACGTAAAGTATAATTAACATGCATGGAGCAAATACTACAAGTACGAACTAAAGAGAAAATCCCCTCATTTGCAGTTATAAAAAAGTTGAAAACTGACAATCAACGCTTAAAAGGCCTCTCCCAGAAGATTTTGCTGAGCTTGGTTTTGAACATAAAGTACTAGACCCGTTTCCCATCTTCCACAAGGGACTATAATAGATTTTTGTTTGAGCATGACATGAAAATTCTCAATTATCAGGATTAAATGCCACTCCTTGTGTTAATATACTTGCTAGGAGAGAGAACAAGCACAGTTAACATTAGAAATAGCTTGTGAGACCTTAAAGGGTAAGTAAGCAGACTTTTGAAATCCTCCGGCTCCACTGTTATATCTTGAGGCATAATTAATTGGGATTTTCCTCTCTGCTTCCTGAAAGATGAAAAACGACTTCACTGAATCCAATGAGTATTAACGCTAGAACAACTTGATGAACAAAGTATAATATGTACCTGGACATATACAATGCTAAGGACCAGCAAGAAGAAGGAAACGACGGTGCCAACGAGTCCAACATAGTTACCATCTTTAAATGCTTCTGCAACTGTCCTCCCAAAAGATGCCGGTAGATAGGATATGATATTTGTGAAGATTAAGAGAGATGTACCATTTCCAAGTTTTAAGTCAGTAATCTTTTCCCCAATATAAGTTGTGAGAACTGAGCAAAGAGTCAGCAAAACAACAGTAGAGAGAGCCCATTCTGTGCTGAAGTCATTGACATAAGGACGAAGAAAAAACACTTGCCCAATTGCCTGCCAAGACAAATAGTTATTGGAAAAAAATATCTGAACTACAGTTTCACAGCGCACACACACAATCAGGTCTGAAATGGTTGATAATGCCAGGATGAGGATCTTATTCCGTCATGTACACATTAATAGGAACTGCTCTCTTTATACATTCCACATCAAACAGACCTACTTAAGTATGCATTTTAAATTAAAGTTAAAATCTAATAAATTAAGCATGTGAAAGTGAAAGATTGAATGAGAAATTTCTGCTGGACTGTATGCAAGCCTCTAAGTATTAGGCATCATTTACCTGCACAACTGCGAAGCCAACAGATGCATAGCGAGTATACTGCAACACCTTCTTTCTTCCAGCCTCCCCTTCTCTCTTTTGGAGTTCTTGCAATTTGGGGTAGAGTTGAGTGAGAAGTTGAAAAACAATCTGTGCATTGATAAAGGGCACTATCCCAAGGGAGCCTATTCCGAGCCGACCAATACCACCTCCAGAAAAAGAATCTAGAGTGCTTAGCAGGCTGTTTTGATCAAGATTACCAACAAAAGCTTCCCGATTGACTCCACCAAGAGGTATGTATATACCAAGTCGTGATAGAGCAAGAAAGCCTAATAGCTTGAGGAACTTTCCAGGAAGTGGACCCTTGAAGAAATCCCCAAAATCAATTCTAGTATCTTCGATGGCAGCTGGAAAATGTCAAAGAATCCTAAGAAAGGGCCAAGAGAAGCAGGTAAAGATTTATAGAAGAAATAGAAAACAAAAATAAATAGGATAATAAAGAAACCTGCCACTCCTCTTGCTGATGAAGCATTCTGTTTTCTGGTGCCAGAGTTACTCTCAAATGGCTGAGAAAATATCTCTAAAATACTTCCCCAAGCAGTCTTTAACTCTGAGAATCCACCTGGATTGATGCCCAGTGGATCGAACGCAGAACTCTGGCCACTGGGAAAAATATAAATGACAAGAAATATCAATGCAGGAGTGCAAGAGATAAGCCAAATAAGTACAAGGTCACCATTTTTCGACTTGGACAAGACCTGCAATGCTTGCTGTTCTGAAGACTGGTAAAGCAATCAAACTCTGAGCATTTACAAACTTATCCATGTTTAAAAATTGACATGAAGCAGACAAATTGCTACAGGTTTGATTGAATTGACTTGATCTAAACAATTTGGAGTACCAGATTTTGCAGCCAGATCATAATGCCATTGCAATTAGCCTATAACAGTATTGAAATTCA
The DNA here is from genome assembly GCA_029490685.1 of Schizonepeta tenuifolia. NCBI lineage: Eukaryota > Viridiplantae > Streptophyta > Magnoliopsida > Lamiales > Lamiaceae > Schizonepeta > Schizonepeta tenuifolia. The sequence goes on from CM055960.1 coordinate 36,846,518, forward strand.
TAACTCAAATCACTCAAACAGTTTACCCTTGAAAATCCTAATTACAGAAAAATGGAACCTTATGCACTATGCAATAACACTATCAGCTTGCAAGTTACCAGAGAATAAAATTATACAGACAGAAATTCCAGTAAAGAGAATTGCAATCAATAAAACACAGGCGACAAAAAGCGCTTTCTGGGAAAAGAGCTCTAAAAGTTCTAAACAAAAACAAACGGGAATCCAAATAACTGAAACAACAATTTTAAATTCCACAAAGAAAGTGGACATTCCACATACAGAAGGAAAATTGGGGAATCCATAAATATTTACCTTTGATTGTTGCTGGTGGGGGAGTTGTTTTTGTGAATACTGAGAGTTGCTTTGCAAATGGAACTTTTACGGCTTCTGTGGATATAATTTTGCGGCTTTACAGAAAACGAAGGCTTCTTGGATATGGAATTGTGGTTTGGAGATGTGGAGGAACACAAACAAGAAGAGATTTGTCTCACTGTTATCAACATTATCTCTCTCTCTCTCTCTCTCTCTCTCTCAGACACACACACCCTGCAGTGTGGAAATTCAGAAGTGGGAGTGGGCGTTTGGATTAGCAGTAACTAATTTCTGTTGATTTGCAGTGGCTGAGCCCTCCTAAATTAGAATAAATGCAAATTCTCCCATGCGGCGGAGGCATTTTTCGGTGCGGCCGCTTAAATTATGTTTCCAGAGATGGTCTCTCATGAGACCGGTCTCTAGTAAGAGATCGCGTTGATCCGGTCAAATCCGTTGACTTTCATTTTTTTTTTTAATTTTCAAATTTTTTTTATCCGTCTTCGACTCCAATTTTATGGCTCCGTCTTCGGCTCCGATTTTACAGCTCCGCCTTCGCTCCGATTACTAACATAAGGATAATCGTTGGGCAACAATTTGGATTTTCACGGCTCGCTCCGAGGCCTTCGGCTCCCCTCGCTCGAATCTTGACTAAAGAAGAAGCGGCAAACAAAAAAACGAAGAGGCCAAAAAAAAGGAGGAGAAGAAAAAAACTGAAAAAAAATCGGAAATAAATAAATAAATAAAATAGGGGTGTGTGGGGTGCACGCCGGACGCGCCGGTCTCTAGCTAGAGACCGGTCGTATATGAGACTTTGTCATGTTTCAAATACCCCCTCCGTCCATGGTTACTTTTCTTTTTTTAGTCATCTCAACTTAGTATGGTTTCCTTTTTAGAACATATTTTTTACATTTTTACCCTTAAAAATTAAATATATTTATTCCTATAAAATTTGTGCATCCACCAAGAAATTAACAACATATCCTACATAGCTTCCTCCACTTAAAATATCTCTATCAAATATTTATCTATTTTTTCTTAAAACTTATGCACGGCTCCTGCACCATACTAAATGGTACGGATGGAGTTTTTTTAATTAGTATTTAATAATTCATACTCCCTCAATCTCGTTCAACTTGTCCCATTTTGTCATTTTGGGCGTCTCATTCAACTTGTCTCATTTCCTTTAAATGAAATAATTAAGAAATCACTTCAAAATCACTTTATATCACTTTTTGTCACTTTATCAATTAAAAAATATTTTATATCACTTTATTCACTACACTAAACACATCATTTATCATTTAATACTTTTATTTTTGATTTCTGTGCCGATTCCAAATGGGACAAATTTAACGGGACGGAGGGAGTGATTAGTATGTATTATTAGTTTCATCTAAGTTTGGTAATATATAAATAAGATTGGATAAGAGGCAAATGGTGATATGTCATTAGGGTACATATTTCCATCAATTTTTGTCAAAAGTGCACTTTTGAAAAAAATTGGGAATATTGTATCCCATTGAACAAAAACGCCCAGTAATGGATGTAGATGAGTTATATACGGTTCCCCTTCATTTATTAGTTTCATTTTCTCGCTCTTCCCTCTCATTCTTTCCTCTCGCTCACAATTCTCGCTAATGTTCATCTTCTCCTCCTCCATACCTCCGTTTTCCACCATCTTGATACCGTCGTCGCCCCATTCTGCCATTGTCGCCGATGTCGTCATCTTCGTGATTTTGAATGTTTATATGTAGATTTTCTCTCTTTTCTTCTCTCTTCTCTTCTCCTTCGTTCTTCGTTCATCCCCGCTCATTTTTGTAACACCCCGCTAAACCGGTCTAGGAAAAATCCGAGTAAATTAAAACTTTTAAGATAGGTCCTTATTCCCGGAGTTTTAAAAGAAAATAATATTTCTTTTATCAATAAGATTAAGTCTTTGTTTATAAAGTGAAAAGAGTTTTCGATCTCAATTTCAAATAAATGCATTCATCACATTTACAACGAGCACTAGCATGAACACGGCACAACATATTTTTAAAATGTGAAATTTCATCTCACATGTTGCATTGATTTATTTCGTGCATGAGTATTTTGCAAATTCATTTCTTAGCTCAATTAATAAAAGACGAGTTAATCAAGAGGGTCCGTACCCGGATAAATAATACGAAATGAATTATATGTGAACAAGTGCATGTGGGTATGTGTGTGCATAAATGTATAGATAATTGAATGTATATAGTTATTTGGCCACTACTTCACTTACCAATTAATGAGACACACTAGATGACACCAATTATGAATAAGATATTAAGAGAAATATGAATAAGAAGAGAAGAAGAGAGAGTTGTCATCCAACTCCACATGTGCAAGAATCAAATAATGATTCTAGAACTCATTTTTTAACCCATTTTCAAAATGGATTATGGACCAATGCATGGCCTCCACTTTTATCCTCTCCCACTTCCACACTCAAGACAACCTCTCACTCCCTCCTTATTACCCCCATGTGGCTGCACACACACACACACCAAGCATCCATTACATCTTCTCCATCTTCCATTCTCTTTCAAGACAAAGCCCCATCACCACTCCCTTCCTCCACCCATTTTTCTTCCACCATCACTACCATTTCTTCACCATCTAAGAGATCTTAAGGAGAGGAAGATGAGCATGACTAAGGATCTAGAAGATCATGGGAGAAGAGGACCAAAAATGAGAGAGAGAAAATAGGAAAAGCTAGGTATAATGTTTGACCTTCAATTTTGTGCTTCTTCCTTAATATTCTTCTTTATTCTTCTAAGAAATTCATGTTAGATGGTGTGTATGTGATTACATGTGGGTTTTGAAGCATGAGAAAATCCAAGAGAGAGGTTTAGTTTTTTATTTTTTAAGCTATTAGATGATTCTTTCTTGAATCTTTGAGATCTAAGTTTATCTATGCCTTATGTGTGCTATAAGTGAATTGCATGTTGATTTTAACTTTTGATATATGATGTTTATGTTATAAGCATGATCCATGTGTAGATATAGGACTTATATGTTTAATTTTTGAAGCTTGATATTCAAAGATGTTAGATCTATAAGTGTTAGAAATTTTCAGCATGATCTTTGTTAATCTAATCTAGAACAGAAGGTAAAAGCCCTATCAAATGAACTCCGATTGACTTGAAATTTTAACATGTTGTAACTATTGATGTCTAGTATAACATATTCAAAAATCAGAATTTTTCATCGAGCAAAATGCCCTCTGTAAACTGATCTTTGCCACTGCCCTGTTTTGAACCTTCAATCTGAACAGTTTCAATTCACCATCTAATATCTCCATGATTCCTCCATATTAGAATCATAAAGTAGACATCTCAAGGTTTTCATAGGTATAAAGAAATCGGTTTTTCATCAAGAGATGCATCCTATATGAATTTTCTTGTGAAGCCCTTGTGCAGAAATTTTCAGAAAAATTTCCAGAAAATGTTTACTTTTGAATCTGTCTAAAAATGTGTTTTTGCTTAATTTAAGTATCTCCAAAATAATTTTTACCACTTGAATGTAGTATTTTGGTCAGTTTAGGATGTTAGTTCAAAAGGACAAATCGACCGAAGGTCGTTTGCTATTTTTATGAAGCTCGTTGATATTTTCGTGCAATAAAATAATTTTCAGAAATTATTGTTATTATTTTTATGGCTTAAAAACGTTTTTCATGAATTAAAATGTGTATTTTTCCAGAAAATAAGTATTTATAAGTTAAGGAGGTGATTTATGATTTATGAAATTGATTAAAATATTTTTCTACATATAAATGTGATTGATATTGATAATGGGCTCTTATGCCAAATTATTTGGGCTTAAATAATTATTATTTGTAGACTAAGTTGTTAGGCCCAACTTCTATAAACTTTGATATACTTACATGTGGGCTTATTTCAATTGTTAAGTGTTGGACCCAATTTATTATTTGATTAAATGTGTTAAGTCTAACCCCATATGTCTTGTGTGGTGATGTGTACTCTTATTTATCCATTAGAGATTCATTAAATGTTTGGGCTTGTTAAGCGGGCCTATGGGCCATATATGACTTATGTGATTAAAATAATATGACTAAGTTAAATTTGTCAAGAGTCCTTGACCCACTAATGATAATTAATTTAAATTAATTAAAGTTAAATACCTAAGTAATTACAAATGTGATTATTATATGATGAATGTTATATGATTAATGTGTATGCATAAGTATGATTACATGACATGATGATTAACATGTACTTATGTGACATGATTAGATTAATTATCCAAGCTTAATGACATGTTATTATATGATCAATTGTTCATGACTTAACTAATGATGATTGCTAATTAATTAGATCAATTGACTAAGTTACATGATGCTATATGTGTTCAATTGCTTAAGTATACATGTTAAAGCATGACATGATCCAAGATATGACATGTATGAATGTGTTAATTGCATAAACATAATATGAATGATTTACATGATGAATAATATGACATGCATACTTATATGAACCACGATAAAGCACGACATGGCATATCATGACACGACATGTTTTCAAAACAAAGTTTTGAATAACAACTTAAGATGCATGCTTTTAATAAAGGATCATTGATCCAATTTCTCTAAGTTAAAACCTCAAGGCAATGCCTTGATGGACTTTTCAGTTTCAAAGATAAAGACCGGGAATAGGTTGACCTTTAGGTTAATAGGATAATTAACCTCGATTAGTATGATACCTAAGTGTATAGATTGTCTTGTAGGAGACACCAAGTATTAGGGACGCAAGAGGATACTCCACAATACGACTAGGACAAGAGGTGGGTTCCTATTTTCAAACTGTGGGTTATAAGCCCCACGGAGGTAACATTTCGGGTTAATAAGCCCTAACAGCTTTTATGAAAAAGTGATATGCATGCTAAAATATTTTATGCTCTCTACTCGTGTTTACCATTATGAATGGGCTTTATGCCAAATATTATTACGATCGGCCTTGGGACCCGATCACTCCAAGGTAGTGCGCACAAGGTTCTTATGACGGTTCGGAGAGTGGGAGTGACTTCCCACTTGAAGAACCGGGGAAGGTAACACAGTAGGCGAGTTAAGTGCCGGCAAAGTTATTTTAAAAATATTTTCGCATATGCATGGGATAAAAATATTTTCTTTTCAAGTATCTCCCTTGTATATAAATGTGAGCATGCCATATCTTTCAGATGCTTTCGAAAAATGTTTTCAAAAGGGGCACGGATCTCACTGAGTACCAAAGTACTTAACCTAAAAATATTTTCTTTTCAAAACAGGTTGAGTGACGGACGAGATGGAGGTGTGTTGGCATCAGAGACGTTTTAGATGACGATCATTCGGATCGCCATCTCCCCTTTCATTCAAATGTATATTTAATCCAAGTACAAACTCATCGACGTTTATCTTTCTTCACGCTTCGACTAAACCGATCGCGGTTAGTCTCAATCAACGCTTCCGCAGTGCGGGGCCAAAGTCCTCATACTTTGACTCCAAGACGATCAAGCTAGGGTAATGAAGACAAGTTGATGAATCTTCCTCGATTTCCTTGAAGCCAAGCCTTTTGTATTTCCATCTTTTTGTAAAGTCAACTTGTAAAGTCAACAGTTTATTGTACGATTCCAAGTAACAGTCCGGGTATCCGCATAGGTCGGGTATCGGGCTGTTACAATTTTCGCCACCGTTTGCAACATCCAGAATCACCACACCAACTATTGTCGCCGGAAATTCATAGATCTCGCCGAAAATTCATAGATCTAAAATTGGGGTAAATTAGTTTATTTGAAATTTTTTCAATTTATGATTTTTTTAAGCTTATTTTTAGTCATTTATAGGTTTTTCGTATAGTTTCTAATGATTTCTAGTGTGTTTGGGTTGAATTCTGAGCGATTTGGATGTATTTTTGCAGATTTCTGGTTTGTTTATGTGATTGCAGAGGTTGATGTTTGCTGTTAAACCCGTCGGTACGCAGTACGTATCTGTAAATGTGTGCTGCGTACCAGGTACGCAGTACAAATTTACAAATACGTACTGCATACCATGCGAACACCTTTAGGTACGCAGTATGCATTTAGAAATATGTACCTAGTTTGAATTAGGTGTACCAGTACGTTTTGTGCAATACGTACTGGTACACACACATCTTTAATTTCTGACATTTTAGTTTGCAATTAAGGATGGTTCATTTTTGATTTTCTGAGATTATGCATGGTGAATTATTGCATTCGATTGATGTGAATGTACTCATCTGTATGATTTTTTGTGAATCTGGCATTCGTTAATGTGATTGTATGATTAAACTTGGTACGAATTTATAAATGCGTACCAAATTCCGAAGCATATAAAATGGAATAAGGTACGCATTTGCAAATACGTACAAAGTTACCAAGCATATTACTAGTACACTTGGTACGCATTTACAAATACGTACAAAGTTCACAAGTATATTGCTGGTAAACTTGGTACGTTTTTGTAAATACGTACCGAGTTATCAAGTAAATACAGGTACACGCGATACGTATTTTTAAATGCGTACCAAGTGTAGCAGTAATATTTTTGTTTACTATTATGTGATTGCAAGTACGTACATATTTTACAAGTACACTTGGTACGAGCAAATACGTACCGATTGTACCAGTAATATATTTGTTAAATTGGTACGTAATTGCAAATATGTACCTATTTTATTTGCATTCTGTATTTCAAATTTAGTGTACTTGAAATTTTTGAGCTGACTTATAATTTGTTTTTATTTATGTAGTAGGTTGTGGCAGGAAGCATCTATTTTTATAGCATGGATGAAAAAAATACTTGTAATAGCATTGACAACCACATTAGAGATTAGTGATTTCTAGTTTTTATTTGTAAATAATTTGCTTTAATTTATGATTTCTAAATAATTTGTTACAATATTAGTTACATCAATACGTAGAAATACGTACCTAGTTTGAATTAGGTGTACCGGTACGTTTTGTGCAATACGTACTGGTACACAAACATCTTTGATTTCTGACATTTTAGTTTGTAATTGGTGATAGTTCATTATTGGTTTTCTGAGATTATGCATGGTGAACTTTTGCATTAGATTGATATGAATGTACGCATCTGTATGATTTTTTGTGAATATGACATTTTGTTTATGCGATTGTATGATTAAAATTGTACGAATTTATAAAAGTGTACCTAATTCCGAAGCATATAAGTTGGAACGAGGTACGCATTTGTAAATACTGTACGTACAAAGTTACCTAGTATAGTATTGGTACACTTGGTACGCATTCACACAAATACGTACAAAGTTCACAAGTATATTGCTGGTAAACTTGGTACGTTTTTTTAAATACGTACCGAGTTATCAAGTAAAATACAGGTACACGCGGTACACATTTTTAAATGCATACCGAGTGTACCAGTAATATTTTTGTTTACCATTACGTGATTGCAAATACGTACATACTTTACAAGTACACTTGGTACGCATTTGCAAATACGTAACGATTGAACCAGTAATATATTTGTTAAATTGGTACGTAATTGCAAATACGTACCTATTTTATTTGCATTCTGCATTTTAAACTTAGTGTACTTGAAATTTTTGAGCTGACTTATAATTTGTTTTTGTTTATGTAGGAGGTTGTGGCAGGAAGCATCTATTTTTATAGCATGGATGAAAAAAAACACTTGTAATAGCATTGACAACCACATTAGAGATTAGTGATTTCTAATTTTTATTTGTAAATAATTTGCTTTAATTTCTGATTTGTAAATAAGTTGTTACAATATTAGGTTTATCAATATGTAGAAATACGTACCTAGTTTGAATTAGGTGTACCGGTACGTTTTGTGCAATACGTACTGGTACACAAAATCTTTGATTTCTGACATTTTAGTTTGTAATTGGTGATGATTCATTATTGATTTTCTGAGATTATGCATGGTGAACTTTTGCATTAGATTGATATGAATGTACGCTTCTGTATGATTTTTTGTGAATATGACATTTATTTATGCTATTGTATGATTAAATTTGGTACGAATTTATAAAAGCGTACCTAATTCCGAAGCATATAAGTTGGAACGAGGTACGCATTTGTAAATACTGTACGTACAAAGTTACCAAGCATAGTACTGGTACACTTGGTACGCATTTACAAATACGTACATAGTTCACAAGTATATTGTTGGTAAACTTGGTACGTTTTTGTAAATACGTACCGAGTTATCAAGTAAAATACAGGTACACGCGGTACACATTTTTAAATGCATACCGAGTGTACCAGTAATATTTTTGTTTACTATTACATGATTGCAAATACGTACATATTTTACAAGTACACTTGGTAAGCATTTGCAAATACGTACCGATTGTACCAGTAATATATTTGTTAAATTGGTAATTAATTGCAAATAAGTACCTATCTTATTTTCATTCTGCATTTCGAACCTAGTGTATTTGAAATTTTTGAGCTGACTTGTAATTTGTTTTTGTTTATGTATGAGGTTGCTGCTCGATATCAAAACTTGTCGGTACGAAATGAGCGTACTCATACTAGTATAAACCCGTACTAGTAGCTGATAGTATCTTACACGAACTCAAGAAATCAATGTTGTGGCATGAAACATCTATTATTATAGCATGAATGAAAATAACACTTGTAATAGCATTGACAACAACATTATATATTAGTGAATTTCTAATTCTTATTTGTAAATAATTTGCTTTAATTTCATATTTGTAAACAATTTGCTACAATATTAGTATTATTAGTACGCATATTTTGTCTTCATATAGTGTTTTGAACTAGTAAGCGATACGAATATGCATATTCATACTCGCTAATAGCGGGATTTTGAATTGATACGCAGTACGAATTTGCATTTTTGTACTTGAATTGGTATGCAGTACGAATTAAACTTAATATTACACGAACAAGAGAGAGAGAGAGAGAGAGAGAGAAAAACAAGCTAAAACATAATCTTCATTCTCGTAGTTTTACCAACGGGTGATTGAACTGAACCATTTACATCAAACATATACATACTCTTGTCCTTCTTCATTCGAACTTTAAGATTTCTTAATAAAGATTCAAAGGTTATACCACTAGGCGGTATAGGAATATACTCTTTCCTACAACCCTCATAAATGTTCTCCTTCCAATATCCTCCATGGGCAACCACTAAAGAAGATGGCCTTACATGCATCATAATATATAGATGAAACTTGGTACGCATTGGTAAATATGTATTGCGTACCAAGTAAACGAATTAATGTACGAAGTACATACTTCTAAATACGTATTGCGTACTAAGTAAACAAATTAAGGTACGCAGAACGCATTTCTAAATACATACTGCGTACTAAGTAAACATTACATCCATCCAGTACGCAATTACGAAAACGTACCAACTAAAAGCAAATCAGAAATCGAAATCTACAACTCAGAATTCATACTGCCGGAAAATTACCTTCATAGCTTTGTCATCACAACCAAACATCGTCGGAAAATTATAATCGAACACAAGTAATACTTTCTAGACAGATATCGAAGAATAAATCGGAGCAAATCGTAGCCTATTGCAGAAAAAAAAACCCCCGAAGGAAATCAACCAAAATTGTTGCAAAAATCAAATAGAAACTGAAAATTAGAGAGAGACGAGATATGGCCATACGATTTCCAGTTGACAGACAAATTCGAGTTGGAGTCTTCGAGTTTTGCGCGAGTTGGAGTCTTCGAGTTCAAGTCTGTGAGCTATGAGGGAGAGGCAAAGTTGAGGGAGAGAGAAAGAGAGAGAAACACGTGAGGTGAGGGAAGAAGAGAGAGAAGAAAATAAAAGTCAAAAAGTAGGAGAGAGTGTTATTAGATGGAATAAAAAGACAAAAATAAGGGTATAAATACCCAAAAAGTGAACTTAAGACAAAAATTGATAAAATTTGAACTATTGACTTTTTTTTATTTTAAGCAATTGCTAATGACTTCTCACTATATTTCCTCATTGGATAATGTATATTTAGGGGGTGTTTATTAGGCCTTATTAGGCCATATTATATAATTGATTCAGCCTAATGTAGTGTTTGGTATGCAATATAAATAGTATTGCTAGCCCGATACTAACCTTCAGCCCGTTGCTAATTCACTATTCCTCTCAGCTTAATTATATCGGCCCACCCACTATATAATTTTACCCGGTTGGAACAGTATATTGTATTAAATCCATTTCAGACAAATTTGCCCTCAAAAAATCGAAGTCCATGAAAATCATCCTTCGTTAATTTTGCAATAGACATCGTCGAAGCACCTAGAGGCGACTGGTCGCCGCTAGAAAGCAAGAGGTAAGTTTGAGACCTCAATATTCCTTCCATCTTCAGCGAAGAACACGAACCACGAATGACTGATTTTTCGAAATTTGTAAGAAGCGGTACCTATGGTTAATTGCCCAAATCGGAGGGTCAAATTGCTCGATTTCTGACCAATGGCGATAACTGATATTGGATAAGCTTGAGACCTCAATATTTTTCATTTTGTGCATTCCTTTTCATCACAAATTTCCATGACATAGCATCGATTTTGTTTATTTATTCAGTTTGGGACTTTTTTTCTACGTTAAGGGTTAAAGTGGAGGATAATCTGGTTCACAAATTCGTAATTTGAACAATTTGTGGGAAATAGTGATTCAAGAATGTTACAGAAGGTTTTGTAGGTTTAATTTATTTTTTATTTTGATTTTGAATTTGATTTTACCCATTTTGGGGTTCCTGATATATCCCAGTTTATGTATCATGGATTCTGATTTTGCAGAATTTATGAATTGTTTATTTTGATTTATGCATTCGTTGATTTTCAACTTTCCCAGATTTATGTATCGTTGATTTTTGCCTAAACTTTGTTATTTGCATAATGGCGTCATCTTTCCATGATCAATAGTAAACACCCTCAACCCTTCCACATTAATACATGCAATCCACATTATGCAAAGTTAGACACACATCTACATTTCCCATTTCCATGTTTAGGTTAATTCATGATATATTCTGTCACCGTTTTTTTTTTCAGTGATTTTATACTTGAGACCTCCATATCTGTTTGGACTAATGTAAGTTTGCATATCATGTGATCAAATATGAAGGCAAATAAAGAAAGAAGACAGAAAATTGCCACATTTCAGTATATAGCCTTAAATTTCCCATAATACAGATTGTAAAATAGAAATTTGCATGTTTACATGTATGTCAAGTTTGTAAACAGATATTGATCCATTCTTCAAGCATTGTTTGCTCTTATATGTGATATTAGTGTCCCTTATGTTATTTTATTTGTGTAATGATTTTGGTCTTGAGTTTTCATGGTGTAGTTGATGATGAAGTTGATGAAATTATTTGATTTCATTTGATGGAGTTTGATGGTCTGGAGTAATGATTTTATTTGCTCTTATATGTGATATTAGCGTCTGAAGTATGATTTAATTTGTGTACTCATTTTGGTGTGGAGTTGTCATGGGTGTATATTTTATGGGTGTAGTTGATGATTTTATTTGATATTACTGTCACGAAATGAAGATTAGCTGGCCCTAGTAGCAACAATGTTGATATGAAAATAATTTTCCTGGTTTGCAATTGTTTTATTAGATTTGAGCCGCTTATTTGTGCAATACAGATGCTGTATTCATTTTCCAATTATGTTCAGGCGTCTTCTAGTTAAAAAGCCAAATATGCCGCATACTTGTTCTCATGAGAATGAACCCTGGATAATAACCATTTCTGAAAGCACTGTTCCTACTGCAAAACAAGAACAAGTAACCATCTTGGTTGTATGCAGCAGGCGGTCATTCAATATAGCATAGTGATTGTAATTTTTTTTACACCTTTTACCTTTGTAATTTTTCTGATTCATTATTGGATTGTTGTAATTCTATGCTAAGATATTTTATTTTTCCATCTTCTTAAGTTATACTACCTTCGGTCCCCAAGTTTCTTCCTATCTTTCCTTTGTGGGATGATCCCCAAGTTTCTTCTTAGCCATTTTTGAACATTACCTCACAATAAATTATTATCTTTTACCCTTACTTTATCAAGTTATTTATCTAATATACCACATATGTCTCACCACTATCTCAATTAATTAATATATAACTCTTTCTCCACTCACAATAAATTTAATCACTTTTTCTCTACTAACAACCAACTCATCAACCTTTTTCTTAATACACGTGTCACTTCCTCATAGGAATAGACTTGGGGACTAGATGTAGTATGTATTTTCAGATTTTATTTAAATGCACATGATGTTATGCAAGCTTTGATTGAATTAAGAAAGCATTATTTTATTTTCAAAGGAAAAAAGCAAAAATGGGCAAAACTGAAAAATGGGCAAAAACACAAAAATGGGCAAAAACGAAAATGGGCAAAAAACGGAAAATGGGCAAAAATGAAAATGGGCAAAAATACAAAATGGGCAAAAATAGCAACAGAAAGAAAGAAAGAAACAAGGGAAATATATAGCAGAATTTTCATGGCCAAGAAAGAAAGAAAAATGAGAGATATATGAAAGGTTAAGTAAGGTATGGTTATATTTGGAAAGTGAAAGTTAATATTGAAGATAGTAGAGACTACCAAACATCAAAACTTGATATATGAAAGGTAATATTGAAGTTAATATATACTACCAAACACTCATCCTATATTAACTTATCTCACACATCAATATGATTTGTATTGATATTATTTGTATGAGCTAATATGATATGGCCTACCAAACAGACACTTAAAATTTAAAAATATACAGATAAGATTTTAATTTAATTTAATTTAATTTAACATTATTAAATTAAATAATTTGAAAGATAAATATAGCCGCAGGCTGCGACCAAAAATAAAATTTTCAATTTTCTATCCCTTAGCTCTCGGACATTGGGCCATTTTATTCTTTTAACTAAGGGCTTTTGAAGTAACAACATCTAATTAGATTTTGTTCGGGCTTTACATGTAATTCTCATGGCCTGTAGTTTGGTTTAAGAAAAATTGGTAAATATGGTCCAGACCAGTAGGCCCGAATAGGCAAGAGCAAAAACGGGCTTAGGAATTCAGGCCCGATGTCCACTCGACATACGGAAAGTCTAGTAATTGCATTTCTTTTTGCCATTTCACCATTATTTATCTTTATGTAGAGTAACATTTATTCAATTTACATTTTGTCACCGATATATGTAACATTTGGAATATTAATATTTCAATTATGTATGTTTGTATTTAGTGGTGTTTACCTTTCAACACTGACAGCCTTACATAATTGATTATTTGATGGATTATCACAAGCACATAGGAAGGCTTTCTTTTGTCTTGGTAAATTATGATTTTGAAATGAAATATGATAACGTTGCACACATTTTGACTTGTCGGAAGGTACAATATATATGAACTATGAATATAGATATAGATATGCTTGAAAATATGTAACTGAAAATATGTAACATTTCTTTCGAAGCATATCTATTATTTGTAGATGCATGACTGACTGCAAAACGGGTTTGTGTTTGTGCTCTATTATTTGTACTTCTTCATCATTGAAAGTGTCGCAGTTAATTAAAAAAATGGATGTGGGTCTCTTATTTTTCTTTTAAGTTTTTTAAATTAAAAACTCCAATTAATATGGCTTTGCCATAGTGAGAGAAAGAAGTGGATTAAAAATTATTGGCAACACAAAGATCCAAGACGGGAACAGGTAAGCATGGAGGTCTAAAAGGCAGCATATCCACAAAAATATGGTATGTTCTGATTTGTCATATACTTGCTTGCTCTTAATTAAATCCCTCGTTCCTTTCCATTTTAATATTGCTAAATCAACCTCTAACTAAATGGATTAGTGGAAAACGCGAACATGCTATGTTGAATACAAATACAATGTCAATGTGGATGTCCATGCATTATATTCCAGCATTAAAGTAATCTATGTCTTAATAATATAACTTATATATAGTAAAGTAAAAAAAAAAAAAAAAAACCTTATATAATAGCAGTACATGTTTTGAAAACAAATAACTAACTTTGAGTTGAGTACATTTACATAATTGATTGGAATATTCTCTTTAAAGCTGCACACTTATAAAATTAATTGGGCAAAGTAAAAGCATGATTGAGTGGTAGTGTGTGCGGCTATATACAGTATACTGATTTCACAAATCAGAAAGTAATCTTGGCCTTTAGTTTCACGTACTGATTATAAGGCTACATGCGTCCCTTAGAGATCATTAGGGTGCTTTAAGGGGTGCTGCAGCACTAGAGCACCCTTAGAGACCTTTACTCCTACATTCGAAGGGTGCTTCAAGGGTGCTCTAGCACAATATTAAATAATTCCTCATTTTTATTTATTAAATTAATTCATCTATTTGTAAATAAATTAAAATACACTAATTAATAAATAATACGAATTTTTATTAATATTTGAAAATTGGAAAATTATATGCCGCACACAATAAAAAAAACACTACATAATTAAAAAAAATTACATAAATCTAAAAATTACGGAAAAAAACTACGCCCATCCCCGACGTTGCTTCACCTCCTCCACCATCATCTTGTGAACATGGAGCTGCTCCGGCGTCATATATCTCGTATCCCTGGAAACAGCTTCCAAGTCCGTGGCATATTGTCTCTGCCGAACAGCTTCTTGTCTCGCCCGAGCATTTTCCAGCTTCGCTTGAGTTGATTCCCGCAACGCCAACGCGATCTCATGCTTGGCCTCAGCGAACTGGGTAATTCGGGAGGTATATCGTTCCATGACGGATTCGAACTGGGACGAACCCTCGACCGGCTTCTTTCCTTTGCCCCTTGCCCTGACCCGTGCCGCATCTCAACCCTCCGATCGGGGAGACGAGCTTTCTCCTTCGGTGGACTGGACCTCCTCCGCCGATGGCTGGGACTGAGAAGAAGTGTAGTTGCCCTCCGCCTTAGTCTTCGTCCTCTTTATGGACGGTACGTCTAGGAAATTGGCGAGGAGGAACTTGGAGTTGTCTTTGAGGATGTCCCAAGCTGTGAAATAGTGGAAAGAAGGTGCCTGGGTATTAGCCTTGTAAATGGCTTGGGCCTGGGCAATCACATACCCGTCATCGGCGCCGCTTGGCCGGAGAGATTGAGCTTTATGGAAAGCGCTAATCCAGACTTTAACGGCGGTCTGGATGCGGCCGAAGAAGCTCCTCACGGCTTTCTTGTTGAGATCCAAGTTGAACCTCTTGTTGAAGCGCTCTTGAATAGCGCCCCAATATCTCTCGCCGGACTGGTCGCATCCGACGATAGAGTTGCAGGTCTCCTCCACCCAAATCTGTGCCATGTAGCTGGCTTGTTCGTCGGTGTAGTTGTGCCGCTTGGCCCGGACGGGTTCCGAGTCATCTTCCTCGGCAGCGGCGGCAGAGGTGGCGATGGCTTTGCCCTTGCCCTTCTTTTTTCTTCCTCCGTCAGCGGGCTGGGACGGCGGCGGTGCCAAAATGAGGCGATCTTCGGTGTTTGTCGCCGGACTGTCGGTGTCGGGGGAGAACGACGGGTAGGATTCGGGGGAGGCCGGAGTGTTGAGGTTGATTGAATCAAGCCCCGCCCCCGTGAAACCGAACGGGTCGTCAGACATGTCGCCAAACCAGGTGTATGGATTATTAGGATTGTTGGGATCCATAATTTTTTTTTGGGATGAATTTGTTGGAGAAATGAAGGAGATAAAAAAAATTTGAGGGATGAAAGGGATGAGAGGTGTGAAAATGAGGGAGATGAAAATGAGTATTTATAGGTAAAATAAATAAAATAAAATAAAATAAAATAAAAATTGCATTCTACCGTTGTTGCTGCCAAAAATAAGTCGTTGCCATTTAATTTTTTTTTACCGTTGGCGCGTGGCGCCACGCGCCCGCATTTTTTATTTTTTATTTTTTTCTGGCCCGCGCGTGTCGAGCACGCGCTGCTCGAGCCATGCTCGAGCGCCTGCCCCCTGCCACGCGACGAGCTCGAGCCCCCCCTGCTCGATCCTTGCTCGAGCACCCCTCTTCGAGACGGGGTGCAGATAGTCTAAATTGTGTTTTTTTTTTTCTTTTCGAGATAAGATTATAAATTGTGTTCTTGTTACTTCTATCAAAGAAAGTAAAACTAGGCAATGTCCCATATCAATTATCCCATTATATGGAGTAAAATTTGAGGCTCAATGTCTTACAATATTACAATATGTGTACTAATTGCAACAAATTGAAGTTGGATATAATTAAATTTGCTATGTATTGAATATGATGTTGTAAATCAAATTTGGACATAATTGATTTAATATTCAATTGACCCTAATGAAAGTGTCAAAAGAATCAAAACATATATGGAATGAGTCAAGAACCGTATTTAGAATAAAATACTAATAAATTATAAATATATCACTGGTCAGTATGTATGAGCTTAAAATGTATTATATAAGTTGAAAATATCAATGAATACCCTGAATAGTAATTTTATTGAATAAATATAAATGTCAATAGAATTTCCATGGTTTGAGCAATTTTCAGCTCAGTTTTGATACACAATGTCAATTTAGGGATTTGAAGACGTTTATCTGTTTTAATCTCTCTTTGAGATTTTCCATCCTTTCCCCGAATAATGCTATTTTTCTTGATTGTTTTATAGAGAAAAGTTATTCTTTGTTTGTCACCTTCTTACCACCTTTTATTTTATCTTCGTATGCAGAAAGTTAATTTGCTGAGATGTCCGCCACTACTTTTTCCAGAGAATGTAAAAATATGAATTGAATATTCCTTGGAAGACAATTGGTTACTTTCCCATTATGTTGTGTCAAAGTAAATTGTTGGACCTACTACTTTCAATCCTTGCGATAACATTAGTAGTAATTTATAGTATTATATTTTATTATTATTGTTATTATTGGTGTCTTTTTAATTATATATACGTGCTGTGACTTGTGATTGATGCGTGGACAAAAAGTAATAAGAAATTAATTAGGTTAAAAGAACCTTTTTTTTTTTTAAAGGTAAAGATGAATGTAATAAATAAAAAGAGTACAAGGGGTACTCAGCTCTTACAAGAGTAAAGTTTATAATGAAGAAGGTATACAATCTATCGGACTTAAGTACAAATCATTTAAAGAATAACAAAAAGAGACCGGAAAGTGAGCTCGTAACCATTTTCACGAATTGATTTTCACGCCTTCTACTAATTTAGTACAAGACATGTTCATTCCATTAAAAATAACGTCGTTCCTCGCCTTCCATATCGTCCACACAGTGCATTGCCAAATCAAATTTAGTACCTTTTTTTCCTCCTTCCTTTCGTCGGCCGAAATAAAGTTGCCCAAATTATTACACAAGTTCGGAGACATGTTTATAGAGCACCTTAACCACACCCTCACCAAATACCAAACTTGAGCAGCAAGATCACAATCAATCATCAAGTGGGAAGAAGATTCGATACCTCTTGAGCAGAAAACGCATAAAGAAGATTCATCACCAACCAAAATATTCCTTTTGATCAAGTTTTCTTTGGTCGGGATCCGATCTTGGAGTAGTTTCCAACAAAAGCAGACACTTTGATTGGAATTGCAAGCCACCACACTTTTGGAATAATAGGGACAGTAAAAGCATCTCGTGTAGCTAAAGAAGCATACATAGATAGGGTTGAGAAGAGCCTACCAGTCGATCCCTTCCACCGAAAAGAATCAGCCTTATGAATTGAGACTTTAGACCTACAAACACACTTAAAAAGTTCCAAGAACTCACAAAACTCATTAGCATTGAAATATCGCCTCCAAGTAAGACGCCAAGACCACGACTCACTACACACAACCCCACAGTCTTTAATCAACCAAAATTTTTGCGCAGATAAAACATAAAGAGAAGGAAATTTATTTTTGAGACAAACACCCTCCTCATTAATCCAAGAATTCTCTCAGAACTTAGTACGACTGCCATTACCTAGGACAAAAAATAAATTACTGAAAAAAACACCACCCTCATCCCCGAGGTTAAAAGAACCTTTGTAGACCTCAACTTAAATTTTAAGCTTTTATTGCTTGTCTTTACACACATCGCTAGAAGACAAATTTAATAATTTAAAGAGGTGCATTCTCTCAATCAAGTTGGACGGTGAAACTTATAAAGTCACACAAGTTGAATAAAATTTACTTCCATGTCACTATTATAATGGGTTGCGTGCGGTTTCTTGTTTAGAACTTGAACTTCATTACAAACAATTCATGGTGTCATTGGTGTGATCTCCAATTATACTTGAACATCCTCTAGCATAAAAAAAAAATGAAAAAGAAATATATATCAATAGGATAAAAATTAATGTAAAAGTGGAGAATTTATTTGTTGAGTAACATAAAAATAGAGATTTATGTTGGAAAATATAGGAGCGTGTGTGATATGTGTACGAAAAATGAAAGACAGAAAGAAAATGAACCGAGGCTAGAGTTAGACTCTATCTCCGTAAGACAATATTGCTCTGCTCTCGTGCACGCGGTCTACAGCAATTGCCCCCAAGATACAACGGTTCTGATGAACTTTGAGACGTTGCAGGACGTGTCGCAGTTCCGGCGAACAACTCGATACTCGGGACGAGTATTCGATTCTAGACTCTACTATGTATGAGATGTATGTATGCAAATTCGTTGTTGTGAGTTCGAATTGTGTATTTGGTGTCCTTCAATGTCGAATTATGTGGGTATTTATAGGCGGAAGGTGCCCGTTCCGAACGGTTGCGTACGAGGTGGTTATCGGCGCCATTCAACCAGACGCCAACACGTGTCACTCGCGAAAGGGTGGCTGTCCTGGTGCCGCCACGTGGCAGATGAGGAAATTCGGTTTCAACTGAATTCAACCACCGATAATCGCACCGTGTGATCAGCCGCACCATACGTTCCCTTATCCGTACTAACCGCCAGTAACCGCCTCTCCGTGCGGTCCACGTGTGAGTCCCTTAGCCAAAATAACTTTGGCTCCTCAATTGCTCCGATCACGCCTCAAAGCGCCCATTGCGACAAGTGCGACGTGCACGTGCACGTGCTCGTCGCCGTCGCCGTTACCGTCGGACTCGGACTCGGACGGTGCTTCGCACCGTCCTCGTAGGAATCATGGTTAAGCACAAAAGGTGCCAACACTTGAGCCACTAAGGTGCACCATAGGTAGCACACTTGGATATACTCCCTTATAGTGTTGCTCCTTATACATAGCACAAAACATCCTTGAATTTTCGATGTGGGACAAATAAGGTAGAATACACACAATTTCTAGTTCCAAGTAGCCATGTTTATGTATTAATTGCTCATTCATTCCTTAATGAAATTGAACAAATACATACATTAAATCATAGTGCTCGAAACGTAGATTTCGTTTCTACCATTAATTTCCTTCACTCCGATTACTAATATAAGGACAACGTCGGACAATAATTTGGATTTATTCGGCTCGCTCCGAGGCTTTCGGCTCCCCTCGTTCAAATCTTGACCAAAGAAGAAGCGGCAAATAAAAAAAAGAAGAGGCAAACAAACAAAAAAAAAGAGAGAAAAAAATTGGAAATTTGAAAAACAGAAAATCTGAAGAAAAAAAAAATCAAAAACAAAAAAAATATGTGTGTGCACCCTACGCGCCCACGCACGGTCGCATGAATTGCGACAGATCGCATTTGAGTTTTTACGCACATATAATATAGGATATGAGAGTACTCTATATTTTCCTCAATTTGTTTTGAAGCCCATTTTAAATTAAATCTTAAAGGTCAACCATATCAACAATAATCATAATTATTTGAATTCTCATAGATTAAATTGGGGAAATGTTTGGAAGTTTGAAATCTTTCATTCTCCAATATGAATTATGTTTCATTGACCGGAAAATATTTCATCAACATAATTGAAACAGCTTTGGAAAAAGGAAAATATAGTCCCTACTTACCCACTTTTTTTTTCACAATTTAAGTTCCTACTTATCTTTTTTGTACAATTATACCCTCCTACTTTTTCTTTATTTATTATCCTTTGCCATTGATGACCCCACCTCACAACAACTTTATTCCTACTTTTTTGTCAATACCACTATTTTTTGGTCAATACCACTATTTTTTTGTCATTATCCACTACCCCTACATTTTAATTTTTACCCCACTCAAAATAATTTTTCATCTTTTCTTAATCTCCGTGCCGGAAGCAAAATGAGGACTTAAATTGTGGACGGAGGGAGTAACAACTAACAAGTAGGTCAGAAAGGTGGCTTGCCGGCCATTATTAATGTCTACTATTCCTGAAGCATTTTTCGCAAAAATAGAACTCATTTTATGCATGACCAAAAATGAACACTAATAAAGTAATGGCCAAATTGCATAAAAATACCCGACCTTTTTCCAAATTCTGGACTTATTACAAACCTTTTAATTTTAGCAAAAAAATAGTCACCTTTCAATTTTTCTTAATGTTCGTCTGAATTCAATTTGGAGAAAAAATTGATGATGACATGTCCTATTTATAATGACATGGCGTTCAAAACGACGTCGTTTTGATTTAAGAAAAAAAACACACATTACACATCATTTTAATTTCCACCTCATCACCCCTTCATCTCTCTCTCACGCCCAGCGGCCCAGCCCTTCCTCCTCTCCTCCGACGCGCTCAAGGAGAAAGTGGAAGCCCTAAACCAGGAGATGCAGCAGTCACTCAAGGCGCTCGACTCGCGCGAGTCTTCCATTTCGAGATCGCTCTCGATCACGTACGAGACGCTCGAGAAGGCGACGCAGATGTCGATCTCGTTCTCCGGCGACGGCGGGGAGGAGGTGGACGATTCGGAGGGTTTGTTGATGAAATTGAGGAGCTTCTGCCACAAGATGGCGGCGAATGAGTTCTGGATCTTCGTGACCTCACGGAAGAAGGAGCTCGAGCTGTTCCGATCGAAATTGCCGAAGGCCCTCTCTGATTGCGTGGATCCGCCGCGATTCGTGCTGGAGGCGATGTCTGAGGTTTTCCCGGTGGCGAGAAGCACGAGCAATAGCTATGATTTGGGGTGGACGTGCGTGCTGTTGTTGGAGTCGTTGATTCCGGTGATAATGGATCCCGTGTTGGAGAAGGAGAGGATGCTGGTGACGCTGAGCATTAAGGGTAAGGCGAAGGAGATAACAGAGATGTGGAAGAAGAGACTCGAGGAGAGAGGCGGGATCGAGAATGTCAAGACTCCCGATGTGCATGCTTTCTTGCAGCATTTGGTCACTTTTGGGATTGTGAAGAATGAGGATGTGGATTTGTACAGGAAGCTCGTTGTTGCCTCGGCGTGGAGGAAACAGATGCCAAAGCTCGTTGTTTCTCTCGAGGGTTGAGGTGATTTGAGTTCGTGGGTTGAGGTGATTTGAGTTCTTTCTTTGACTTAGTAAATCATTAAAATGGGAAGCCGAGTGCGGCGGCCTGCTCCTGGGTGTGCTTGGAGGTGAGGACGCCGACGACGTCGGAGAAGGTGTCGGATTTGAGGAGAGAGCCGCCGATGGATTTGAGAGTTTGATTGATGAAGATGAATGGGGAAGCAGATGAAATGATGATGAGGTGGCATTAATATATGATGTGCAATCTGATTTTTTTCTTTTTTTTAATTCTAAAATCAAAACGACGTCGTTTTGATTAAAACGACATCGTTTTGAATGCCACATCATTTTTAATTGGACATGTCATCATTAATTTTTCCCCCAAATTGAATTCGAACGAGGACTATGAAAATTAAAAGGTTGCTATTTTTTTTGCTGAAATTAAAAGGTTTGTAATAAGTCCAGAATTTGGAAAAAAGGTCGGGTATTTGTATGCAATTTGGCCTAAAGTAATACTCCCTCCATCCCTGTTTTAAAGTTTCATTTGCTCTTCAAAAACTGTCCCTAATTTAAAGTCACATTTTGCTTTCGACATTAATTCTCTCCCTTC
Source organism: Schizonepeta tenuifolia (assembly GCA_029490685.1). Classification (NCBI taxonomy): domain Eukaryota; kingdom Viridiplantae; phylum Streptophyta; class Magnoliopsida; order Lamiales; family Lamiaceae; genus Schizonepeta; species Schizonepeta tenuifolia. Next base: position 36,868,775 of record CM055960.1, read on the forward strand.
TTTTTCTTATTTACTACCATTTGTCACTAATTAAATATCCAAAACTTAAACAAAGGTCAATTAATTCCCTAATTATTCATGCTAATTATTGTACCCAATTTAATTAAAAATCTCACCCAAACCCTAAAATCCCAATTGTTTCTCATACTCTTCTTCGACTTCATACTCTGCCGTTTTCATTCCTCACAAGTCTTCTTCGATATCTCTCACATGTGTTCATCTAAACCCTAAATTTACCCCTAATTCTACCGTCGACATCACTATTTTCCTCAATTGTTTGTGTTTGTCGTGCTGATTCTATCTCCCTTCTTCGATTGCTCTCGATATCGTGCATCCAAACCCTAGATCTATCCCTAATTCTACCGCCGACATCTCTGAAATCCCGATACATCGCTGCAATTGATGAAGAATTCCTTTGAAATAGAGTTGAGTTCCATCGATTTGGTCCCTGAAATCATATTTCATTCTGTAACGCCGACAAAATCGAACGATGGTTCCACCTTGGTGCCGGAAAGCTCACTAATGGTGGTCGATTCTGAGATTTCACCATCTGGATTCGAGATCTTCAATACCGTAGTCGGTCTCTCTTCTTCGACTCCACCTTCTGATTTTTCTGATTTTTCGGTGCCGGAAACGCCATCATCTCCCAGGGTTACTTTAGAAGAGATTGTCGATTTTGAGATTCCTCAAACCCCATTGGAGAATTTCGATACTATAGTCGGTCTCTCTTCTTCGACTCCACCTTCTGAGGGTTCTGAGTTTCCGTTGTCTAAAACCCCATCATGGCATCATCTCCGGGGGCCGCTTTAGAAAAGATGGTGGAGAAGATGTTGCCTACAGATCCCTACTACTTCCTGTTTAGTGAATGCGCAAAATTTCATAAAAAATGGAAGGAGATGGAAGTTGCTGCCTTAGTCCTCTGAATCAGGCAATGAATTTCTTATTTCTTGACTTTGAGGGGGACGGCTGGTGATGCCACTATCGATGTGTTGGTTAATTTTGAGAAATTGTGAACATGTGAATTCCTGTTATGATCAAATCTGTGAATTCCTGTGATGATGTCTAGATCTCTATGAAATTGTGATGAATTCTGAGGGTTTGATGATGTTGCCTTGAATCTGTTAATTCTGTGAAATAATTGATGATGTTGCCTTGAATCTATGAATTCTGTGAAATGAGGGATGTTGCTTGAATTGAGAATTTTGTAAGTTGAGAATTGTGTGATTGAGAATTCCTATGATGATGTTGCTTGAATAGGAATTTTGTGCATTCATGTGATTGAAACTGTGATGCATAAACAAATTGTTGTCTTGATCTTATGCTTTTCTTAATGATGCCACCACTAGAATCATCTAGTTTTGGAGGTTCATTTAAGAAATTTAAAGGGTTAAATAAAAGTCAATGATGCAAAAGGTATTTCTGAGACTTGTTGAGCAAATAAAGCAGTAAATCAAAACAGTTTACATTCCAAACACCACAAAAAGATGGATAACAATGTTTGTCCCTGTAAACTTGAGCAAAAAACAGACCATATGCATTCTAATCTTTCTTTTGGATTCCCACTTGTTGCATCCCTTGAACTAGATCAACCATCATGTAGGTTGCATTCCCTTCAGTTGCTTAGGTGTTTATGAATTGTAAGCATTCTCTTACAAGGTCCTCTTCCATTGCAATGCATTTTGGTAGAAGTTCCATCCTGTTTAGTTTTTCCTTATTCATGTGAGGAATTTTGTACTTGTTGTCTCCCTTAACCTTCATTATCTCTCTATAGAAGCCTTGTAGAGTAAGAAACACATTATTTAGCTTCTCCGGTGAGTACTCTTCATATGCAGTCCTCACATTTTGGAGTAGTTCTTCAACATTTTTTGTTGGTTTCTGATCCTTAAGGGATTATATGGCTCTAAAAAATCCTAAATTATTTACATTGGTGTCTGGAGAATTTGATGGTTGACACACTAATTGGAAATTAAATCACCAGCTTGTGAAATTGCTAGAAAATCTGGATTATCTGGCTTTATGTGTGGTTTGGCATTATCTTGTTGGATGAATATGTCTTTGCTTAAACATGCTGGCCACTTAGCTTTGAATACTGGAATCATTTGCATCAAAAAAGGATGCAATGCTAAATGATGAATGAGTGTATGCATATTCTGATAGCAATAAGTTAGAATTGCTGAAATTAGTATTGTGACTGCTGAAATGCAGATTATGTGAGTTACCTGATTGAGTAAGCTATATTTTGTGATTGGCTTTGTGATAGGTGGAATTGGTTTTACTTCCATTGTTCCTTTTGATCTGTTCTTGAAATTTCTTTGGGCTGGTTCCTCTGTGATGAATGGAAAGATTCCAAACTTTCCATCAAACACAACCTTGCCACTTGAATCAATTATTGGCTTGGACTCTGCACATTTAAACATTATTTTGGGAATGAATCTCTTGAATTTACAGGTCCTATGTGGACCAGTTTCACCTGGGAGAAGCTAGTATTTATCCTTGTTTTTTGATAAGTAAAACCACTTTTCATCAATGTGTATGGTATTGAACATGGTATGGAATTTGAAGAAACCGGCCACACTTTCTGGACAAATATGACTAAGACTCCATCTTAGTCTGCATAGCTTGTTTTCAGGGGTTAAAAATGGTTTTATGGCATTGATGTGTGGTTTAAGCTTATGTTCCTTCACCCACTTGTAAATTACAGACTTGCTAACACCCAGGTTATTGGCCATCACTCTCAATGATGTTCTTTGTAGCAGAGGCAGATTTCTCACTTTTTTCCTCATCAAGCTATTTTTTTATTTTTGTAAGACTTACCTATTCTCTTTGATTGTAGATGCACAGGTACTCCCAAAGCTTGTTGAGCTAATACGACCTGCCAAATCCTCCAGATTGTCCTCAAACAAACCTGAAATTTGTGTGCAGCTTTCTATTTTGCACCATAATGAAGTTTGACATTGCTGGAATTTTGAAGTAACCACTGTGCGATCAGACTTTTGCCTTCTTCGGATAGTTTAGGCCTTGATTTTTCTGTCTGTGACATTGTATTGAATATTCTGAATTTTTTGCTGTATTTGGTGGTTGAGAGCAGGTTTTGGGAGTGAAATGGTGTATTTATTGTGCTTTTTGAGGGTTAAGTATTGTTTAAAATTTCCTCCAACATTTTGATCACATCAATGTACATTTTCAGCATTATTTTAATGAATTTCAGCTTGTTTTCAGATTTTTTTATATGAATAAAATCTGTTTGGACTCCAAAATGAATTGTGTTTGCCACCAAAAAGTAAATCTACATGATTCTTCTTTGTATGCACCATCAACTCTTTTTTTACAGCTTTTCTTGAATTAATTTAGGAATTGCAGAATTGATTCCTAAGAAAATGATTTACTTCCTCAATCGAGTTTTAATTCGTTTAAAACACGATTTACACGATTTAATTTACAGATATACAGTGTTGCCATCTTTAATTTAGGCGAACAGTGTTGGCATATTTAATTTTCCCAAGCAGTGTTGGTATATTAATTTAATTAATCACATTAAATACATCTGAAAAAACCTATGAAAAATAAATCAATTTCAATTAATAAAGGTGTAAAGGTGTTTTCTTAATGCAATAATTAGCAAAAGTAACCCAATATCATTAACACTACTCTTTTCTTCCACTAACTTCACTTTTTCAACTTTTCTTAATCTCCTTGCCAACATCCAATTAGGACTTTAAAATGTGGACAGAGGGAGTAGTAATTAATTTTCGAAGAACTCAGCAGTCAGTAACACACTCTAAGTGTGTGTTCATTTGGGGTACGTTTACTTTTATAAATGTATACCTCCAAAATGAGGGATAGTATAATGAGGTATGAATTTATAACTTCATACATAAGTTTCATACTATCTTGTTTGGTATAAATGAGTAATATATTTATCTCTACTTGTTTATTTGGAAGGAAATTAATAGATAGAAAAAAAAAACGTTCAAAACATATGAGAAGTAAAATGAGGTATAATATTAAACCCCTATTTTTTAGGTATAAATTTATAGGGCAAGGGAAAAGTGGTTGTCCGAACTTATATACCTCCTAACCGATTTTTCTTAAAATGAAACCAAACAAGATATTAAGTGGTAATTATTATATTATACCTCATTTTCCTCCTTTTTACTCCAAGTGAACACACCCTTGGAGCATAAATTATACCTTCAAATAGAGGGATAATATAATGAGGTATAAATTTATACTAAATAGTGGGGACCACAAGTTTTATATCTTGTTTGATATGAGTGATAATATATTTATCTCTACCCTCAAGAGAGGGTAACAATTTTTATATCTTGTTCACTTGGAATGAAATTAATAGATAAAGGAATAAATGTTCTTAATACATGAGAGGTAAAATCAGATATAATATTAAACCTCCATTTCTTAGGTATAAATTTATACCTTGGGCAAAGGAAAAAGGGTTGCACGAACTTTTATACCCCTTTATCAGATTTTTCTTAAAATAAAATCAAACAAGATATAAAGTGGTACTAAATAATATTATATCTCGATTTCCCTCATTTTTCACTCCAAGTGAATGCACCCTAATTTTCTAATATAATCATAGTCCTTATATATTCATGGTGTGTGCAAAATAGATTTTAATTTTAGTTTTTAATACATGCAAACACCATTGTTAGGGACGGAGATTATTTTCCCATCCTCATATATATCCGCCTAAAATTTTCATCCCTATATCCGTCTCCATACTTGTTTAAATAGGAGTGGGTTTGGGACCGAGATTATCCAACGGAGGAAGGGTATCCATCGGGTACTCATTTAGAATTATGTAGTGTACATAATTTAAAACTTTTATTAGAATTTAAAAGTTATTCTTTTCGAAAATCAAGCGAAAAATTAAGGGGAAAAATAGTAAAATTAGATAAGTCAAAGCATAGAGACAAACTTATTTATAAGCTAACTCATCTTTTCTCTTCCTCTCATTATCGATGTTGGGATAAAAAATAGTAAGAGTGGAGGAGAAATGAAGAGAAACAAGTTGTCTTACATTGGAAATTGATGAAAGAGAAAAGAGAGTTGGGTTATTTGGATGAGAAGAAGTAATGTATATGTGTCTACTTAGTGTGAATTTTTTATTTTCGATTCTCATTGAATATGAATTCCATACAAATAAATATTGTTAATTATTAATTATTGATATTAATATTATTTTTAAAAAATTTAAATACAATAATTATTCGGATCGAGTTCGAAGTGAGTATCTATATTCTTATACCTGCCTCGAACCAGAACTGAGTTTAGAAGTTCATACCTGTCCCTATTGATGGTACCGGCCTCTTCTTGGGCCTGATCCGAGGCCCAGCCTAATTGGACATGTACGTTGAGCTCGGCCCAAGAACCTCGGCCCAGACGAGTTATTAATTGCCTTGAAGACCAAGTAATGAAGTCTCATCCTAGAGGAGAAGGAATTCTATTATGAAGGAAATCCGGATATGTACGAGGAATCCTAGTAGGATTAGGGTTCGATTCAAGGCTTATATAGATGCTAGATTAGAGGTGTAAACACGTTCAAATACTCATTGTACTCTCAAGTATAATAAAAGCTCTCTATATTCTCTCCCGTGGACGTAGATCACATCGATCGAACCACGTAAATCTTTGTGTCGTCACATTATTGTTATTTTCTGCTATCTCTACAAACCCTAGATCTATCATTGGCGTCGTCTGTGGGAAATCAAACGATCGACGGTTCTTTGGTAGCAGATCTATGACGGTAACGCGATCACAAAACGTGCGGGGAGACCAAAGCCAACGTGGGAACCCCGACGAAGCAGAAAGTCACCCTACGAATAGGGGCAATCACCAGAAAGACAGCTCGGTCCCAAAGGAGGGGCACGACAATAACCCTATAGAAGAGGACCCTTTCAAAGGGATGCCCGCGCTAGAGGGCAACCCTCAGAAGGGTCAACAGAAGTCCGGATCGAAGGGAGAGGATTTTCTCGACGACTTCGATCTCGCCACTGCATACGCCGCGACTGAATTCGCAAGAGCGAATAGGGAGAGTTTCAAGCGCTTCCTCACAGCAGTTAGGATGCCATCAATATCCGAAGCTAGGGAGAGTTCCACACGGAAGTCTATGCCCAAAACTTCACATCATCCCAAAACGCAGGAGCCCGAGCTGAAAAGAAAGCACGATACTCGGCGAAGCCCACTCCGCCGCCGGAGCTCCAGCCCGCGGCGGAGTCCCAAGCAACACCATCTCCCGAGGCGACATCGTAGCCCAGGCAGGGACCGAAGTCCGAGCTATTCCAGAAGCTATAGCCCCAAGGTAAACCGGTACCGACGGGAAGGAAGATCAGCCCGACTCGTCAGCCCGTTCAGCGATGAGCTGCTCGATGCCAAGCTTCCCGCGACGTACAAATTGCCCAACATACCACCCTATAATGGGTTGGAGGACCCCCTCAATTTCTTGACGCGGTTCAAGTACAGCATGCACAATCAGGGCCTCACTGAAGAGCACATGTGCAAGTTGTTCCCAGAGATGTTGGTCGACTACGCCCGAGCATGGTTCGACGGCCTGCCGACTGGCAGCGTAGGATCTTGGGTCTACCTTGAAGGAATATTTAAACAAAGATTCCTTATGAAGGTCCAAGCTCGCCGAGACACGGCCTACCTCCTGTCCGTGAAGCAAAAGGACAGAGAGACCATAAGGGAGTACGCCTCCCGATTTATGCAGGAAAGCTTGAAGGTCGATAAAATCGACGATGTTTTCCTCATCTCGGCTTTCCGAAACGGGGTCGCTCTTGGGTCCCTGAACCAGGAGCTCGCTAAGCAGAAACCCGAGACGGCCCAGGAGATGTGGAGAATCGTGTACCAGTTCGCAGACGGCCAGGATGCAGGACCGGTTGAAGCGGGAGGAAACAGAGAAGAAGAGGCCTGAAGGTGATCGGGGCTGGAATGATCGTGATCGGAGAAGTGCCCACGAACGCCTTCAGCGCGGCCCTATCCAATCACGGCTCGGACCTGGACCTATTCAGTCCCGGCTCGGTCCACGGCCGGGGTCGGAGCCCCCTCAGCGACCTCCCTTTGTGAAAACAAATGCGGAGATCTTCGCACTTCATGAGGACTGGTTTACACGACCACGCCCTATGTCGGGGTCGAAGCCTCGAGATAAAAACAAATACTGCTCTTTCCATGACGACCACGGGCACTACACAGAAGACTGCCGCGACCTCGCAATGGAAATAGAGAGGTTAGCCCAAGAAGGAGCCCTGAAGAAGTACGAGGTCGGGGGAAAGAAGAACCGAAGGGGAAAGCGAAAGGGCGGACAGGGCCGCTGCGCTCCCGATAATAAGCGAACGAAAACCAGTCATGATGAGGAAGATGACGACCCTCAAAGCGGCGTGCCACAGTACGATGGGGTGGTGTCAACCATCTCCGGGCTAACCCCGGGCACAACAAAGACTAAGCTGAGGTCTGAAGCTCGCAGACCACCAGTTCCATCGGAAGAGGAACAAACGAAAAAGAGGTTCAAGAAAGGCGAAACAGTCACCTTTTCCGAGGACGATCCAGTACCTACAGCAACGCCCCATAATGACGCCCTGGTAATACAGGTCGGGGTGGCCAATAAGATTGTCCACCGCGTATTTGTTGATAGTGGGGCCAGCATCAGTATCATCTTCCAACATTGCTTGGATAGGATGGGACTCGACCCAGCTCGGGTTAACTCAGTACCCCTGCCCCTCAAAAGTTTCACGCAGCATGAAACGCGACCTGAAGGGATCATCGCGCTTGATGTCGCCATTGGCAGCCCGCCAACCAGCGTCAACAAGCTAATCCACTTCTACGTGGTCAAAGCGAACTCCCCGTACAACATCATATTGGGTCGGGATTGGCTGAATGCGGTCCGGGCCATTATCTCGCCATATCACTTGTTGCTGAAGATCCCAACCTCGGGTGGAATCTTGACTATCCGCGGCGACCAGAAAAAGGCCAAGGAGTGCATGCAAGTTGCCCTTCGAGGTCAACCGCAAGCATAGCAATCAAAGTATCCCGAGGAGTTGGAAGAGGCAACAACAATTTCTGACGCCTCGGCGGAACAAGTCCCCTTATCCGAAGAAGACCCTACCAAATTTGTCAAGATCGGCTTTGCAGGGGGGCCCCAAACCCGCCTGCAGATAATCCAGCTCCTTAGGGAATATCAAGACGTCTTTGCTTGGTCGCCAACGGACATGACGGGGGTGTCATCGGACATCATTACACATAAGCTCAACATCGACCCGAGCTCCACCCCAGTAAAGCAGAAGAGAAGAACATTCGCTGCCGAGCGGAACCAGGTCATCTATGACGAGGTGCAGCAATGGCTGAAAGCAGGGCTACTATTCGAGGTCAAATACCCAATTTGGCTATCTAACCCGGTGGTGGTCAAGAAAGAAAGAGGGGAGTGGAGGATGTGTGTGGATTATACCGACCTCAATAAAGCTTGCCCAAAGGACTGCTACCCCCTCCCCAACATCGACGAGAAGATTGAATCCTTAGTGGGATACGAGGTATTCAACTTTCTTGACCTTTACAAGGGGTACTATCAAGTCCTGATGGATGAGGAAGATGCGATCATGACAGCTTTCGCCACGAGCTTTGGGGTTTTCGCGTTCAAATACATGCCCTTCGGGTTGAAGAACGCCGGAGCGACTTACCAACGAATGGTCGACTTCCTCTTCCGAGATCACATTGGCGAGATCGTCGAAGTATATGTAGACGACATTGTCGTCAAAAGCAAGGAAAAAGCTTCAGCGATGGTTGATCTACGAACGACACTCGACGTGCTAAGGCAAGCCAACCTCAAGCTGAACCCCAAGAAGTGCACTTTCAACGTGCGATCTGGGAAATTCCTAGGGTGCTGGATCTCGCCGGAGGGACTCAAAGCCAACCCGTTGAAAATTAAAGCCGTCCAGGAAATGAAGGTACCCCGAACTATTCGCGACATACATAAGTTGACAGGCAGCATAACCGCGCTAAGTCGTTTCCTCTCGAAAGCTGCCGAGAAACAACTTCCGTTCTTCAAAATCCTCAAGAAGGCACCGGAGTTTGGATGGGGACCAGAGCACGAACTAGCCTTCGACGAGCTAAAGCGCCACCTAAGAGACTTACCAACTCTGTCGGTCCCCAAAAAGGAAGAATCCCTATCCCTATACCTCGCAGCGTCGGAGGAAGCAATTAGCGTAGTATTGGTCCGAGATGAAGGAGATCGGCAGCTACCGGTGTACTTCGTCAGCAGAGTCCTGAAAGATCCAGAGACAAGATATCAGCCCCTCGAGAAGTTCGCTCTAGCCTTGGTAAATGCAGCTCGGCGCCTAAAACCTTATTTCCAAGCTCACCCAATACAAGTTTTGACCGACCTACCACTCCGGCAAGTCCTCACTAAACCGGAAGCTTCAGGAAGGATCGCAAAATGGGCAATCGAGCTCGGAGAGCACTCCATATCATTCGTTCCTCGCCGAGCTATAAAAGGTCAAGCTTTAGCAGACTTCCTCGTAGAAGCTCGGTACAACGTCGTGAATAAACTAAAAGAATCCGAGGCCAAAGCAAAACTCCAAGAAATACCAGAGAAGACTCCCCCAGACTGCTGGGAGATGTACGTGGATGGAGCCTCGGGAAAGAAAGGAAGCGGAGCTGGCATACTCCTGATCAGCCCGGAAAAAAAGGAGTTAACATACTCGCTGCGATTCGAGTTCCCCACTACGAACAACGAAGTGGAATATGAAGCCCTCATTGCTGGACTGCGTCTTGCCCAAACACTCCAGGTACGAGCTATCCAAACTTATTGTGATTCCCAAGTAGTGGTCAACCACGTGCTAGGAAAGTATGAAGTAAGGAGTGAGAAGCTGAAGAGATACCTGGAGAAAGTTAAGCTCCTAGAACAATCCTTCCAGTTCTTCAGGATAGTTCGCATTCCTCGGAGCCAGAATACCCGAGCCGACGAGCTAAGTAAGCTGGTGAACTCAACCGGCTCAACTCTAATAGAAGAAGTTCGGAATCGAAGTATAGAAGAGGCGAAAGTCCACGCAATTGAGGAAGACGACCCGAACTGGATGAACATCGTGTGCCGTTTTGGAGTTCCAAGAGTCCTCATCTCGGATAACGGGACGCAATTTACGAGCAGAGAATTCCGAGAATTTTGTGAAGGACTCAATATCCAGCAAAATTTCACCTCGGTCAACCGACCTCAAACTAATGGCCAGGCCGAGGTTACAAACAGGACAATAGTGAACGGACTCAAAGCCCGCCTAGAGAAGGACAACGGAATGGATCTACAACCTCCAAAACGTCCTGTGGTCATACAGGACTACACCCAGAACTCCAACGGGAGAAACCCCGTACCGTTTAGTATACGGAACAGAAGCGGTAAATCCAGTAGAGGTCGGGGCACCAAGCCCCCGCACTATCAACTTCTCAGCGGAAGCCAATGAAGAGCAGCGCCGAACCGACCTGGATTTACTCGAGAAGAAGCGGGAACTAGCCAGCATAAAGGAAGCTCGGTATAAGCAGCAGATGACCCGATATTATAATCAAAGGGTCAAACCCCAGCAGTTCCAGGTCGGTGATCTTGTGCTTAGAAATAACGAGATAAGCCATTCAGAGAAGCTCGGCAAGCTCGAGGCCACGTGGGAAGGACCCTACAGAGTGCACGAAGTACTCGGCAAAGGAGCCTACAAAATCGCCTATCTTTCAGGCGAGCTGATACCCAGGACGTGGCACATCGCCCACCTAAAGAGATTCTTCGTATGAGCAACAAAGTCCTGCATATAGAGTCTTTAAGTTTTTCTTTTTCCTTTTCTTTTCTTTGAGTCAGTGTTTTGTTTTTAACGAGCTCGTCAAAACTCTCCTTTTTGTTTTGGTCTCTCTTTTATTAATAAAGTTTCTTTTTGTCTTGCATATTCTTGTGTCTTTTAGTTTGCTTATACGAAGTATCCAATGCGCAAAGAAAACCCTTTCGAGGTCCGAGCTCGTCTCCCTCCTTAAAAAAAAAAAAAAATCCTACGAGGTCAGAGTCGCACTCCCTCACATAGGATAATAAGATTTCAATCGGGGTCAGAACCAAGTTCCCCCGAGAGAATCACAATACGAGGTCCGAACTATGGTTCCCTTGTAAACAAAAAAGAGGTCCGAGTTCAACTCCCTCATAAATGCAACATGCAAATAAACTAAGAAAGCTATCTTCACGACAAACAGGAAGTTCAACGAACTCAATCTATATTTATTTATTTCTAACTATTTAGAAATATTCGTATGTACATAATTTACAGGCAAAAGCGAGCTAGTCTACGAAGGAGGAGGTTTCTTGCTAAAGTTAAGCCACCGATTCTCGAATGAAGTAATTCCCAGGATGTCATCAATTGAAATCCGACCTCGACCTCGACCTCGACCGCTTCCAGAAGAAGGACCCCGACCTCGCGAAGTCGCCGACCTTGACCTCGCAGCTCGGCTCGGGCCGACCTGACGTCCCTGCGAAGCTGTTTTTACCTCGCGAGCAGGCACCGTCCGAGAAGAAGACGGGAGGTCGGCACCCGCACCCCTAGCCAGCAGCGCACGTAATTTTGGTCGGCGTTCTAAAATACACTTATACCTGCTCGCACTCTCTTTGAGCATGTCAAAGGCACCTTGGAGCAAAGGAGACTCGGGACCAACTGCTTCTTTTAGATCGATATACGTCACCAAGTCTTCTTTCGTCTTTAGCTCCGCCTCGGAAATGGTGATACCACCAGCACGTCGGATAATATCTTCGTACTCGGCGTGCTCCTCGGCGATCCTCTTGTGATCCTCAGAAACAGGGTTAGCCCGACCTTGGGCAGCTTCCAGCTCTTCCTCCGTCTGAAGAAGCCTAGCTTGAAGCAAATCGGCATGCTCTTGAGCAGCGATCCGCTTGACCTCAGCCTCCACACCGAGCGCCTCGAACTTCATTTGCCATTCCTTCAGCTCGGCTTCAGTTGATTTCAACAAAGAACACTTCTCGGCAAAAAGCCCTTCAGCTCGACGGCACTTATTCATCCATTATTGAGCAAAGGATCGCTGCTCACGCAGGTCGTGAGAAAGAAGATCCACCTGTTTGCGTAAAGAAGAAACATCGACAGGAACCGAGGTCTACACACAAGAAAAGAAAAATAAATTTCATTCATTCATTCAAAAAGTTCAGTACAAGGATACAAATACAAAAAAAAAAAACGCAAAAATTTTCTAAGGAGCGTCCACCTCCTTGTCCTAACGAGGTGGCTGCCCGGAGGGGGGGCCCTGAGAAGAGCCATCAGCGCCTGCATCCTTCGGATCCTTTTCTTCGACCGAAGCCTCGCGTTTCTCTTCCTCCTTGTCCTCTACTCCATCGGCGGAAAGAGCGTCGAAGGCTGCGTCAAGGGCAGGATCCCGATCTGCCGAGCAGGAGGCAATCTGCTCGGCAGACAGGAGCACGGACGAGCTGGCGAGGGCATCCAGAATGGGCAGTTGGCCGAGGTGACGCCGGATCACTCTAGCGTACTCGGCGAAGAGGGCATCGTCCTCCAAGCGCTCGTAGCCATACTTGGAGACGTCCAGCTCGGGGAAATCACTGGCGGCGGCCTCCAAAGCGCTCAAGGCGTGGCTTCCGTTGATAAGCCCAGCCAAGTCATTGGCCAGGCCGGAGAAGCTGTCCGACAAGAGCAACCTCTTCGTATAAGCCCGCAAGGCCTCGCCTTGACAGGCCGCCAATTTGGCCTCCCTCTCCTTGGCCGCACTCAGCTCGGCCTCAAACCTCTTGCGAGCTTCCTCGGCATGCAGCTCGGCGTCAAATCTCTTCCGAGCTTCCTCGGCCAGCTCGGACTTAGCGGCCTTTACCTCCTCCCGGGACTTGGCCAACAATTCCTCAGCCTTCTTCAGCCTGGCCGCGGTCGACATCAGCTTTTCCGAGTACCGACTCTTTTCGTCCTCGTGCTTCGCTGACATCTCCCCGACGCTACTCTTCAGCCAGGCCGTGAACATGTCGATGCCCTGCAAGAAGGAATACAGTCAGCCACCAAAAGCAAGAAAACGAAAAATAGCTAACAAATCTTTACCTCGGGAAAAGGCAAATTCTCCAGTTGAGCTGGAGCAGACGGGCTCACATCACTGCCCGAAATGTCAACGATATCCACGTCGACCCGGGGCCTTTTGCGGGATAGGCTGGCGGCGGGGGAGACAACCCCCGTTGCTGCGGGCACAGCCACCTCGGGTTGCCGACCCAAGTCGGAGGCTCTTCCGAGCTGGCTCTGTTCAGAAGCAGATCGTCCTGACGACCTGGGCCTCTTTCCACCGCGAGCTGCGGCCTTAGCATCAACTCCCTGCTTCCCGAACTTCACTGCAAGAACAAAATAAGTAACGGGGTTAGACAACGTTTCAGCAATCAAACCAATCCTAACAGCACTAGCGGGGCCTCACCCGTTGCAGGATCCACCATATATTTGGGGCTCGAACGGGCTCAACCCCGCTTCAGCTAGCGAGTCTTCGTGGTAGCTCTCCTCGAACGGCCCACAGCTTGCTATTGCCCTAGCGACACTCCCCAAGCCCTCGTCCACCTCGCTCGTCACCCAGGCGAAAGGCTTGCCCAACCTCCAGACCGTCTCGACTAGGCTATCATGTCGACAGAAAAAGAATTTCCTATGCCACTTCTCCACCTTGTTCAGGGTTCTCCCCTTAAACTCAGTGCGAGCAGTGGCATAGTACCAGCCCGCGGATGCTTTGAAGGCAAAGAGCTCGTGGATGAGCTCGGCGGATAGCGGGTAATTGTGCCGGATAGCTACTACACCTAGGTCGGCAAAGTGTCTAAAGGCGTTTGGGGTTATCTGCCCTAAAGCTAATCCGAGCTTCCTCTGAAGGTCGGCGAAGGGCACCGGAAGAGGTAAACGGAGACCGGAATGCAGACTGTCCTCGTAAATCGTGTAAAACCCCATAGGGGACGAGCACGCCCTATCCTCCGGACGAGGCTCTATGAGGTCAGCGTCTAGGGGAAAATTGTAGGATTTGGCGAGAAATTTTATCCTAGACTCATCTAGGATGGAAGAATACTCAGCTACTTTCCCCTCCACGGGGCGGGGTACAGGCAAAGCCGCGACGGTCGGGGTATGAGATCCTAACGAAAAAAATTCTAAAATTGACCACCCGGCCGGAGGAATCGGCCGGAGGACACTCGCTATCGCTACTAGAAGGAGAAACGGAATAATGGGAAGCCATACTTACTTGTTAATTAAGGTAGTCGGCTGGATAGAATTCACAAATGGAAGTAAGAACAGATGTGCAACCGGCGGCGCGGCGGTATGGTTCGACTGAAAAATCTCTGGACGGGAAAATGGGGGCAAGAGCAGATCTCTGAAAGTTAATCTATGCTGCAATGGTGAATTCGAATGGAAGTTATGGGGGGTCTCGTAAAGCTAATTGAATCCCACCGCTGAACGTGTCACACGTGGATCGTAGCAGCTTTTTCGGAATGTGAACCGCCCCTCCAAAATATTTTCAAAAAAGCCCCCAAGCTTTCCCTCCAAACCCAATTGCATCGGAACCCGGATCCGCCTGACTACATCGTGGCCCGGATCCGCGTGCATACTCAAATAAACTCGCTTTTCTGATTTAGCTATCCCCAGCTCGAACTCAGGTAATAGAACTACTTCCAGATCGGAGCAGAGCTGATTGTTCATGTCGGAATTTCGACTTCTTTCCTCTTTTTGGGGGAGGATGTGATGGTACCGGCCTCTTCTTGGGCCTGATCCGAGGCCCAGCCTAATTGGGCCTGTACGTTGAGCTCGGCCCAAGAACCTCGGCCCAGACGAGTTATTAATTGCCTTGAAGACCAAGTAATGAAGTCTCATCCTAGAGGAGAAGGAATTCTATTATGAAGGAAATCCGGATATGTACGAGGAATCCTAGTAGGATTAGGGTTCGATTCAAGGCTTATATATAGATGCTAGATTAGAGGTGTAAACACGTTCAAATACTCATTGTACTCTCAAGTATAATAAAAGCTCTCTATATTCTCTCCCGTGGACGTAGATCACATCGATCGAACCACGTAAATCTTTGTGTCGTCACATTATCATTATTTTCTGCTATCTCTACAAACCCTAGATCTATCACCTATCCCGCCCCCGAAATATTGACCGTCATACCCGCCTCATTAAATACGGTTATCCGCGGATACGCGAGCCTGCGGATATAACTGTAATCCCCCCAACCAATGTCACTATTCGGATATCACCAAATAAACTAATGGTATTATTATAATAATATTATTATTATTATTATTATTATTATTATTATTATTATTATTATTTTGGAAGTTCACTAAATTGGTAGAAGAGCTACGGGCTATAATTTTTTATGGCAAAATAATTAATTTATGAAAATGATAATGGGCCACACACCTGATATTTGTGAAGTCCGTCCAGCAAAAGAGTGGGCTGTATTTGGACTAGACTGAGTGGGTTAACTGGGAAAAAAGGTTTAGGGGTGAAGTTGATAATAGAAGAGAATAGGAGGAGTAAAAGGTAAAGATGGGAAGTTGGGAAAAGAGAATTGAATTGAATGAGAGTTGTTGAGATGGTAATTTGTCTTAATTGAGAAAAGGGTAGAGGAGAGGAGAGAAGAGAAGAGAAGAGAAGACAAGTACTAGTATAAAGTTGTAAAGGCGATGATGATGATGTAGGGTTGAGAGCAAAATGCCACCCTGCCTCCTTTAATTTTGCTTCCCCACTTTTTCTGCTTTCAGACAAAACCAACTTCAATTTTCTTCTCATTTATTTAAGACACCATATCCCATCCCTATCCATTTATGTCTCTACATCTACATCTATATCTATATCAATATGCAACAGATATTAATATATTCACACACACCCATACGGAAGCAAATGTAGAAAAAGTTATCGGGACCTCCTATCTTCATCCATTTTGATGTATTCATTGCCTCAACTTCGATCGTGGTTTCTCTCCATACTTTTGGCGGCCAAGCCAAGAGGGCTACCGCCCAAATTTTTTGAGTATGACAGCTATGAACCACTCTAAACATTTTAACTTTCTAAAAATTATAGTTGCAATACATGAAAAGGTATGATCATAAAAGACTTATTTATTTGTATAAAAAAACATGATCACAAAAAAAACATCATTTTATAAATAAATAAACGTAACTATATAATGTATTTTGGGTATTATTACAATGCATCCTCATAATAATGCATTTTTGGATTACTACAATGCATTGTTATGATAATGCATTCCGTGTTCAGTTATAATGCATCGATCAATCTCAACCGTAGATCTACAAAGATCAATGTATATATATATAAGTCCAAACTCTGTGTACATCGACAAATTTCATTTCTACAACTTAAAAGAACAATATTGAAATTATATGTACAACCCATGTTTAATTAATTTCATTTGTGGAGTCTTTCTAATGACAAGCCCAAATAAATATAAGTTATGTTTATGGAAGTGCAAAACGACTAATATCGAAGATTATGGGCAGCACCAATCTTTTGGCCGCGATCGCTACATATGTGATCTTCACTTGATGATCAGACACAGTTGGAGTTCGCGGCAATCGATGCGTGGAGATCGCATATGCGATCGTCTACATGCCACGATCGCTCGTGATCACATTAATTATTTGGACATGTGGCAGTCGATCGCCACGACCGTTGGCGATCACATCGTTACATAAAAAAATTATTCTTTCACTTATAAATACATCTATTCCCTCTCAAATTTTTCACAACCCTCTCCGTTTTCCTCTCAATTCTCCCCACTCTCTCAAGAAAATAGCTCCACAAGGGTACTACAAAGCCGAGACAGAAGCCTTGGCCCGAGCTTGGCTCCATGTTACCCGTGGAAATGCGGCCAGCGGCGGCACATTCTGGACGCGAGTGAAGGATCGCTACAATGAGACTTGACCCGATGTAATAGTGGTGAGAAACGATACCCAGTTACGTCACCACTGGGCCCGAGTGAAGTATGCATGCGTCCTTTTTTCAATCGATGTGAAAGGAAACAATCGAACAAGCTCCGGCCGATGCTAGCCCTGAATTGATCATCGCATCGGCTAACAACCAATACACCTCTGTATACGGTCGATCAAGCACTTGGACATAAAATGATATGAAGGATCATCAAGGACGAGCTCAACATCTTCTCGTAGGGTTTTACATATCTTTTTTTTTTGGGTGTTTTGTTGTACTTCATCTTAATTCTCCGGAATTAATCAATAAAATTAGTGTTTAATTAATTATTTATTTATAATTTTATATTAAAAATAAATGAAAATGATAATATTAAAAAATGAAATAGCGATCATCCAAATGACGATCGCTAATGCCCCTAAATTTCTCGCGATCGCTAAGTCCCACAAAAATCCGATCGTGGTTGCCAATAGTCTAAAGTTGTTTTTAGAATTGTTACACGAACTTTATTTAATAAAGCACCTGGTCTAGGAAGACAAAATCAACTAGATATATTTATACTGAAAATCAAAAATTGACAAAGACTAAAATCCAAACCAAGCTAGCCTGGCCTTCGATCCACATATCAACTCATAATAAGATACATGCATGTAAGTCTGTTGTCCGAAATCAGAAAGTAAATTAGTACATATAGCATTAAAGCCATGCTTTAGTTTTTTTTTTTTTTAGAGTTTCTAATATACATGTACATGCATTATTTTGAAAATAATTGAGTTATGTTTCCTAAATATGGATTTGATGAAATTGAAATTCTATTACGTATACGCATGATCAGTCGTTTTTAACACTTAATTATAAAGACGAGAGTAAACGAGTTGTTTTTTAAATGAGAAGTTGTTATTATGTATTGACAATTGAGTACTGCAGACTGTTTTTAAATTCACTATTTCGACTATTTATTGGGCTTTCGCTTCCTATTTCAAAATTTATCGCAGTGTATATATAATGATATCTTTTGTACTCATATAGATTAATTTAAAGGTGAAAAGGTTGATTATTCATGAAGATGTTATACAATTATACAAACACTAAGCGACAATCACATCCCTTACAGATTAGTATGGATATATGATTTCTTACATCCAAGCAGTGAAGCTTTAGTTAATAAGGCTACCCGCAACAGGTCTCCATGCGCCGGTCTCCAAAGGGTCTCGAGACTGCTAGCGATGGAGACCGCCGCGTTGCAGCGCCTTGCGCCTCGAGACTGGCTCGAGCAGCGCGTGGCGCGCACGCTCGGGGCCGGAAAAAAAAAAATTGAATGGCTCGTGCAATGCATGAGTCTAACAGTTGGATTTTAACGGGCAGATTCAATCTTTTTTTTTCTTTATTTCATAATTTTGCTTATAAATACAAGTTTTTCTCCCCCATTTTTCACACATCATTCCTTCATCTCTGTCATATTTTTCATCTCTTTCATTTCTCCAACTTCTGCAACTCTTTCATCTCTGTCATATATGCTCGGGCGAAGCTCGAAGCTGCACGGGCGCGACAATATGCCACCGACTTGGAAGTCGTCTCCAGGGATACGAGATTCATGACGCCGGAGCAGCTCCACGTTCACATGAAGATGGTGGAGAAGATGAAAGAACGTCGGGGATGGGCGTAATTTTTTTTCGTATTTTTAATTTTCTGTAATTTTAATTTTTAATTAATTAGTATTTTTTTTATTGTGAAGGCATGTAATTTTCCAATTTTTAAATATTAATGAAAAATTCGAATCATTATTAATTAGTGTATTTTAATTTTTTTTTCAAATATGAATTAATTTAATGGAAATGGGGAATTGTTTAATATTAAAAATAGAGACAGTTTGGAGACTGTAGCGCTCCGTCACCCGGGCCTATGCAGATTGAGCGGGCTGCTACGGGGTAGGTGAAATCGTAAAGACTTAACTTGAATCGAAAGTAAATAAAAATGATTAGTGATATTAATCAAATGATAAGAGTTGGAATAAGAGAAGTTGAGGTGGGTGATTATTAAAAATAGCACTTGCCCTAGTTTAACATAACTGGGGTCGATGTATGAGGACACCGGCCCCGCACTACAGATGCGTTCAAATCACAACTATCTATGACAGATAGTTGAGACCAAAATGAGGTAACAAAGTTTAAGTGTTATAGATTCAACGAGAATACAAACAAGGTACTTAGACTGTAGAAGACGTAAAGAAAGCCAATGATAACGACCACAAGATCGTCACCCATCATGCACTTGACAATACCGACATCACCCCCTTCACATCCACGTCGTTCAACCTGTATTAGGGAAACAATGCAGGGGGCTGAGTACAAAGCACTCAGTGGTTCCGTGCCCCTCTATGAAAACATTTTATAAGAATATTGCATGTTTCAATACTTATGGAAATGAAACTTTAATAAAAACACCTTTCACATAAGCAAAACGATTTTGAATGTAAACACGAGTACTCATATCAAAACTTCTCACATTCTTGGGTTACCATCCCGGTTCAAATAGAGGGGAGCCACTCCCTCTATCTAGGGGTGTGCACGGGCCGAACCGGGCCAACAAAACCGGCCGAACCGAAGAATTTTGGCCGGTTCGGCCCGGTTTTTATGTAAGCTGGTTTTCGGCCCGGTTTGTGAAATCATCAATTTTCGGTTTTCGGTTTTCGGCCCGGTTCTTCTTAAATTTGTTCGGTCGGGGCCGAACTGACCGATGCATATATAATAAATAATTAAATATATTATATTATTCATAAATTATATTAGGGCAAAAACAAAAAACCCTAAGTTCCTAACTTCCTACTCCAGCAGCGGCGCCTCCTCCCTCTTTCTTCAACTTCAACAGTTCAACTCTTCCAAGTTCTCATTCTACTGCTCAGTCGCCGTCGTCGTTCCCAGTCTACGCCTCGCCACCATCGCGCCGCCCCTCCGCCCCTCTACTGCTCACCTCATCACCCCCTCCACCCAACGCTACCTCTACTGCTCATCGCGCCGCCCCTCCGCCCAGTCTACTGCTCAGCCCATGATCTACATGTGGGTCACAAATCCATGATCGACTTGATGGAATAACGAGCCTTCTATCTGATTTTTGTATTTCTGAAGGTATATATTGTGAGAGCAAGAAGTTTTACCGATATTGATGGAGTAACGAGCCTTCTAAACCTGCACTGTCGTGCACAACCAACCAACCAAGGTATCCTAATATCACGTTCGTAATTCGCCTAGCAGCAATCCATAAATTGGAGGATGTGGATTGTGGGGGCTTTAGCCTTTATTTATTTCATTAAATTTGAACATGGGATTTAGAAGCTAAATGACTAAATGTGATGATATTGTGTAGACTGTTTCGTTCTCTCTATATGTTTTTTTTTTTGTTTTTTTTTCGGTTAAATCTTAACCGGCTGAACCGGCCAAATTTTTTCGGTCCGGCCCAATATCGGTGCAAAAATACTTTCGGCCCGGCCCAGTCCAAAATTTTTTTAGTTGGTCGGTTTATCGGTTTTAGAATTTTTGGTCGGTCGGCCGAACCGACCGACCGATGCACATCCCTACCTCTATCCGAACCATCATAACTTCTTGTGCGCAATACCTTGACTTGATCGGAGCTCAAGGCCGATTGTTAATATAACATATCACATACTTGGTCAATCACAAGCAATTGAGCATAAAAATATTTAAGCATGCATATCAAGTAAAAAGCTTTTTGGGCTTAATAACCCGAAATGTTACCTCGTGGGAATCTAACCACACTTGAAAATAGGATAACCCACCTTTCACTTTCAAAGAGATAAGTCTGGTCCTTGAAATCTATTGCCAAAGTCTCCTAGCCTCCAAATCTACCAACTTCTATTTATCCTTCTCGATCTCTCACTAACTCTTTCTCTAGTCTAGCCGCTGCTACTGCTACTCCTCTGCTTCCTCACCTCTTCGTGGAGTCTCAACGACAGAGGCGAGATGGTGGTGATGATAAGGAGGTGGTGGTAGCAAGGGAGGGAAGAATGAAAAAAAACAAGAGTGAAGAGATGGTGAAGCGTGTGTGTTTGTGCTGCTTTGCTGCAACCGTGTTTTAAAGAGAGAGGAGATTTCTTGTGTTTGCAGATTGTGCTACAGCATGCTTGAGAGGGAGAAGAGTATTGGTCAAATATGAGGTGGAGAGTGTAACCTATGTATAAGTTTAGAAATAATGATGAATCTTGTGCATGAGAAATCTCAAAAATGGTTTCTTTTATCTTTCCCAAAAATCTGCGGTATCTCCCTCCCCTTAGACTAAGATTTGCTTATTTCATTTGTCATTTATTGAATAGAAGTCAATACTTAGTCCAAAGTTAGTTATGAAAATATGCTGATTCTGTTAGCATAGTAGTTAGTAAGTTAAATGAGTGTAGCGGAACGAACTCTCTAGAATTCTCTCTTGTAAACAGCTCTATAAAAGGGGCAGTAAAAGATCAATAGAATTTGAGCTTCTTTTCATAATTTCAGATCTGCAGTTACTCTCTCTTTCTTATAGTTTAACATGGTATCGAGTCATTTTTCTGCGTGAAAATCACGCCCAGATCCATCTTCTTCTTCCGCATTTTTTTTTTCATAGATCTGCTCCTTTTATCAATGGATTCTTCCGCTACAACTCCAAATCTACCATCTATTCATCCTATCAGTTTGAAATTAGATCGCACAAATTATATGTTCTGGAGAACTCAAATTCAAGCTGCAACGAGTGCTTATGGATTTGATGATGTTCTTCGTCAAGACTCAGCTCCGCCTCAATTCCTTGAGTCAACCTCTGATTCTGCAGATCGCCGTCAAAATCTTGAATATCTTGTGTGGTTGCGACGAGATCAGTTAATCTTCAGCTGGATCCTGGCTTCATTGTCGCCATCGATGATTGGCTATGTAGGTCGGTGCATCAGTTCTGCACAGATATGGCACACATTTGAAACGCTGTTTCAATCTCACTCCAAAGCCAGATCTGCTCAACTCCGGTTTCAACTTCAGACTTTAAAGAAAGGCGATTCATCTATTGAAGAGTATATACTCAAATTCAGAGGAATTTCAGATCAACTCTTCAGCATTGGCCAATTGATCTCTCAATCTGATCTAGTCAACTACACCCTTGCTGGATTAGGTCCTGAATTTGAGAGTATTAGCGTGTTCCTTCAATCACGCTGCGAAGAACTTACTGTCGATGAAGTGCAGTTTGCCTTACAGACTCATGAGATCAGGATTCAAAATCAAGCCCAGGCTTCCTCAACAACTGCAACTGCCTTCTATGTTGGATCTTCGTCTGCTCAACCGCTTCAAGCAAATGTCGCCTATAATCAGAATTCTGGAAATCAAGGTCGCGGTGGCCGCTATGGTGGTCGTGGATCAGGAAATCGCGGCAGAGGCGGTGGTAGGTATAATGGAAATAATAACAATAAGCCTATTTGTCAGTTGTGCGGTGGGAAAAACCATGTTGCGCTTAAATGTTACCGTCGTTTTGATGTCAGTTTTACTGGTCCTCCCGTTGACAACACTCAAACCACATCATCTCAAGCTCATTTCACACATACTGATCACACACACTCATCTACCTATCACACACCTGCATACTCCACACCAAATCACAACTCTCATCCACCTACATCATCATCAAACTCCCAGCCCACTGCCTACACAATCTCTCCTGCATGTCATACTTCCACAGGATCTGAGTGGTATTTGGATTCTGGAGCCTCCGCTCATGTAACATCAGACTTTGCAAATCTTCAAATCCAGGCTTCTTACCATGGTCCAGACACCCTCACTGTAGGTAATGGCTCACAACTTCCAATTACTCACATAGGTTCTGCTCATCTTCCTGCATCAAACTCTAATAAATCTCTTCTTCTCAGTAATATTCTTTTTGTTCCGCATATTACTAAAAGTTTACTTAGTATATCCAAGTTCACTGCAGATAATGGTGTTTTTCTTGAATTTCACCCTTCTTCTTGTTTTGTCAAGGACAAAACTACCAATCAAATCCTACTGGAGGGCACTCTTAAGGAAGGGCTCTACCATCTGAATCTGTCTCCACTCACTCAATCTCCAAAATCAGGTTTTCTTGCTTCCACCAACAATAAGTTCAAGTCTGCAACCAGATGTCTTCTTGCTACTAAGCATGATATTGTAAAACTTTGGCATGCTAGACTAGGACATCCTTGTGGTAGTGTTCTTAGCAATGCCTTGAAATCTTTGAATCTCAATGTATCTTCTTCAAATTCCAGTTTCTGCGAGGCATGTACTGTAGGCAAAATTCATTGTATGAGCTTTCCTTCTATCCCTGTTAAAACTACAGCTCCTTTTCAATTAATACATACTGATCTTTGGGGACCAAGCTCAACTCTTTCTTCTGATGGCTTTAAACATTATATACATATTTTATAGATGATTTCACTCGTTTCACTTGGATTTTTCCTGTTACCCTCAAATCTGAAGTTTACAATATCTTCCAAAACTTCAATTCATTTGTTGAGAGGCAATTTCAAACAAAAATTAAGGCTATACAATCTGATTGGGGAGGTGAATACCGCACTTTAAAACCTTTATTAGAAAGCCTAGGTATTGCTTTTAGGCACCCTTGTCCACACACCCACCAACAAAATGGTAGAGCTGAGAGAAAACATAGACATATCACAGAGTTAGGACTCACTCTCCTTGCTTCTGCCTCTCTCCCTCAGAAATTCTGGTGGGATGCTTTCTCTACAGCAGTTCACCTCATAAACAGACTTCCATCTCCCTCCCTAAACAACATCTCACCATATCAAAAACTCTTCAACATCCCACCTGACTATCACATGCTCAGAACTTTTGGTTGTAGCTGTTTTCCTTTTCTCAGACCATATAATTCCTCTAAGCTACAGTTCAGATCTTCCAAATGCCTGTTCCTTGGATACAGTCCCACTCATAAAGGTTACAAGTGCTTACATTCATCAGGAAGAGTATACATAGCCCGGACAGTAATCTTCAATGAAACAGATTTTCCTTATCCTCAACTTTTTACATCATTACCTAACTCTCACTCTCAAGTCTCTACTCTGCCTCCCATGCCTCTCCCATCCATTCCTCCTCTCATCTCAGCCCCATCACCACCACATCCACCTCCTCCTGATCCTCCATCATCACAAAACTCCCAGCATGCCTCTACTTATAATTCTCAACCCACTCCACCTTCTTCTCAGCATACATCTCCTCATAATTCTCATGCTCCACCTTCTTCTTCCCAACCATCTCACTCATCTACTGCATCTCAAAATCTTGCCCCTCCACCAGTAAATCAACATCATATGCGCACAAGATCAAAATGTGGAATCTATAAACCAAAAGTTTTTACTGCACACACTAACAAATCTGGTATTACTGTTATTACTGCCATTTTACCTGCTTCTACTTCTGATGCTCTTACCAAATCTGGCTGGTATAAAGCCATGGAGAAGGAGATACATGCTATTGATGAAAAAGCTACATGGGAACTTGTTCCATATTCACCAGATATGAACTTGATTCAATGCAAATGGGTGTTTAGAATCAAGCAAAACTCTGATGGCTCTATTGACAGGCTTAAAGCAAGGCTCGTAGCCAAAGGCTTCCAACAACGAGCAGGTATTGACTTCATGGAAACTTTCAGCCCTGTTGTCAAACCAGTCTCAGTAAGATTACTTTTCTCTCTTGCTGCTACTTTCAAATGGGATATTCAGCATCTGGATATTAACAATGCTTTTCTAAATGGCACTTTAGATAATCCTGTGTACATGCAGCAACCTGAAGGATTTGTGAATCCTCAATATCCAAATCATGTTTGCAAACTCAAAAAATCACTCTATGGTCTCAAGCAGGCCCCCCGAGCCTGGTATGACAGACTCAAGAGCTATCTCATGAGTTGTGGTTTTGCTTTCTCCACCTCTGATCATTCCTTTTTCCATATGAGGCAGAATGGTAAACTCATCTTACTCCTAGTTTATGTAGATGATATTCTCATAACTGGAGAAGACTCTACTCTTATATCTCAGATAATTGAAAATCTCTCCACAGAGTTTGCTCTTAAAAATCTTGGGAGTGTCAGCTTCTTCCTTGGCATACATGTTCTCAAAACTTCATCCACCACATATCACTTAAACCAATCCAAATATATTTGTGATCTCTTAGCCAAAACAAATCTTTCAAATAGTAAGCCACAACCATCTCCATATGACGTTGGTTCCAAACTCTCAAAATCCGACAGCCCTCCTTTTTCTGATCCTACATTATTTCGGAGCACAGTAGGAGCTCTTCAATATCTCACACTTACCCGTCCAGACATCGCTTTCATGGTTAATAAACTCAGCCAATTCCTCCAAGCTCCCACTGAATTTCATTGGAAAGCATGCAAACGCTTGCTTCGTTATCTCAAAGGGACCATAAATCACAGTCTAGTCTTTCACTCGTCTCCTTATCTTCACCTCAAAGTTTTTTCAGATGCTGACTGGGCAGGATCTGTAGATGATAGGAAATCTACGGGCGGCTACTGTGTTTTTCTTGGATCAAATCTTCTATCCTGGAGTTCCAAAAAACAAAATGTAGTATCTCGGAGTTCTACTAAATCCGAATATCGAGCTTTAGCTGACTCATCTGTTGAAGTAATTTGGATAAAATCACTACTTCATGAGCTTGGGATTACTCTACCTCATCCCCCCATTATCTGGTGTGATAACAAGAGTGCTGCAGCCGTTGCTGCGAATCCAGTAATGCATTCTCGCACCAAGCATATTGAGATCGACACCCATTTTGTCCGTGATAAAGTCCTCAATAAGGAACTTGATGTTCGATATGTTCCTAGTGAAGAGCAAGTTGCTGATATTTTTACAAAGCCCATTTCTGTTGTACGTTTTCAACATTTTGTAAACAAGTTTCCTCTAGAAAAAGGCTAGTTCCATTTCAGTAGGGGTTGTATTGAATAGAAGTCAATACTTAGTCCAAAGTTAGTTATGAAAATATGCTGATTCTGTTAGCATAGTAGTTAGTAAGTTAAATGAGTGTAGCGGAACGAACTCTCTAGAATTCTCTCTTGCAAACAGCTCTATAAAAGGGGCAGTAAAAGATCAATAGAATTTGAGCTTCTTTTCATAATTTCAGATCTGCAGTTACTCTCTCTTTCTTATAGTTTAACATCATTTAACTAATTATCTTACTTGATAAATCATCTTAATACTTTAATTACTTAGATAAATAAAATAATTAATTTTCATCCATACACATAGGGGTGTCAAAATCGGCCCGAATAGGCCCGGCCCGACGGGCCAACCCGACCCGCCCGTAGTATGGACTGGGCTGGGCTGCTATTTTTGAAGGTCCGAAAAAACCCGGGCCTACCTCGCCCGACCCGAGCGGCCCGACGGGCCAGTCGGGCACGGGCCAAAAAAGCCCGACGAGCCACCGGGCCAATCCGACCCGACTATCATTTAATTAAGCTGATTATAAATATTAATCTTATATTATAAACTCTAATACAGAATTATATATCCTAACTATGATTTACTTAGCTCTAGTTATGAATTATAAACTCTAATTATGGATTAATTAATCATCGTTAACAATTTAAAAAAATTAATAAAGTACCAGGGGCGCAGTACATGCATCTGTCGTACCCCAAATATTTTGTCTTGCAAAAATTATGTGCTCAATAATAATTCCACCAAGATAATTACTGAGCACCAAACAAACTATATTTTCTTAGAGTTGACAAAAACTTCAGTTAAATTTCACTCTAAATATACACAAAAAATAAATTCAGAATTTAAATTAAAAATAAAGTTACGAATTGGAGAAGAATAATAAATATGGTATATTACTCTAAATTAAAAAGCTAAAGTTCATTTTTAGTTGATAAAATAAAATTTATAGTATCAATTTATTTCCTTTTTATTTTCCATAGGGAGAAAAGCTCACCGGCACAAGACTACTACGCAAACGCGGGCCTCCTAATGGGTTATCGAACAGTCAGCAAAAGTGGTCTGACTTGCAGCTTGACAAAATAGGAAAAAAAAAAGAAAAAAAAAAGAGAAAGAAATATAGTTTACCGAAAGAGCACACTTATATCATTTTCCACAGCATAAGTACCATTTAATCCAAAAAAGATAAATAATAAAACCAGTTACAAGGTGAAAACTAGCTGAATATTTGTACCATTTTCCACAGCATAAGTCCGGGCCGGGCTGGGCCATCATTTTTTATGGCCCACAACATTTTGGGGCTGGCCCAACCCGACTCAAAAATTGACTTTTGGCCTGGTGGGCCGGGCTGGGTTGGCCCGGCCCAATGACTTTGACAGCCCTACATGATACACATCTCACACAACACACACATATAAATGCAGTAACTTTTATATATATATATATATATATTATTCTATACTTTTGTACCTCGTTTTGCTTTTCGATTCGTAAAGCGTCATATCTTAACCGAATCATATTTTCGACCAAATAAATGGATAAAATTAATTATTTCGGTTCCAACGAGCTCAATATTTAGTATAAAATTTTATAAGGCACACCCTCTATAAATAAATAAGCAATCAAATATTTCTCTCTCTCAAGAAATAAAACAATTCCATTTTGATTAATTACTTCTAATTAATCTCAATCATCCAATAATAATATCATAGAACAATTATTTCACATGGGACAAATAATATGAAATGCTCGTGTTTATGCATATGTATGGAAAATATAGACTTTAACTTTGAAACCTTTAGATTTTATAAGTTGGAATAAAATCTATCTTAAAAACTTATCGGGAATAAGTGATCATTCTATTATTCTAATTATTTCTATTCTTATTCTATTCTATTAGGGCGATTTTTTTAGGCCAGAATTTTCGGGGTTCTACAGAGACCGTTGGATTGCAGGGGTAGGTGTCTCTAAGCTGTCTCTAGTGAAAAAGTGGTACTGGAGACCTCTTAGAGACCACTAATAATTTTCAAGGATTGCAAATAACCTAAGAAGTGAGCTCTCAAGTTCAAACACTACCGCTCCCTTCCCATATCAAAAAAAATAAAAATAAAAATAAAAATTATTATGTTAGACAAAAAGGCTCTACATCTTGAAATAATTAAACTTTTTGCATGCCTTGGTATGATGGATTACGTCATATTCCACTCTAAATCTTAGTTTAAGTAATACGATAATGATTTCGCCACCTAATTTAGGAAATGGAAACTGAATTTAGTATCCACTCTCAAAAGAAAATTAATTCACTCCCTCATCGCCCATGCTTTCTCAATTTGGATTTTGAGGCCCAACATTATCTTCAAATTAGTTTATTGCCTGATATATATGACTCTCACGAGTTTAATTTAAATTGTTTGCAACTATAATTAATTACTCCAAGTTACTAAATTTTCTTTTTTATTATCCTTTAATGATTCACTTGAAATGTATATTTAAAATAGTTTGGAACTTTTATCGTGGAATGTTTTCATGCTCATTAACATATTTATTGATCAAAATATTCAATTGTATAAAGATGAAGTACTTGTAATTATATTTGAAATCACGTGCATGTTGTAATATAAATCCAATGCACATATATGGCATGGGTGATGCTGTTTGGATCAATTTGATCCAGATTAAATGCATTAATTAGTCATAAATTCAATATAAAAAGACTCATATCCTTATATATTTAGTGAAGGATCCATATAGCAAAATCCCCCCTTAGATTACAATAGTTGTTAAGGAACATAATATGGTAAAAATATAGCAAAAAATGTATTTTTGAGACAATTATACCCTTACTACATTGTAGAAGTTATTTTCAGTTTTAACAAAAAAAAAAAAACCGTGCCATCCATTTCATCCCCCACTTCCCTCATTTGCCATATCAAATTTTCTCTCTCTAAAACAAACTCTCCCTAGAAAACCCTACTTTTCTTCCACAGATTTTCGCTCCTCCATTTCTTCCACAGATTTTCGCCGCCGTCCCCCACCAAAACTTCCGCCATCGCGCCTTCATCAATGGCCTCAGACAGTGAAATACCCACCAACTCCGATGAAGAAGAAGAAGCCACCAACCGTGAAGAAGAAACCGACCATGTTGAAGAAGAAACATCCGACGACGACAAACCAGTTTCCGGCGACCATGAAACCGCTGTTGCTGCCCTCATCCGCCACCATGGAGCTCATAATATTCTCGAGAGAACTAAGGTTCGAGATCTTCCCTACTCTCTTTCTCAATTTTATTCCTCTTTCTCCATCTTTCTCTCTCTAGAAAAATCCTAGATCTAGCCGGAAATAATGTTGTTTTTGTATTTGTTTTTGATGATTTACAAGTGTTCATATGATTCATGGTGATTCGTGGTATATTTGGGGTGATTTTCGGTCGATTTGGATGTATTGGGGTGTTTTACGATTTTTCCCAGATCTGAAATTCGTAACATGTTTGCTGGAATTTTGGTAATAGCATGTTACGAAATTACAATTTCGTAACATGTTTATGGCAATTTGATGTTTCGAATACATGTTACGAATTTCACAATTCGCAACATCATATACGAATTTCGTATATAGTGTTACGAATTGTGAAATTCGTAACTAACTGTGCATTTTGAATCGTTAATTTGAAATTACGAAATTACAATTTCGCAACATGTTTGAGGCTTTTTGAATGTTTCGAATCTGAAATTTTTAGATGTATAATGTTGCGAATTTATAGTGTAGCGAATTGTGAAATTCGTAACTACCTGTGCATTTTCATTCATTTATTTGACGTTACGAAATTACAATTTCGCAACACGTTTGGGACTATTTGAAGGTTCCGAAACTAAAATTTTTAAGAATATAATGTTGCGAATTTAACAATTGGCAACAAAATATACGAATTTCGTATTGAATAATCTGTTGCTAATTCATATTTTCGTATCACGTTTTTGAAATTTTGGTTATAACATGTTACGAAATTACAATTTCGTTACATGTTTGTGTCTATTTGTTAAGTATATGATATTGCGAATTTCACAGTTCCCAACAAAAATATACGAATTTCGTATATAGTGTAGCGAATTGTGAAATTCGTAACTTCCTGTGCATTTTTCATTCGTTTATTTGAGTTACGAAATTACAATTTCGCAACATGTTGGAGTCTTTTTGAATGTTTCGAATTTGAAATTTTTAGGTGTATAATGTTGCGAAATTCACAATTCGTAACACAGTTCGTATAATAGTGTTGCGAATTGTGAAATTCGTAACTACTTGTGCATTTTCATTCGTTTATTTGATGTTACGAAATTACGATTTCGCAACACGTTTGAGACTATTTGAAGGTTCCGAAACTAAAATTTTTAAGTATATAATGTTGCGAATTTCACAATTCGCAACAAAATAACGAATTTCGTATTGAAATTCGTAACTAACTTTGCATTTTTCATATGTTTATTTGAAGTTACGAAATTATAATTTCGTAACATGTGTTACATGTTCTTAAATACTGAATTGGTTTAATTGTTTGTTTATTACAGATAGAATGGATATTCAAGCGGAAGAATCTTGCCGCCAAGCACCACCGGATCATGTTATGTTACGAAATTAGCATTCGTATTGAATATTCTGTTACGATTTTGTCATTTTGTATCACTATGTTTAACTTTCTATTAAGATTTTATCATTTCGTATCAGTTCCATGTTACGAATTTTACATTTCGTATCTTGTTTCTTTGTTACGAATTTTACATTCCGTATTAATATGTCTTGTTTCTCTGTTACGAATTTATGATTTCGTATCACTTTGTCATAATTCCATGTTACGATCTTATGAATTCGTATCAGTTTGTCATGATTCCATGTTACGAATTAAATATTTCGAATCAAATGTGTCTTGTTTCTCTATTACCAATTTATGATTTCGTAACACCACGCTACATGATAAAGCAATTACGAAAACAAACAAGTCGTAACACCAAAACAAAATCGTAACAAATCGTATCGTTACGAATTTCATACATTTGTAACATAAGACATTACGAATTCATACAATTCGTAACAACAATATCATCAATCGTTGATTTCGTATTACGAAATTAATAAATTCGTAACATAACAGATTACGATTTTGGCATTTCGTATCACTATGCCTTGACTTAGTGTTAAGATTTTGGCATTTCGTTTCTGTATACCTTGATTTCATGTTACGATTTTGTCATTTCGTATCACTATGCCTTGACTTTTTGTTAAGATTTTATCATTTCGTATCAGTTCCATGTTACGAAATTCGTATATTATGTTGCGAATTTCAAAATTCGCAACATCAAATGCTGAACAATTTCAGTTTTGAAACCTTCAAATAGCCACAGACATGTTACGTATAACCGAAATTCCAAAAACGTTATACGAAAATATGAATTAGCAACAGATTATTCAATACGAATGCTAATTTAGTAACATAAAATGCTTCATTTCGAAAAGTTCCAATTGTCACAAACATGTTACGAAATTCTACTTTCGTAACTTTAAGTAAACGAATCAAAATGCACAGTTTGTTACGAATTTCACAATTCGTAACACTATATACGAAATTCGTATATTATGTTGCGAATTTCAAAATTCGCAACAACATACACTTAAAAATTTCAGTTTCGAAACCAAATCTGCAGATCTTCTTCTTCTACCTTTTTCTTCCTTTTTCTCTTTTCTTCCATCTTCTTATTCTTCTCTGTAGTCGCCGGAATCAGAGGGAACTGGTTCTTCTTCTCCGTCGGGCTGCTCGTCGCGGCCGCTTTTGGAAGCCATGCGGAGGAGACGAGGCGGAGGAGATGAGGCGGAAGAGACGAGGCGGGGAGAGAAAGTCGTAGAGTGGATGTAGCAATAACAGATCTAGAGAGAGAGCGACAACGACGGGAAGAAGAGAGAGAGAGAGCGGCGACGACGGGACGATGGCGGCGGCGACGGGAGGGGCGGCGGCGACAGGAGGAAGAAGAGAAGAAAAAGAAAATGAAGAAGAAAGTAGCAGCAGAAGAAGAAACACGGTTGAGAGAGAGAAGAAAAAAGAGAAGAAAGAGAAAGAGGAAAAGAGATGAGGAGAAAAGGAGAAAAAATGATATGTAAGGGTATTTTGGTCCAAAAAACACATTTTTGGCTAGAATTTAACCATATTAAGTTCCTTGACAACTATTGTAGTCAACCTAGTCAAAGTGGCTATATGGATGGATTACCTCTTATATATTTTCCATTCCATAATTTTAATGTAATAAATATATGTTTATTGAAACTAAAAATTTTCAAAACATAATTGGAATTGATATTTAATGTAAAGTCATGCATTTGTAAGGTCTCTTTATTCCATTGAATTTCTCGCTGTATCATATATGTATGCACCTTTTAAAAAATTGAATGATAGTAATTTGTAAGTATATATATTAATTGAATAATATTTCACTATTAAATTGCAAATTTGGATTTTTTTTAAATCGAACCGAACATAATTACTAGTATTTTTTTAAACAACCAAACATAATTATTTGAAATTCCAAATAGAAAAATTCAAAAAATTTGACTTAAAGTCGAACAGAAACGAAAAAATAGAAAAATCCAAAATTGAATTTTTTTATCATTGATAAATTTATTATAAATTCAAAAAGTAATTGTCAATTTGCCATTCCTGTTTTAGAAATATGTTAAATTGTTTAAAATAAACTTACAATATATAAGTTAGATTTTGATTTGTTCGATTTTAAAAACACCAAACCAAACCGATTAGAGAGATGAAATTAAAAAGAAAATGTCAAACAAACCGAAAGTCCTAAAAATCCGAACTTAATTCAATATTTTGATTGGATTCGTTTGGATATTCGATTTCAATTATTTTGTTCACTTCTAGTGCAATGGAAGTAATTGAAGTTCATTTGTTCACTTTGAATCACCTCTAGTCCATTTGTATAATTGAAGTGCAATTTTTAGTATTAGTAATGACTATCATAGTTAAATACCGCTTCATAAAATTAATACCCCTTCCGTTCCGTTCAACTTGTCATATTTCTTTCTGGGCGTCTCACTCAACTTGGCCCGTTTCCTTTTTTTGGCAAAGATTAATTTATTATCAATAATTAAATATTGTGCAAGTATGAATTATTGATCTTTTTTTGATATCTTTAAACAATTTCGAAAGATGCTTTTTAGCTATTTATATAATATCCTTTTTTTACAACTTATGCATACATGATTCGAATCATGATTAAAATTTGAACGAAAATGCCTTACCATCTATGTTGCGCTTCACTATATC
This sequence comes from Schizonepeta tenuifolia, assembly GCA_029490685.1. Taxonomy (NCBI): domain Eukaryota; kingdom Viridiplantae; phylum Streptophyta; class Magnoliopsida; order Lamiales; family Lamiaceae; genus Schizonepeta; species Schizonepeta tenuifolia. The sequence continues at coordinate 36,902,010 of CM055960.1, forward strand.
ATATACACGATCAATTTCTTTAAAGGATGTATATAAATACAGTTAATAGACATAATGCTATTTTTAAGCTTATTTTAGTTTGTAGAAATATATATTGATAAATCGTATACAAAATTATCATCTGTCAAAAATATTCACAAAAAAACAAAATAATTAAAACCGTATCTAAATGATATGCCTATTTAAGTTGTTTATCATGTTATTATTCATTTCAAGTTTATTGTATATTCATGTTGCTTAAGGTTGTTCAGATAGTAAATTTTTTTCTTGCTTTTCGATTCGCATAAAAAATCAATATTATAAATTTAAAAAAATTGCATACTAATTAATTTTCAAATTGCTTTTGTAAGTTTGAAAGATTTATTGACAAACTACACAATCAATTAATCTCTTTTACTTTATAACTTAAACTTAAATAAGGGCAATATAGGTAGCATAAATTATTATTTTTGAAAATTTGACACATTTATCCTATTGATCGAATGGATTTATCCATATGGCATGTGTTATGACAATGCAAATGTAAAATCTATAAACGAGCCAATTAATGTTGATTTTTGACGGAATCTTGGTTATATTTAATTATAAGACGTTTTGTGTCTCATTATAATCAGTACTAGCATTTAATATCTATTGTAAAATGATGACGCGACGGTGACGTACGTGCACTTCTCCACTCCAGCCATGAGTAGACTCAAAATTGGTTAGTCTTTCATAATTGATTATACTACTTTACTTTTTTATGTCATAATCTAAGACTGCACGTATTCCAACAATCTCTAATTCAACTTTTAACACTAGAGACACTTTAAAGACATTTCTTCTGCATCCTAACAGTAATTAAGGTATCTCTAATTTATAATATTAAACTTTTTTATTAATTAAATGAAAATTAGAAAATTACATTTATTAAAAAATATACTAATTGATAAAAATTAAAAAATTATATAAAAAAAATCACATAAAAAATAAATTACGCCCATCCTCGGCGTTCCTTCACCTCTTGCACCATCAACATGTGAATCTCGAGTTGCTCCATCGTCATGTAGCTTGTATCCTTTTGGATAATTTTCATGTCGATGGCATATCGTTTCGTCCGACCAGATTCGCGCATTGCCTCTGCCATCGATTGTTTGGCCTCGGCGAACTGGTTGAATCGGGAGTTATATTGATCCAAGAGGGAATCGAGCTCCGACGATTCACTTGCCGGCTTCTTTTCTTTAGCCTCCCTCCTTGCCGCCGCCCTTACTGCATCTCGACTCTACGGTCGGAGAGGTGCGTTTTCTCCTTCTGTTGAGGCGTCATCCGCCGACGGTGCCGGCGTAGAAGATGTTGATAAATATGGATTTTCTCATCTTTATAAGAGTAATTAATGTCAATCTGTATTGAGAAACCATGTTTGGATGAGTTTTGTGATTAAGTATTGTTATTTCGTAATTACGTATACTGGTCCAAAAACAATCTTAGTGTTACGTGGAAAAAATTGTAATTGTTGATGGGTTGGTACCCCTTGTACCATCTGGTTTCATTTAATAAAATTCTTTTGTCTGATAAAAAAAAAAAAGTAATGTTATTTTGTGAAATATGATGCTTGTTGAGACTTTGTTTGATTTTGCAGAAAATTGGAGTTAATATTATGCAAAATAAGTATGATAGGGTGAAAGTACAACCCGATAGGAGTTCGTAGGCAAAAACGGATCCAAAATTGGAGTTGAAACGAGGGAGAACGACCCGATTGAAAATTATTGCGCGCAGACGTTCCATGCGGTCCGGCATGCGGCCGCATGGCTAGACCACATGAGATGTATTTTTGCTCCAAATTTTGTGATTTTCACGGCCCTTCCATGCAGTCTCGCATGCGGTCATGCATGCGACCGCATGGTGAGACGGTTTTGCCCTAAAACTTTCCTAGTTTGATTTAAACTCCTTTCCTAGTTAAGATTTAATTCATGTACGAATTGTGGTAGATTTATAACTATAAATACTCCTTCTATTGCATAGAAAAGAGACCATCTTACACACCTCTTATAATTTTATTTTAGTTTAGCTATGTCGTGGAGCTTTTGAAGACTTGTTCAAGAGTTAAAAATTATTGTTTCGACTACGGTTTTTCTTACTTATTGATTATGAATTTCTCTTCTTTTGATTTTGTGTTTGATTTAATTATGAGTAGCTAATTCTTTTATATCATAGGATTAGAAAGTAGATGGATTATTAGCTTTAACTCTTAATCGATTGACCAATCTATATCTCTCTTTTCTTTTCTATATTCTTGATTTGTCTTGCATGCTAGTTGATTGATCACCAATTTAGTATAATTAGTTGTGTTAATTCTAGATTCGAGAGATGAGGATTAACATGTGAACTAGAATACATGACACACACTGCATAATCACCAGGAGGGAAAGACTTTGTGTGAGGGCTTTAATCTTAGGATCTTTTTGGAGTTACTTGCTTATGATGTTTATCGGAGACGAAAACTCTAGTAAGTAATCTACAGTTTAGGCGCTACGAGAGTAAGTTTAAACTAAATTTGTGATTGTCTTAAGAAGAGTTTAGACACTTGTTAATTGGTTGATTGATAGGAGTTTGAGTTTAATTATCCATTGAAATCGAAGCCTTAGGATATTCTTTGTTATATTAGAATTCTTAATTATTTTTGTTTGCTTTTTGATTGGTTGTTAATTTTAGATCATAAACTCAAACTAAAGTTCGGAGTCTAAATAGAGGATAATAATTGAAAGTAGTACTTGTTAGATTAAACTAGTCTATGTGGAATACGACCTTGCTTCCATATACACAATAGCACCCGTACACTTGCGGCGTGTTAAAGAAAATTGCGAACTGATGCGTAGGCGCCCGAGGTCGAAGTCTTCGTCCTCTTCATTGAGTGAACGTCGGGGAAAGCTTGGGCGAGGAATTTTGGATAGTCGCACAAAATTTCTCAAGCCTTGAAATACCTGAAATAAGGGCCGCTGGTTGATACCTTGTAGATATCTTGGGCATCTCGAGTGACCATGTCGTTAGAGGCACCGCTCGGCCTGCGCTTGGTCGCTTTATCGAAAGCGACCATCTAGTTCTTCACCATTGTCTGGATGCGCCCTAAAGAGCTCTTGCAGTGCTTGTTGTTGAGGATGGTGCCAAACATCGCGTTGAAACGCCCTGTTACTTTTCCCTAGTATTTTTTGCCGCTCTGGTCGGCCCCGATGACTGAGTTGCATGTTTCCTCGACCCAAATCTATGTCATGGCGGCGCCTCTTCGTGGGTGTAGTTGTGACGCTTGCTAGTTTTGCCACCGCCGGCATTGGCATCGTCTGTGGCGGCCGCGGCAGCAGAGGAGGAGGCGATGCCCTTGCCCTTGCCCTTGCCTTTTTTTGCTTTCACCAAAGGCTGTGGCGGAGGCGGCAGCATTAGCCGATTCTCTGTAGCCGAGTTGTTGATGTCTTCAGTGAAGGTTGGGTACAACTCGGCGGAGGCCAAATTATTGAGGTTGATTGCATCAAGCCCCATCGGCGTGTAAGTATATATGATGTCAAACATGTCGGGAAATCACGCCGATGAGAAATGATTGTTGGGATTGTAGGGATCCATTTTTGTAAGATGAATAAGTTGTAGAATGAAGAAATGAGTGAGGAATTTAAAGATAGAAGTGTGAAGAATTAAGTGAAAATAGTACTCTCTCTGTCACGTTCAATAAGTCCCATTTGAGATTGGCACGGAGATTAAGAAAAAGAGAGTTAGAAGGTAAAGAGTGTGATTAATGTAGTATTTTATTATTGATGTTAAAGTGAATTGAGTGGAAAAACACTGTACAATAAAGTAAACACTATTCACCTTTGAGTATGACATAAAGTGGATTTTAGTGTATTAATCTTTGCCAAATAAGGAAATGAGACTTATTGAGTGGGATACCCGAAATAGCAAAATGAGACTTATTTAACGAGACAAAGGGAGTAGTATTTATAGGTAAAAATTAGGATTAAATAAAATAAAAAAAATAATAAACTGACCATTTTTAGCCGTTGTCGGCAAAAAAATTAAAACGTTAGGCGCATGCTCCGGAACTTTTTTTTGTTTTCGCGTGAGCGCGTGGCTTGCACGCGCTACCCGAGCCATTCTCGAGCCGCCTCCACCTGCAACGCTGTTGTCTCGTTCTGGCTGCCGTCTCGAGCCGGCTTCGAAGCCTAGACAATTTAATAAAAAATAGAGTTATTCAGAATTTAAAAGAAAAAAGTTTAAAGTAAATCTTGATTTAATTTGTCAAAATATATATAGTTTTGCATATATTTTTTTTTTTTGAAGTTCAAGATAATTTATTTAAAAGAAGCGCACAAGGTTACTCACCCGTACAAAATACAAATTTAGGAAGAAAATACAATGCCAAACAATTCAGATGATTCTAGAAGAGAAACATCTAATGAGATCTGAAAACCATTCATAGGCCGAAAAACAAAAATTACTGAAAAATATAGCTTTGATTCATCTCCACATGCAAATAATAATATCATCACCTGTTTTAACAATGTCCGGACGTCCATTTTTAAAACATTCTCAGTAGTTTTACATCATGTTAAGTTGATTTATACTCTTGTAGATACAAACTGAACAACTCAGTTCAAGTGAGAGTAATCTAACTGCGAAAACAATTTAATAAAAACTAGAATTATTTAGAAATTAAAAGAAAAAAAAAAGTTTAAAGTAAATCTATGCAGCAATTGGCTAAATAGATTATGGCTAATTCACTCTTAGGTTTTCTATAGCGAATAATTTCCATACCTTAAATCACAAAAGTATCAAAGTTTTCTTGTGGGTCGATTTTTATCTTGACTAAAACGCGAAAACGCGCATTCATTATTCAAAGTCCGATGAAATGAAATGATGGCAAAACATTTGCCAGTTTCTGGGTTCTCACTTCATAAATCATAATTACAGTACCAAATAAAATCCCTTAATTAATTTCTTAAGCTACTATTAACCATACGCACGTCACGTGTACCGTGAAATGCAACAAACACATTAGGCAAGAAATCATCATCAATCATCCACGAAATTTCTTCCATTTTACATACGTGTCGCCCTTACCAAAATTAATATTTCAATATAGAAGCAGGCCGAATTCACACCAAACGCGTATAACTTTTTACAGTTATATGGACAAATCTCTCCAAGTCAATTTATTAGAAGAAGACAAGTTGCATATCAAAACCAAAAATCAACAAGAGGGGGGAGAGAGAGAGAGAGAGAGAGAGAGAGAGAGAGAGAGAGAGAGAGATAGAGAACCACACCCCTCCTGATTAGTAGCATATTTCCCAATTGGGATTGGAAATATATCTGTGGCTGTGGACCAATCACCTTTACCCATTTTCCCTATTATACACGCTAAATTGTTAATTGATGAATATTGAATCAATTATGCAACATTTGGTCCAATTGAATATCGATATATATGTACAGTTATACATCATTATTTGACTTGACAAATACTAATACACATATCATAATCTCGACGACGCCCTCATTCGTGAAAATGAAGTTTATATATACATATAGCAATTTATAAATAAATTGAAGTGGGACAATGTGAACAGAAAGTGATTTTTGTTCGGCCTAATAAATGAAAACACATGGATGTCTTAAGCAAGGGTCAAGGCCCACATAATTAAATGTTGACAATATAAGTATATTATCAGCCACGATCTCAACATTAATTTTAGTCTTCATGGTTGGAGTTTCGGCTTCATCGTTTCTTGATTTCCAAACTTGGAACAATTCATTTGAAATTAAGAGAACATTCACTTGATTTAATTTCTTTCAATTACATTTTACATAGATATGGATGTTATTGGAGTGTACATAGGAGGTTTTAATTAAAAATCAAATCTTTGAATTATTCGATCCACACTTCATAATCATCGTTTTGTTGGCTCAATTTTTATTTGTATTTTTTCTCTACTGATGTCTGGATTCAAAGAATGTAATTTTGGAAATTTTTGTGATGCATTAATTGCTGGAGAGGGAATTGAGGATTTGTAGGAGTATAGTATTTTGTATGGCTCTTCTTAAACAAGAGGGGGCATTAAAGAGGTTGGTTGTTTATTAGCTAAACATATCATGTCGGCTTCTTCATGGAAAATAGTGGAAAGATGAATTTAGAACGAAAAAAATAAGAGAGTTTTGCTACCTGTTAAAAGTGGCCATGTAGAAACAAGTGTTTCTTCTATTACTGTGGTTCATGTTTCTGCTTAATGTTTCCTCAATATATATACAGATTGAATTGCTTATATTTAATTAAGAAATAAACTTAATTTTTGTAAACTTTTAAAAAAATAAACTTTCAAAACAAGGGTATAATGTTTAAATTAGAAAATACATATATAGAGTGCTACCGGTCAAATAAAAAGTGAACAGTTATATATATTGGGATTATTGCGTTAATATTTTATGGAAGCTTTCTGGTAGTTTGTGCTTTCAGTTTCAATTTCTATTTTCGGCACCACTAAAAAAACGGAGCTTCCAAAATTTTCAGTGCACTCACTCACACCGCCGTCAATGCTCGTTTACTAAGAAAGTTAGTAAATTATTTTTTCTATATTTAATTACGTGTATGGAAATTGAACAACTAAAAAGTTTGTATCGTGACAAAGATGAAATTAATGAGAAATTTGATCTATTTTTATATGGAATTTTGAAATATATTTGAAAAGTTTCTTTTCTTCTTTAATGAGCACTTATTTGGAGATCAAGCATTGATTATCCATGAGATGATGACTATTTTGATATTTTAGAGTCATAAATATGAAAAAAGAATATTTTGTTGTGTATGACTTTATTATAGTAGTAAAATTGATTGGTGCATCCACGTGAATATTATGAAATAATATATAAAAATGGGTACTACTATTTGGAGCCGGTTACACAAGTTAAAATTGGTAATATAGATTTTGAAAATGTAAATATACCTTAATTGGGGAAACATAAACTCTAGGGAGAAATGTAATTATTTTTATTTTTACAGTTAATATTTCTTTTTTTATGCGTGTGGCTACCCACCGTATGATTGTATAGCTTTATTGTACTCCCTCCGTCCTTGATATATCTTCCTATCTTTTCTTTTTGGGGTATTCCCTATATATCTTCCTAGCTACTCCTCTGTTTTTTTATAAGTGTCCTCCACCGTCAAAATACACATACCAAGGAACTTGATAAGTTACTATTTTTATTTATAATTATTGCCTAGAAAATTTAAAAAGTAAATAATTAACATTTATTATTGAGGTAAAATGGAAAGTTTTGCATAGTTTTTCCCAAAGTTTGCATCAATTTTTTCAAAGTTAAGAAATAGGACACTTATTTAGCAACAAGAAAAAAGTCAAAATAGGACACTTATAAAAAAACGGAGGGAGTATTTTTGGACATCATCCCACAACAAATTATACTCTCTATCCTTACTTTATCAACTTATTTACCTAAAATATCATATATAGTCCGCCACTATCTCAATTAATTAATATATCATTCTTTCAATGTGGGACCCTTTTTCCTCTCATAACAAATTCAAGTACTCAACTACCTTTTATCTACTCACAATCAACTCATCAATATTTTTTCTTAATTTTCGTGCTACTCCCTCCTAGTAAAATATACTCTGGGAAGGAGGAAGTATATAAATACTGTATTTGGTGCTAGAATTATCTTATACTACATATATTAGGCTAATATTAAAATCTTCCCTATACATTGATAATATCGCCGATTTTCATGGTTCTCGTATGGTTTGGCTTTTAATGATTAATAATGTAATTAGTTTAATATCGATTTATAATGATTGTATAGGTTGATCTTTAACTTTTATCATAAGAATTTTAGTTTTCTTGCTAGCCAGCGAAAGTTATATGAGAGTTGTAACTTCTTTGGAATTTGTTTGTTAGTCTTCTGTATATATATTATTATTATTTTTTTTTTGGACGGAAAAAGATTAGTATGTTATTATATCAACAATAGTTGCACACTAACATGGATGAAATCTAGCTTAAGTGGCTTGTTGAGATACTTTAAGTTTCTTCTAAGTGAGAGAGTTTGGGTTGTAGTGGTCCCGTTAGAGTGCGGTGTAATATATTTTCACCTTATTTGATGGTATAGTGGTCCCGTTAGAGTGCGGAGTAGTGGTCTCATCTTTGTATGTAGTGGTCCCGTCAGAGTGCAGTGTAATATATTTTCACCTTATTTGGTAGTGTAGTGATCCCGCCAGAGTGCAGAGTAGTGGTCTCACCTTTATGTGGTTTAGATGTCCTACCTTTCCACCTTATTTGGTGGTTTAGTAGTCCCGCCTGCGTGCGGAGTAATGGTCTCACCTTTGTGTGGTTTAGAAGTCCCACCTGGTTTAGAAGTCCCACCTATATGGTGTTGTAGCGATTGTTAGAAATGGTTTAGTATTAACCATTAATTAAGAGTAAATTTTGTTAATTAAATATTTATTATTTAATTAAAATATTTATTGAATGTTAATCTACGTCGTGAGTAGATGAATGTGATATATTTATTATCTTTAAACCGATTTCCGGTGAGTGAGATATTGTATGCTAAAGGTTGAATGTTTGAGTAAAAACTAACATGTTATATTTATATAAATATTAATTGTCCCACATCGATTATGTATGGATGATTTGAATTGTATTTAAATCATGACTCTTGGTCTTCTGTAACAACCAAGACTCTTCATCCGACTGAGCCTTTCCACATCCGAAATCGCCTTTTCACATCCGAAACCGTCAGCCATCATGGCTCCTTCATAATGACTTTTATGGAGACGAGTCCCTTCACATGGTTCGAGAGCCTATATATAGGAGGCATGCTCATTTGCAAAATTCACTCATTCGAAAGCATTCTCTCATCTCTAAAGCATAAACATATTATCTTCAAGTTCGGTTCTTCGTTCTAGTCCAGTTCCCCGGAGCTCGGTCCAGTTTGCGGTTCTGCTACTGCTGAGATGTTAAGATCATTTTAACTTTTGAGGACGAGCCGTCTTTCCATGAGCACTACCGGGACATATTCTCGTCTTGCGGGCATAAGTCTAACTTCGGACGATTTCTGGTTTTTCTAAACTTTGTTGTTCATATCCCGTTGTAATCCTAATGACGTTATTACTGTTCAGTTTCTACATCAATAAAATACGCATCGTTCATTGTTATTTACACGACCAAGTATCCGATTTCTAATAGCAATTCATTTGGTAGTAGATATATATACCTCATTATAATTCCCTAAAAAAAAAAATAGTTGCACACTAAACACGGATTGAAAATCAATTGATTCTGGATTCGAAATCATTGTCGTAATCTCAAGTCTCATATTATATGTAAATGGTGTAGGAAACTGTATACAGTATCTGTTTTGGTTAGTGGTAATAGAGAATGGACTATATCACAATATAATACTTGAATCGTATGCAAGTTTATGTAACAAATATCTTAGAAGATATATTGGTCATTTGAAAAAAAAGGAATTGTTATATATAATTATAAGACATCTCATTAACCAATACCAACCGTGGTAATTAATGGAATCAAATTAATAATAACCATTGGTTCATTATCATGCTGAATTAATTTCTTTCTCACTTGATTTTATTTCTTTGTTCCAGCCATCCTCCTGGCCGACGTTTGCTAGGAGGGATAAATAAAAATAATATAGGCTAAGAATTATGATCATTGTACATAATTAGAATCATAATTAAATTCAAGGATATCTCGTAGTACATGATCATTGTTTATATTTGGGACTACACATGTGAGGTTAAAGAAATTATGAGATAAGAATAGTCAATAACATCCCGCTAAAAGTATATAGCACGGTCCTACTGTGAATCTGTGATTGATGGTACATGGTTGAAGAAGATTTCGAAAATAATTTAAAACTTAAAATTAAATGAAATGGTCATATTTCAGAAGTCTAGCTCAAAAATTTATAAATGTCTGAAACATGAAAATTTTTACGATATTTTCATTTCTTGAGGGCTACCAATATATAGTAGACAGTTTAACAAAATTTGTATTGAAATTTTAGAAGCAACTGTAGCTATACCATCCCTTGGTCATTATAATAGTTATGAAATAATTTAGCGACTCTGCCGAAAACAATTCCAAAAACATATGCTACCAATTTAGAGCAGTAAAGCAGTAATACTTGATTTTGAACTTAATATAAAGATGTTGACTTTAGGATGTTGGTAATTAGGCAACCTTGATCAACCATACATAGATTAATAGATAACAACACTCCTAATAATTAAAGGAGATGTTCAGCTTATTGCAAGCGGTAGCTTTCCAATTCAAAGGTACTTATTGTCATTTTTCTAATAGAATGTATATATATTAATAAATTAAGGGCCACAATTGGTTGCGCTCGACTAGTGTGACTGTGGTCCTGTATTTTTTTTTATTAATTTAATTAGTATTATATTATTATGTATAATTGGTGTATAAAATAAGTAATAAGATATAATAAATCCTAATTGAAATTAAAAAATTATAATCAAGTTTAATAAACTCTAATTAACTTTAAATTTAATATTAATTAATCAAATGAACTTTTTGCTTGATCGCCATGGACCGCACCAGACTTTTTGCCATAAATAGAAGGGCTCCAGTTATCATTAATATTTGATCCATAGAATCGATCGTTTAGTCATTTTTTGCAGATGTTTAGAAACTTGACACAAAATCTTATTCTATTTTAATCAAAGTGTCGAAACTTGAAGTTGGCACAATCGATCCAAAACGAAATACTAGTATTCTGTAGTATTAAAATACTGCAGCAATTATTAGCATGCTCGTGCGGTCTACTTTCCAACATCTCCAGCGCTGTTGAAAAAGCAACACATCTTAAATTCTTTGGACAAAGTGGCAAACTACTGATATTGATATTCAGATCTAATATTTAAATACTACTACTACTACATACTGTGTGCACTGTGCTATTAATTATAACAACCCTACAAAAATAATTTAAAATATCTCATGTGGATTAGTTCAATGCTAGTGGATATATATGGTTTAGGCTGCTGCTGGTTTGTTTTCGTAAATGCACATAGTTTCTCCTTATGCCGTATATTAATTAATTAATGTTACTTTGACTTACTTAAATATCTATGTCACACTCACACAGTTTATAAAATACTAATAATTTTAATATATGATTTATGTCGTTTATACGAGGATAGGTATGGAAAAGAAAGAACTGTTGCGATTTACTTGTAAGTTGTAACGAACTGATGAGAGTTTAACATAAAAATCAAAGAGAATCCTTTCGAAAAATAAATCAAATCAAACGACGTTAAAAAAGCAACATTGGATCCACTTGAAATGGTAAACACGCGATATATTCTTTAGTTGGGGTGGCGACACGTTGCACGTGCACAAACGTGACTGCTGCAGAGCTTTCTGGCCCCACTTTTTACCAAATTAATCAAAGCAAAAAGTTCATTTTTGACCGTCAATTAGTACGACCAATTTCTGCTTCGTATCCATCTTTTTACAGTCTCATCCCATCCCCACACTGACTCAACAACCATCTGCATCAGTCAACAACTGAAATTACCACCGCACCCCCACTTACGACTAACTATACTAAACGCAAGAAAATAATTATGGGTTATGGCACCACAACTCACTCCTCCAATCTCGTCTGCATGTAGTATAATTTATTCTCACCGTATTTAATACTATATAAGTTCACAATATAATCTTTTTAAATTAATATTCGGTAAATTAATAATCTCTCTAAAATAATACCTTTTCACGGTCCCAATTATAAGACTATCTTTAAATTTTAACTCGACGGATTAATAATCTCTATAAAGTAATAATTTTATCCGGTCTCAATAGTATTAATTTACAGAGATTTTACTAGTGATTCTATCTTTATGTAATTGAAAAATCTAACCTTCATGATGATTTAGAGATTTATTTGTTGGTATATATATACTATGTAATTAGAAAAAAAAGACGCAAGAAAATTAAAAACTTCCACTATTGACAAAGAGGAATACCCTCATCTTTATTCATCTTCCTATTCCATGTAATAATAATAATTACGCTAAACATTTATGGCAGTAAATATAAAAGGAATTAACAAATACTGCTAAGGTAAAAAATAAGAAAAAAAGGTAAAAATAAGAAAAAAGTGAGTGTCGTTCGAGATTCGTTAACCTGTCAACATCTCACTCTCAACGGTTGCCTTTTCCCCCCTTCTCTTTTACTCATCTTCTTTTTTTACTCTATAAAATGTGCCAAAGAGTAACAATATTTACAAATATGACCCAACAGAAACAAAAATATCATTTGAATCCCACAAGCCTCAACTTGGTGGCATTCCTCACTCATACCAGAATGCTGCTAGGCAACCACTCGCCACCGCCGCGCTTGCCCCGGTCGCTTGAATCCGACTCCACCACCAGGCGGACAACGGTGTTGCCCCGGTCACCATCGGAGGGTAACCGCATCTTTAGCAGATCAAAACTTGGTGCAACAACTTTATTGATCCATTCTCCTAGGCTGCTCCGATCGTGCCACAAGCCCCCCAAGATCTTCTCAAGGACGTCGTCTTCAACTTCTATCGACACTTTCTCATCCACGGCCATGGAGAACTTGACCGCGATCGTTTTCTTGATCTCCCTCCGAACAAAGGCTGCGCTGACGGGCTTGAACACTATGGCGTCATCCACATTGCTTACTAGGTCATGAGGCACCGATGTAACGGAGAATTGTCCATTTACAAGGCCGAGTTCATCTTCATGATCAATGGTAAGATCACTTGAATTGTTGGAGCCGACTGTTTTTTCGTCGATGAATGCTGCTGCAAGATTAAGGTCCAAAGATAAACCAGCTCCAATTTCCCTTCTCGGCTTCAATGACCTGTTATCTTCATCCTGCAACCAACTACCTCTGCGTTTGGCGCTCTTTTCTCTTACTATCAGGCCCAATTGCCAGCCACCTCTTGCTACAGAAGCTAGCTTCTCTTCGTCCACGAACCGACCTTCTCTTGCAGCGTCAGCACTCGTTGTTGACCAATCACCCGTGACGACAAATATGGCATTACCGAGGCCGACTTCACGGCCATGAGAATCGGTGAGCCTGCCTCTCTCAATTGCTCTTTTGATGCTCCCACGTACTAGCATGTCGGCTTCATCAATGTCCTCGAGCATGATCACCAGAAATGGGTTTCTCCGAACTGCCTCTGCAATCCGATCAACAGCTGTCTTACCACGGAAGTTCATGTCCGATTCCTCATCATCCCGTCGTTTGCCTAGGCATATCATCACAGGACTAGCCCCAAACATCTGCTCGGCTAACACCGATGCCATCTTCTTCTTCCCAACTCTGTCAGGCCCCGTGAACAATAACCAAACGTCACCTCTTGATCCAGCACCACGTCGTTTCCCATTCCCCAATCTGCATCGTGTGATGGCTGAAGCCACAGCAGACGCGGCTTCAGCCTGCCACCAGGCTTTTTCCATGAGCCCCTTGAGTAGTTTTTTGTAAGTATCGGCATCCAAAGCATTAGAAAATTTATCAAGCAACTTCGTCTGTGGTTCGGATGAGATGCAGCCGAGGAAGTCCTTAGCTTGATCTTCACCAGCAGCTTTCTCAGGAACACTATCCGGTCCTTTCCATCCTAGATTCAGATCCGTACGCACTGGACTTGTCGGGGAGCTACTGACAAGCTCTGCAGGTTTCCTCGGAACTTGATTAGTGTTTAATTGCAGAGCTGCTCCGAGAGGTTTGGCCGTCTGCAACTTAGACTGGAAAGGTGTGCGTGAGAGCAGGTTTGGATTGTACAAGCTCGCCATAGAAAGAGCCGGTGGACCAGTCCTATCGGAACGAGCATTCTGATGAAAATTAGGATGCAGATGCAGGCATGTATCCCTCCATTTCTTCTGCAACTCTTGCATCTTTTGCTTCGAAAGAAGCCCTTGATCCTTCCCCTACATAACATATGGAACTTGTCAGGTCTCCATATTATTTCAGTGACAGTTGGTAGTTGAAAACGAGGAGCGTAATAGTAGTAAATAACAACCTGTGATTCATCTTTTAATTTAGCGCTATCAGTGCTGTTGAGTTTAGCATTTTGCAACCATGCGGGCAAAGATGGCTGTGAATCTTGTTTAGCTTCCGTAAATGATTTCTCAATAGCGGCAAGTTTTGCCTGCTCCTTCTCGTAATTCTCCGAGCATCGAGGGCAAAGAGATGACGATGATGATGATCTTTGAGCAGCGCCCACGTTTTCTGATAGGCGCTTTGTCAAAGAAGGAAGAGGACTTGTAACAGTCTTCAATGGACTCAAAGACTCCACCGGATTGCTCAAAAGTCTCTCTGTTCCCAGCCTGAATACAAACATCACTAATTAGCTTTTAAAACCACAAACACTGAAAAAGAATTGACAGATATGTAGTAACTATTTTAAACAATTGTTTGTCCCGACAAAAAACACAAAGTATCAATCCCTAGAGTGATAAGATATACTAGAACAAAAGAAGAAGAAAAAAACTCAACAGAAATGCATTCAGTTCACAAGATTCATCAAATTTGAACAGAGATACCAAATACTACTCAACAAGTGTCACAAACGAAAGAAACAGCATAAATTTGATGAGAAAAAGGAATACTACCTCGGAAACATCCCAGGTAATGGCGATCTGGCAGCAATAGGCACAGCCTGCAGATCCCAATCATTCTCCATTGATGAATGATAAACTTGGCACCTCAAATATGTTTCACAAGTTGCAGTTCCGATCAACCAAAGTTTATTATTGCTCTCTCCTCCGCCGAATCTCGCCACCAGCTTCTTCATTTCCACCACCGCCGCCCTCCCGGCCTCCGCCGCCACCGGCTGCTCCACCAGCCATTTCAAATCCCCCATATCAAGAATCACACCTGCGTTCCTAATCCTTGTCTCGATCGCCCCTCCCAATTCCTCCATCTTTGCTGCTATCTGATTCTTGTCGGATAAAAGCCCCTTTTCCATTGACACAACCTCAACATTCTTCAAACTCCCATCAACCCCCAAATCCTTGTTCGCAATCTTCCTCAGCAGTTCCTTCACCATGGCCTCGGGCTCCGAATCGCCCACTAAAATCGGATTCCGTTTCTTGCTTCTTGACATTATCTCAAACACCTTCTTCAATTCCTCCCCCTTTGGGCTCCCAGCCTGCGCGGCGGCGCCCTGCTGCAGCCGTGGATTCAAGTACACGTTCCTATTAGGGAGCGGCGTCTGCGCCACCGGAGAAGTTAACTGACCGGGATTAGGGAGGAGGCGAGGTCCAATTCCGCCGATACCAGCTCCGAAATTGACATTTCCGGCAGCAACGTGATGCTGATGATGCGCGTGCGCGTTGGAGCTATTCAATGACTGCTCGATGGCGGCTTTGACGGCTGGGCTCGAGAAGCTGGCTTCTCTCATCACGCGGCTCACGCTGGGATCATCGAGAATGGATATAATCAGCTGCTCCAGCTCCACCTTCACGGCGAGGAGCGGCTGCTGTTGCTGTTCGGGGCAGCCGCGCCGCTGATGGGCCTGGGCCCGCTTCAGCGCCGCCATGAGGGCGTTGGAGATCGGCGGCTCCATCCCCGAGCCGTCCATGTTCTGAGCCGTCGGCAGCCGCTCCAGAGCCACGCTAAAACAGAGCTCCAGCGCGCGGCACTGGAGCGGGTGGCTGGAATTGGGGTGGGAGCGGATGCATGCTTGTCTCAAGAATCCCGACGGCGACGCCAGCAGCGTCGCCGCCACGTGCAGCGGCGTCGTCTGGCCGTGGTTGCGGCGGCTGGCCTCCGCGATGGAGAGGTTGAGAACACTGGCAGCCTCTGATGTTAGGGTCTGCTGAATAGTACTCAAACCTGCTCTCATGTTCTTCTTCTCTAATTCGAATTTCAAAGGCTGGCTACGAATTTTAGAGAGAGGCGAATCTGAGGGAAAGATTATTTGCGGCAAATGCTGGAAAATCTCGATTTTGAGGGATGTTGAGGTAGGAGAGTAGCAGACCCTCTAATTCCAAAAGAAGAAATACTGAAATCTTACCCAAGATCGAATTTTGATTCTGTACAATAAGGGAGACTGATTGAAGTTTTGCGTTTTTGTTTTGTTTTGTTTTTTTTTTTTTTTTTTTCCCTTTTGGGTACTTAAATATAATCTCACCCTCTATGTTTCGGAGATGGTTTCCTCCTTTTCTCTCTCTCTCTGTATTATGAAACTAGTTTTCGAATTTGTGAGACTAAAAAGCTGTGTGTGAAATTCAAAGCGAAAAGGAAAGATCGGACCACCCTCCTTCACACAAACGCCGCTCTCCCCTCCATCCACCCTTTCTCTCTCTAAAACTAAGAGACAGTCTCTCTCTCTCTCTTAAAGGGGCTGATAATATGAAAAATCAGCAAATAACACACCCCCTTCTCTTTCTCATTCAATACACCAAATATTATCCCCTCCCTCAACTCCCACATGAACACATAAAACAAATGGTGATGGCATAATCAGCTTTTATTATATTTCTAATTAAACTCCTTCTCCTATTTGTGGGGTGACATAATAATAAGAAAAAAGGAAAAGAAATAAAAAGATACAGTACAATATTCCTATTTAAATAACAGCATAAAAGGCCAAAAGGTGCTAAAAGTTTAAGTAAAGAGGAGTCAGAGAAACAGAGCATGCAGTGTTTGTTTTCTTGTTTTATTTAAATGCGCTGGGAGAGCAAAAAAGAGGATGAAGAAGAAAGAATTTATGGAAATTAGGACCTTGGAGTTGGAACGGAACTACCCTCAATTTCAATGATCTCGGTAAATATGCTACATAAACCCTTGTTTATTATGGCTAAAATAAATGAATAAATCTATGCACCCATTATGACTTGCAATAATTTGATTCAATAACATAAAAAATTAATTAATTTAATTTTTTTGGGTTCAAATGACTTCTAATATTTAAAATATTTAGATTATAATAGTTTATCTACATATATTTGGATTTGAATATAATATAAGTCTTAATTGGTATAACAAAAGAAATATAAAGATTTTTGTAGGAAAATTGAAAGAACAAATATATTTACAATAATTATGATAGAATTTAAGTCAAAAATATAAACATTAACATAAAATATATACTTTGTATGAATCAAATATCTAACAAAATTGATTTATTTCAATTGATATTATATTATGACAAACCACATTATAGCCAAATAACATCACTCAAAATAAATTGACCATAGCATCAAAATATTAATTAGAAAATAGTAGTGTGCGTCTGCTGGACTAATATACCATGACGTGATTTTTAAATTTAATAATATAATTATAAAAATATAAGTATTATGTTAGGAATTTCAATTGATTCAATAGATAATTAATTTATACTACTATACAGTTATGCTCTTGCATAAATTAATATATTTTACAATTCGAATCTTTTACTCCCTCCCTATTTTATTTGGGTGGATTAAGTATTGCATTTTGGAGAAAGAAATATTTGAGAAAAAGTGTATAAGTCAAATTTCTATGTTTAAACTTAAGACATAAAAAATACTTTTTCAGTTTTCATGCACTTATTAGGAGTATAAGGAGTCATTTTAACCACTATTTGATATGTATTTTAACAATCCGTAATATTGATTTGTGGACGGAGTGAATAGAATTTAATTTCTCCTAATTATACATTAAATAGGTACTCCACTTTTTTTTTTTTTTTTTCAAAAGTAAATATGAGATTTTCATTTATAAGTACAAGAAGTATTCAAACATACAAGAGTCCGGAGTAAAGCGGAATGAGCAACAATAAAATCAAAGGCGAGAGCTTTTTAGAAATACACTCTAGAGTATACGAACTCGACTCGTGAAGTAAAATACAAAAAGGAGTTGGAAAGATTACGGAAAGGTGAGGAAAGAAAGGAGAAATTCTTGTGTGGGTG
Source organism: Schizonepeta tenuifolia (assembly GCA_029490685.1). NCBI lineage: Eukaryota > Viridiplantae > Streptophyta > Magnoliopsida > Lamiales > Lamiaceae > Schizonepeta > Schizonepeta tenuifolia. Next base: position 36,919,963 of record CM055960.1, read on the forward strand.
TACATGTAGTACACCCACCACTCACATATTAAAATTTTAATAATATAAATATATTATTAAAATTTTAATATGTGAGTGGTGGGTGTACTACCCACACAAGAATTTCTTTGAAAGATTAATAACCTTTTAGGCGGAGAGATGAGGAGGAGATTCATGATTATGAGTGTTAAGTGGAAAAGATTACTTCTCCCTCTCTCCTCTCTCTCTCTTACTTTTGTTAATGTTAGTTTCTCTCTCTTTAAACATGCAAGACTGTGGATTGACTGCCTTTTTTAGCCCTCATTTTGTTTTGTGTTTAGTTCACACATCTATCATTGACAAAGTAGAATCCCACACCTAATTAGCCGAGCGTGCTGGTACGCGCTACTAGAGGGGGAGTATTTACTTTGCCATCGAATTATTATTATACTTAAGATTTTTGTAATAGTGAAAATGTTTTGGCAATAACTTGTATAAGATGCGCCGTCGCATGGTGTGTGGCGCGCCTGCTATTTTTTTATTTTTTTATTTTCGAATTTCTTTTTTTCAGAAATTTTCTTTTCTAAATTTTTTATCCTCTTTTTTTATTTGCTTTTTCATTTTTTTGTTTGTTGCTTCTTCTTTGGTTAAGATTCGAGCGAGAGGAGCCGAAGGTCTCGAAACGAACCGAAAAAATTTAAATTGTTGCCCGACAATTATCCTTATATTAATAATCGAGCGAAGTCGGAACTGTAAAATCGGAACCGAAAAAAAAATTGAAATAAAAAAAAATTGACCGGGTCAACGGGTCAAATCCGAATTGATCGGGTCAACCCAACCCGAACCCGGTCGCATGTAAGGCAGCAAGTCGCAGGGGAGACCTTCTCAAATGTTTTTGTATGCCTTTGCTGCTGAAGAAACATCAAACTATTTGATACTACTATGACTAAAAGCAAAATAATAAAATTATTGATAACAAAAACTAAGTATTTTATTTTTGTTCTTTTTAGTTTGATTGACATAAAATTTGTTAAGCACCCACTTCGGTCATTAAAGATAATTAATTATATCCTCTAGTTCAAAGTAAATTTAATAACAATTGGATCTAACTCGAGTTATTATTGAACTTTGATAAAGGCTCGAACAAATAAAAATATAATTTATGAAGATTAATTTGATTCGTCTATACATTTATGTTTTATTGATATAGCTTTTTGAGATGGCGTACCTAAAAATTTCTTATTATAATAGTCAATGGATATTCTTTAATATCAATTAGTCCTATAAAGCATGTGTGGTTTGTATCGACATTAAGAAGCTATCAATTTTTTATGTCTGGAATCATAAATAAAGCTGACTTACCCAAATTGTTTACAATTTTTTCTAATAGAAACCTACGTATATAATAATTAGTACCTTGGTGTAAAAATAATCCCTGATTTTTTAACTACATTTTAGTTTCTAGCTAAGACTAGTAGCCACCAACTAACTTGTACAAGTTAATTAATTATCAATTAAATATAACATATCTGTTACAAAGTTCAAAATGCACTATAAAATAGCCAGCTTTAAAACAAAACGTGAAAAAATATATGATAAAGTTTCACTCATCTTCAATTTAATGTTACCTAACTTTACTTGTGTATTTAAAAAAACGTGTAGAGAATACAGCCCTTTTCTAAATTATATAGCTCGGCAGCTATGATATTCTTATTCCTATCAATATATCTCTCGCTTTGTCTTGAATACTATTTTCATTGTAAAATTTCTTTTAATAATTAATCATTTATCTTTTGGATTAAAAAAAAACTGCAATTTTTCATCTATATAACTCCTTATATCCCACTCAATTTGTCTACTTCCAAATATAATTAAAAAAAAAAAAAAACTTAACCTTTTAAAAGTGATGAGACATATTTATTTTTTATTTTATTAGCCTTGTTCTTAATCTTAGTATCGAACAATAAGTAGATAAATTGAGTGAGACGGATAGAGTAATATTTTATGTTCATGTGATTATGTGAATTAGAAACATCTTTTAATTATTAAGTATTTTATATAGAGAGAGAAAACACCATTTGAAGTTATGAACTTTGCCCTGTTAAACGACGTCATTATATTCTAGTAGTTGATTTCATATCTCACAATGTCAAGTAAATTGAACCATGTTAGCTTTTTTTATGACTGAAACAGGTTGCTTAATTAAAATTGAGAGATTGTGATATAATAAGTAAAATTTCAAATATTCATAATCGTAAAATTAGCCAAAATTCGTGATGTAATATGCGTTACTGCTCCTCAAATTAAGATTATAATTTTTATTTTCTATTTTTTTATTACGTAAGGTAACACTGTTTTTCTCGAAATATTATAGAGTGTAAATTTGATTTACTAATTTGAAGTGTGCTTACTGTTATGTTAAATACCACAAAACCAATTAGGTTTTTTATTTCCTTTGTGAAAGAGGAACGTTCCATTACCACGGACGTATACAATATATAAGAATCACGATGGGAAGTCCGACTTCCAAATTCATGATAATATGCTATTGAATAACATTATCAGCTAGATTATGAGATTCGATGCATCAGTGGTCGGGGGAGGACTTGGGGGTGCCAGGTCTGTTGAAGCATCCTCATAATTAGTTAGTATTAATTTCAATCAATAATTTTTTTTAGAACACATTTAATCGGAAAAATTCAATTTGAGCATATTTAAATATAAGTTTGTGTCTCCGCTCCTGTTAGAGTAAATAGGTTTAGTTTTAGTTGTTTAATGGTGAAATCAAAGGTAGGTAATCACAATAGCTATAAATCTTTGCGTATAATCTTTCATATCACAATTAAAAACGTTCACTATCATATCATTCATAAACCTAGACCTAGGTGGGCATTTCTACATTTTCAAACTCAACAAGTAGAAATTATACATCTTGAGATGCATGCCAATGCCATGCAAACAGAAACTTAAATTTCCAGATTAGTTTTACAAATTAATTCTTGCAATAGTAAATTTGTTCTTACATTGATCGTGTCACCCAACTATTGGCTGTAGTACTAGTGCAGCACGCGCATATTAGTACTAATGTAGTGTGGAAGAGTTGAAATATTTGATACATTGTTTGGGTTGGAAACCAATTTTTGAACTTTTAGCACGCAAGCACAACAACTGCTAAAGCCGAAAGTCCATCCCACATTAGCACGGACGATTCCCCTTTTCACACTAACTCTTCCTTTCTCTCTCTGCCTTCTTTCCTTTTTTTTTTAAATGTCTTTTATTATTATTATTATTATTATTATTATTATTATTATTATTATTATTATTATTATATTTTTTTTGAGGTCTCTCTCTCTCTCTCTCTCTCTCTCTCTCTCTCTCTCTCTCTCTCTCTCTCTCTCTCTCTCTCTCTCTCTCTCTCTCTCTCTCTCTCTCTCTCTCTCTCTCTGCCTTTCTAGTGCATTAAAAAAAGGCAACAAACTTCACCAAATATTTTGCCCAATCTCTCACCTCAAAAGTATACTTGTCATATTAATATAGTAACTTAAATCAAGTGCCTTGTATCTGGGAAATTGTCTATGAGATGATAATTTTTTGGACGAAAAAATCATATTTCTCCAATTATTGAAAACGTCCGTGAAATTTGAATCTTTATAATGATTTGTACATGCATTGCATATTTTCTGAACAATTCCAGTTATGGCGGGAATAACGTAGCACTGAATTGTGAGAAAAAGTAAATATTAAATAGAGAACTTTAGGTATAGATATGAATGAATGTGGCTGAAAAATGGAGGACGCTTTTTCATTCGAGATATATAGAATCCAAGAGAAAGCATACTTTTATTTATATTTTTCCTATTTCTTTTTTCTGTGGAGTAGTTATTCCACACGCGTCTTCTTTTATTGGGTGGTTTAGATTCATTTCGTCTTATTCTCGTTTTAACATTATAAAATTATTAATGAATTTGGATCGTATGCCACAAAATTGATTTGCATGCCTATATACAAAATACATTAATTAACACAATGCATTATGCGAAATAAACTAAACTGAAAAAATGACGTACGCCCACATAATAAATCCCCCTACCCATGATGAAGAAATGGATACACATAGTTGTAATATTCAGGACACTAAATTTGTACGAATAAAGAAATTTGTAAGCCTTCTGATTTGAACTTAAGAAAAAATCCGACCTTTCGAAAAAATAAAAGAAAAGGAAAAGGTGGAATGTTTTCTTTTTCTTTTGTTTTTTTTTTTCATGCAAAGAAATTCGGGTAGATCTTCGTTGACAATGATACCACACAATATTTTTATGCATCTCAATTTGTCATTAGCTGCGACCAAGGAATGTTAGAATTTGTAGGGAGGGAATCATTGGCACACATCTTGCTCTTGGTGCCAAAATTAATTTATTAAATTTGAAAGTGATGGAATAACAATCTTAATTAATAATTAGTAAAATCTTTTCTGACTGATCGAGGAGGGATTAAGAATTTAACTAACTTGTTATAGAATTCTTTAATTATTATCTATTGGGGGTGGAATATCCTTAAAGACAAACCTATATTCTCTTAAAACCCCAATAAGATATTAGATATATATATAGTCACACTTGCAAAGTATGCAAATATATGCTGACTTGGTCCGAGAGTCTCCGAGCCAAAATGATTGACCCTGTAAACTCATTTTGGAGGCAAATTAGAGATGTAGAGCTAAACAATATTGCTACTTTTGATAATCTAATAAACTAGTCCTATTATACAAAACCATACCCTAGTCTAAGAATTAAAAATCAATTTGAACAATTAATCTTTGTTTATTTATCATTATTATGAAAAAAGAAAATATCACTGTAATGTATAAAAAATATTGTTGCAATATACTGTATATAAAATCTAAGACCAATAAAAATATATGACATGTTTATATGAAGAAGCATGATTTTACACATGATTTGCATGTTCCTGCATTTCTTTTCTATACTAATCAATCATATACGTGCGCGCGCCCAAAATATTAAAAATTGAAATTTTCATATATAAGAGAGAATCTCAAATAGAAGCTTCCAAGTGAGCAAGAAAAGTGGGGGGTTTGTCTTTTTATAGTCAATAAGCATTGGTTGGCATCGTGTATTATTTAAATAAACATACCTTTCTACTTACTTAACAAAAAGGTTAGTGACCCCATTATGATATTTTTCTTTTTCTAGTCGTTAGAATTGTACCCTCGTCCCTCTTTTTTTCCCCCTTCAAAATTGCATTTTATTTTTTCGTTTTTCTCCTTTAGGAAGTCTTCACAAACAAAAATCATCATCATATTCTCCTTTTTGCCTTTTGGTAACGCACGCTTTCACTTGCCTTTTACGCGTATTTCGAGCCTACTACCAACTTTTTTCACCACCACCACCACCCCCTCTATAATTGACGTTTTTAATCAATAATATTTTCAGCTTTTAAGAATCGATAATAATTAACCCTTTTTAATTGTAAGGAGAAAAATAATAACCAAAAGGTAGGAAAAGCTTCTGGTACAGTCAGGTGCTTCTCTGAAAAGAACTTGACGTATGGCTGTAAAAGTGTGGGTGTGAAAATAAGTGCGTCGATCGTTTTGCTTTTTACTTTTTTAAGGAAACGATGAGATGAATTATGGAATCACTACTCGACAAATAATTTTACTAGAATTACATATATTTGTGTTATTTATATCACAATCTTACCCAATAGATAATCTTGATTAATTAAGATATCTCTATATATTTTAAGAGTGATATTGTTCGGTGATCATAATCTGGTTGTAGGATTTGTAGATAAGATTGATATGATTATTTGTGACTAATAATTTAATCAAACTTAGAATGATATCACTCAATTTATGAATATGACTACTAATCATGTTTTACATCACAAACTTAATCATTCAAATCAAATATGTGATTAATTAGGTTGAATTATTTTATCTATCATGTCTTGTCAAGCAAACTAAAGGACCCCTTAAGTGAAAAGAGATCATTTTCTTATTTAGATGTCTCACTCATATTGTTATTTTTCAAATAAGGAAAGTTATAACCCTTCAAAATTCTTTAAAATGAATTAGACCTGTCTACTTTCTATATTTTTACCTTTATTCTTAATTTTCATGCCGAACAGTTATATTCCAATTTCAATAGGTCGGAAGGGATAGGATATTTTATTCATCTAAAAAGTACGGTATATATTTTATGTGCTCCAACAAATATTTCGAATTTGACAAAGAGAGGAAGAGTGTTGTTGGGTTGTTTTCGAAGACGATGCATTTTTAAAAGTAATGCATAAGCATCCCATGAAATTAAATGGATAAAAAAGAAGAGAAAATGAGGAGGCCAGCGTGAAACAAACATTATTACCAATATGAGAAAGTAGCATAATAAAGTGAAAGGTTTGAAAATTGTGTGTTTCCGTCCAACTTTTTTTACATTATTAATCGCTTGCAACACATGGATGTCGCTCTTACTAGCTATCCCATCTCTTCTCTTCTCTTCTTCCGTAAATTAAGTTTAACCGTACGTGGGTGTGAGTGTATTAACGCAATTCCAATATGCCACAATTTGGCCCATTATTGGGTCCAACAACTACATATCGAAAATATGTGAATTTAAAGTTAATATTTGAAGATATTATTATTATTATTATTATTATTATTATTATTATTATTATTATTATTATTTATTGTCCTTTAAACCAAATACAGTATTTTCTTTTTTATTTTGCATAAAAATGAATAGTCTCAAAATCGAAGATTGGAAGAAAATTTCATGCCTCATACATCATTCAATCATCACCACTTCATTTTTTATGTTAATACATAATTTCAGTGTATATTGATTCTCCACACATCTTCTGGACCATATGATTTGAAAATTGAAATATATCAACAAAAATATTTTGCATATGAATATACTGTAACTTAACAGATTCCGTTATGGTGAAGTTAATTTGTGTTAGAAGTAACTACCCCCCTTAAAAGCTCTATCTAATCTAATAAGACCAGGCCACCTTAAATTTCAGATACTAAGATTTTTAAGAACCGACTCACTCGTGAATCAAAAGGCATTTTGTATTTAAGGTCATGAATCAAAAAGTAAATGAAAGTTGGAGGACAAGAGTAAAAGATTACTGCTATGATGCAATTAGGCTAGAGAGAAGATTCTAGTGAGCTACAGTGGCTATATATATGTAGGTGACAATCATGCAGAATGTCATTTTGTTTTTTTTGAAAAGATCATGCAGAATGGTAGCTTATTTAACATATTTACCATAATTAAACAACACATCATATTCAGTGTTATAGATTATAACATCGAGATCTAATCCAAACGGTGCGACTTCAGTCTGTATATAAGTCAAATCCCTCGCTCCCCTTTCCACAAGTATAAAATAAAATAAAAATCTTTTTTATAGGAAAATTTCTTTAATTATGATATTGTTAGGAGATATTAGGGATGTCAATTTAGCCCCAAAACTCGCAAGTTGGCCCGAACCGAACCGAATCCGAGGGCCAAAAATTTTGAGTCCGAAAATAATTTAGCCCGATTGGACCGAATCGAAATGAGCACGAGCTCGTTAGGACTAGCCCAAAAACCGAGTGGGTTGGCCCGATACCGAAATTCTTCATTACTTAGTTATTAAATTTTATTACTTTATTTATAAATTCAATAATAAGTTCTTTTTTTTTCAAATATTTTTTTAATTTTTCATTTGTAATTTGTACTCATCATATATATTATGACTTCAAAATATAAAATAATAGTAATAATTTAATAAGAAAAAGTGTACCAAATTATGAAATTACTAGTATTATATATGCATTTAGTATGGGCCAAATTTTTTTTTATCAGAAAACACTTTTTTTTGCTATAAATATATGGTTATCAAGAATATTTATACATTTATTTATTTTATCATAAATTTTTTGGCCGGACGGGCTAGCTCGAAAACCGAAGAGTTAGGATTAGAGTCAACAATCTGTAGTTCCAAAAAAATATAACCTAATTGACCCGAACCAAAAGTAGCCCGGAACCAATAGGGCTGGTCCGAAAACCGAACGGGTTAACCGATTGACATCCCTAGGAGATATACAATATATGTTCGCCAATAAAAGAGGTGGCGGTAACTAAATCAAAAAACATCTAGAACTAGCGTAAATTAATAATTAAAAAAAAAAAAAAAAACTAACTACAACTAGCGTAAAAATAAGCTATTATTATCATTAATTCACGTTCATGACTTTATAAAGGTCCAAACGTCTTAGACTTTATAAAGGTCCAAACGTCTTATTCAAAGCGGCGATATTTTCTTTTTTCCCCTTCCAATATTAATCTCCACACACGTATAGCGTATTAGCGTTATACCAGTCACATGACTCGCTAAAGATCGTAGTTCTCGAACAAGCAATCGGATGATCAGGCTCGAACTAAAGACTTCCACCACGTCAAGATGACACTCTACCGCTCAGTTATAAATGAATAGTTTTAGGGCAAAAGTTTATCTTATATTCTACCAAGTAAAAAAAAAAAAAGAAACTGAATTATATTTGTGAAATGATGAAAAGGGCATGAATTATCCTTTTCGTATGACGACTTTTAATTTCTTAAGTAATAATGAAAATGCTGTATCCATTGCCATATACAGAGGGCGCTCGCAGAATTGATTTTCATGGACCGCAAATTAATAGGACCCTTTCATATTATAGGTATATGTTAATTACTCTTATCGTTCTGAACAAGTGGCTCATTTCTTTTATACATATAATGTGAAGGGTAAAAATTGGTAAAAGTGATATGACATACAATTTTGAAGAGCTATATATTTCTTTATTTGGAAACGAGTCACTTATTATGGGACACTTCGATATGAAAAACAAACCACTTTTTACGAGACTGAGGTATAACATTATGATATAATAAATTATTAAATAAAAAAAAAAAAGATACAAGAAATAATTAGTCCCTCTTTACACAAGTAAATCCTCATGAATTTGTAAAACTTCTAATAATGACATGGGTCTCGTTGGCTCATTTAAATTATAGATTATATAGTCATAATTAATGGGATCGATTTGGTTACACATGCTACGAGACAAATAACTTATGAGTATATCCGGCTTTTTTGTAATTGAATATATTGGGGCAAATATATAGCAAAATTGTACAAAAAACACGCAATTAAAGAAACAAATTAAATGCGAAAGTCAGTAAATATATAGATAATTAGTCGTACGTGGTACCATAAGCTATAGAAAGACAGCCACCTTTTTGACTTTTTAATGTGTATAGTATACTTTACTAGTTAGACTTAGAGTGTCCAAATTAAATAAAGTGGGAAATAAATGATTGATTTGTTGCGTGGAATTAACAATGCTAAAAGTATTGCTCAATCTACTAACAACATCTGATCAATAGAATAATGGCTCGGACAAATGTCAAAAGCTAGTTGTTTATTAAATACATTTTGGAGAACATTAATTAGATATAACCTTTTTTTAAAGGTAATTAGCTATAGCCCTCTACGTTAAAACTAATTACGTAATCGACTAATCGGCAACTGATTGTTGCCGCATGAACAATAATTACAGCTGTTCATAACATGTTCGTATAGAATCAGTTTTCAATTTACTTTTTTTCATCCCTCGATAATTATAATAATATATACTCCGTCTCCGTATAGTAAATCTCAGAAAATCGACGTCGAGTTACAATTATTTGATAAAATTTGTAGAGAGGCCACGTGCAAAGCACATGGTTCACATTTCGTAAACAATCATTAAGATATTTCATGAATCATAGTATATTTCATTCGTGAACGAAAAAAATACATTTAACTATCAAATCCCACATTTAAGAAAAAAAATGTTAAATGATAAAAAATATAATTAAGGTACTCTCTCCATCTTATCAAAGATGATCTCTTTGGTTTGGGCACGGAAATTAAGAAGAAATAGATTAAGGATAGTGGGTATATTTAGTAGAGTATTTTATTGATAGATAATAGGGTAATTACTGTAGCCACTATCTCAATATAATATGCAAAAAAAATAAAAAGCAGAATAAAGCAGAAAAAAAAATTACGGCTGCAATACATATGTAAAAAAAACTCAACATTGATCATTTCCCACCAAAAGTACAATCTGTACACATTTTGCGCCAATTACAGAGTGAAAAACTAAGGGAAATTTCAATACATTTGAATTCTTCCCTCTAAAACAATATTCAAAATTCCCTCCACCTACATTTAACACTACATCTGCAACAATAAATACAGAGAACAAACAACATTTACAGCACCACAACCAAATTTGTACAAACAGCAAAATGAAGCAGGAACTAAGTACAGCAAGTAGAAATTTAGTTGTGCATTTTCTTCTTGAGCACAACAAGGATGGAAAGGCAGAACGTGGGAAGATAAAAAAAGTCACCACAAAATTCAACATCTCTGAGTCCACTGTCAAGAGGTACTGGGCTGCTGCAAAGAAACAGAAATCCAATGGTGAAAGTATGAATTCTGTTAGTGGGAAAAAGCATTATGTGAGGGGCAGAAAAATTAAAGTAGATATAGCTAAGATTCAAGCCATTCCATTCAGAAAAAGAGCATCAATCAGAGCATTGACAGCAGGTTTTAAAGTGGAAAAGAGTACAGTGCATAGGTTGATTTCTGCAGGGCTGATCAAACCTCACACATCAGCCATAAAACCAGACCTCAAACTAGTAAATAAGCTTCATAGGATCAGGTTTTCTCTAGAGGCATTAGAGCCATGCACAGGTGAAGAATTTCTGGAGTTCAAAAGCATGCATAACACTGTGCACATTGATGAGAAATGGTTCCAAATAACAAAAACAACACGCAGGTATTATCTAACACCAGGAGAGATAGAACCTCAACGGACTTGCAGGTCAAAAAAAATCATTAAGAAGGTCATGTTCATGGCAGCAGTTTCTAGGCCTGTGTACAATGCAGATGGGACTCTACTGTTTGATGGGAAAATAGGCATTTTCCCATTCACAGAAATGATTCCAGCAAAGAGAAGGTCAAAAAACAGAGAAGTAGGTACTCTGGAAGAGCATCCAATTAACAGCATCACTACAGCAGTAATCAGGAAAATGTTTATGGAACAGGTATGAGCTCAATAAGTCACATTTCATTTAGATTTCAGTTCACAATCATGCAAATGAATCCATGATGCAATCACTAATGCAATTACTGTACTGGAACTCTGCAAATGCATTCAATAAATGCATTTATTGAGCAGATTGTGCCTGCAATCAAAGAGAAATGGCCAGAAAGGGCCAGCAAGACAATATACATCCAACAAGATAATGCTAAGCTGTGTGTGTGTGTTAGCCTAGTGGTAGTGAGGTTAATGCCCATGCCAAAGGTCACGGGTTCGAGTCCTCCGTCACGCGGTATTTAAATTTCCTTGTAATATTATTCAAAAAAAATAAAAAAAAGATAATGCTAAGCCGCATATAAAAGATGATGACCCTAAATTCAGAGCCATTGCTTCAGCAAATGGATTTGACATACATATTGTAAATCAACCACCAAATAGTCCAGACATGAACATTAATGATTTGGGTTGGTTCAGAGCAATTCAAGCCATACAACATGAATCAGTTTGCAACACCACATCAGATTTGGTGAAAGCAGTTATTGAATCATTCCAAAAACTGGAACCAGCAAAGCTCAACAAAGTGTTTCTCATATTGCAGTCATGCATGATTGAAGTGATGAAGGTGAAGGGTGGAAACAACTACAAAATTCCTCACAGAAAGAAATATCATTTAGATAGATTAGGGCTCCTACCAATGACATTTGAAGCACCAAAAGATCTAGTCCAAGAATCACTGGACTACCTCATTGAACATGTAGGAATTACTGGCCTTGAAGAGCTCATTGAGCAGTTAGGACTGAATGAAGACCATGCATAGGAAGGGGCAGTGGTGTTTTTGATGTAAAAGGGCAGTACAAGGTTGAGCAAGTACATGGATAAATATTTTGATTGTTGATTTTTGCCTAAAAAACATGTGAGCAAGTGTATTGAACATGTTTTTTGTGTAAAAAGCAGGACTCTTTTGTATGCAAATGAACAGGTATGAATGCAAAAGCTTTGGTTTTATGGCTTTCATCTCATACATATGCAATGTAATCATAGATGCATTAATCCATTGGCAACAACACAAAGGAGCGTTCATATCATTTCAGTTCCCATACACATAAGACAATCTATGCACTGTACTCATTCCAAATAATTCACAAACAAATTCATCACAACATATTCATCACCAATGACATAAGATTCCAGTCGGCCATATTCTTCAGAAAAAATTCATCACAAAAAATTCCAAAGATGACAGTCGGCCAAATTCCAAAAAATTCCACATAACATTCTAGTCGGCCAAATTCCACATTGCCAAATTCATATCAAAAAATTCATCACAAAAAATTCATCACCAAAGAGTCGATTCCACACGGCAGAAATCTCAACACAGTAATTCATCATTGAGGATAGATCACCAAAAAACGAAGTCCACAGACATAGTGAGACAAGGATAGATCTCACCCGAAACAAGCGCGGAAGAAAAACTTCCATCATCGAGGATGGAGTCGCGGAAGCCACAGTCTTCCCTTCCTCCACCGCCGGAACTCTAGCGCTCAGAGGATGTGAGCGGCGGCTTCTCTTCATCACGGCGTGCAGGTGGCGGCGGATGACCGGTCTCCTCACCTCCGGTTTCCTCGCCCTGTACCGGTCTTCAACCTTCATCGCTCCGATCCAGTCATCGGCGGCGTCTAGCTAATCTTCGGTGTCAGGAACAACCTTCCCGCTCAGATCTACACCTTCTTCATGTTCAAGGGACAGTGGAGAGAAGGGTGGAGTTTCTGGAACAACAGTGTCAGTGAGGGAGTGAAAATCCTCTCAATTAATTTGGGGAGGGGAATCATCATAGGGTTTACTCATCACAGCAGGTTGATAAGTGTGTTTGATCAGTGGCACCACCGGAAGAACGGCGAGAGAAGGGAGACCAGTACAGAGAGATAGAGAGAAGGCGAGAGAGAGAAATGAGGGAGGACGGCGGATTGAAGAGAGAGAGTGTGAGAGTAGGGTTCAGGGCCGGTCCTGAGGGTGGGCGAGCCTGGGCGACGGCCCAGGGCCCAAAAATTTTTGGGGCCCTAAAATATTTCGTTTATATATATAAGTTATATTGAAAAGCCAATTTATATACTTAGCTCAGCGGGTAAGCTTTAAGAATCCCAATTGTTGATACAAGTTCGAATCTTCTCAATCTCGTTTTTCATCCAATTTATTTCCTACCCAATATGTGGGGGTTTTCTTTTAAAATGGGCCCCGCAATTAATTTTAGACTCATCATCTGATCATCCCACATATATGTGGCCCCAATTTCTATTAAGTTTTTTCTTTAACACATTAATAATTATTTTTAGAGTAAATATTAATAATAGATTAAAATAAGAGCATTATGAATTAACTTATTTATAATTTTTGACAAAATATTTACATGTATTTTTCTTTTCTTCAATCTATATCTTTTATATGTAATAAATTCTTGTTTATACATAAATCTATTAGACACAATTTTTAAATTCTATTTGGGTAAAGTGTATTATTTTTGTTGTACTCTAAAATAACATAAATAAGATATTAATTTATATTTTGGGTAGAGTTCTTTTCTGGGGTTAGTAATAAATTCATATATTTGCTAGTAAATTATAATATTTTCAATTAAGTTATTCTCAAAAAATATTTATAAAGAATATATATTGCAATTAAGTAAAAGAGTTAGAATAAATCATTTTATTTGTTAATATATATTTTTGTGTGTACATTGCAACGTTATGAAAGATAGAAGGTAGAGGTTGCTAAAAGAATCGGAAATGAACCGCAACAGACATTTCTATTAGAGGGTCCATTTTTACTATCTCGCCCAGGGTCTATTTTCGGTCAGGACCGGTCCTGGTAGGGTTAAGTAGTGGGTAGAGTTTAGGGTTAATTAGGCAATAGATTATTATTTAGTTAAATAATGATGTTAATTAGTCCAGCTAATTATTACCCAAAATGGAAATGGGTCATTTTTCGTGGGACAGCCCAAAAAGGAAAGGAGGTCATCTTTCGCGGGACGAAGGGAGTAGTATTTTATTGATGTTAAAGTGGGAGCTAGAGACTTTTTTAGAACATTTAAAAAGCCGTTTTTCGAATTCAGGACATTAAAGCTGCGGGCTTCGTTTTGCGGCCTATTAATTTTTTTTGCTGGGCCGTAGGACTTTTTTAGGCCCGGAACTCATTATTTCGCACGTGAGCCACACGTGATGGCCACGTGGAGCCCGAATGCGCACGTGGACACCACATCACCGAGCCTTTTAAGGACATTTAAAAAGCTGTTTTTCGAATTCAGGACAATTAAGTTGCGGGCTGCGTTTTGCGGCCCATTAAGAATTATTTGTTGGGCTTAGAACTTTTTTTTGACCCGAAACTCATTGAATGCGCACGTGGACGAATCGAAGAGGCAGACGTCGTGGTTGAAACTCATAATCCACGACAGAGGAGACACATCTTCTCCACGGTGATGAGGTTGTGAACGACGTTGCCCATGGACGGAAGCCTTTCAAGTCGATCTGTGAACGGATCAAAGAGGCAGACGTCGTGGTTGAATTATTCTAGGGTTCCAATTAGGAATGCGGCTGAATTCGAAATATTATTTGGAATATTGAACTTTGGGGAATAGAACTGAGTGTACCTCTGTAGTTTTGGTTGGATTAGGATCTTGAGAGACAAAGGGGAAGAAATAGAAAGGAGTCTGCCATTTGTTTCTCTCTCTAAAGAGGGGGAAGAGTGAGTGGAGGGTGATGTGGTATCAACATGCGCATTCGGGCTCCACTTGACATCCACGTGCGCATTCAATGAGTTTTGGGTCAAAAAAAGTTCTAAGCCCAGCAAATAATTCTTAATGGGCCGCAAAACGCAGCCCGTAGCTTAATTGTCCTGAATTCGAAAAACAACTTTTTAAATGTCCTTAAAAGCCTCTAGCTCGGTGATGTGGTGTCCACGTGCGCATTCGAACTCTACGTGGCCATCACGTGCGGCTCACGTGCAAAATAATGAGTTTCGGGCCTAAAAAAGTCCTACGGCCCAGCAAAAAAATTTTAATGGGCCGCAAAATGAAGCCCGCAGCTTTAATGTCCTGAATTCGAAAAACGGCTTTTTAAATGTCCTAAAAAAGTCTCTAGCTCTGTTAAAGTGTGTTGAGTGGAGAAACACTGTTTAAGTGTGACATAAAGTGGATTTTAGTGTATTAATCTTTGCCAAATAAGGAAATGAGACTTATTGAGTGGGACACCCAAAATGACAAAATGAGACTTATTGAGTGGGACAGAGGGAGTACTATTGTAGTATTATTGGGCTCATGACTACACCATTAATTAACACGATACAACAAATAATGTGGGGTCATTCCCTCACTCACAAAACATTCGACCAAACTTATTACTCCCTCCGTCCCGTTTATAATGCACCGTTTCTTTTCGGCACGAGTATTAAGAGTAAAGATGAATGATATTAAAGTGAAGAAAGTGTTACTGATGTGATATAAAGTTGTTTTAAAGTGAATAAAGTAGATAAAGTGATTTTCTAATTATTTCTATAAAAGAAAACGTTGCAAGATGAATGAGACACCCCAAAAAGGAATATGTTGCATTATGAACGGAATACAAGGAGTATAATTCGTGTCAATAAAATTTATGTATGTTTTTGGTGGACGAAGAGAATAATATTGTTTAAAGAATAAATAACTATTGATATTTATTTGGTACCTAAAATTTAAATTTCAAATAATAAATTTTGCACAATATATATTATGAAATTATTTGGTATAAAATATTATACCGTTATGAGTAAATTATTAACCATATTGGTTAATAAAATAATATTATTAATACAAATATTTTTATTTGTTAATAACATTGAAATTTCTAAAATATAGAGCTAATTAATTAATTAGAATTTCATATTATATAGAAGATTGTATTACGTTAAATTGATGGGGAAATAAATAAATTTGGAAATAATTAGAATCAATATTGTTGCTTGGGATCTTAATGTGATCTCGAACATTTTTTTTTTTTTGAGTGTTCTATAACTCGTTCTTTCCTTGTAATTCATAAGGCAGCATCCCTTAAGTAGAAACTAGGAACCAATCCGAACCATTCGTTATATTAGATCTATGGTTTTAATTAAATTGATTTTTTCCCATTAATGTAATCCTATTTAAGAGGTAAAAGGTTACGATAACAAATCGAATTACAAGTGTAACCGCCAATCCCATGAATCAAGGAATTATTACATTTATTTAAATTATTAATTTAAACCTTATTTACTTTGAAATTGTTTTCTTTTTCCCATGGATTTCTCATCTTAGCATTTCGGATATGCAAAAATAAAATTCTTATTTTAGCAAATATAAAATAATATGTATAAAGCAACAACATATATGGAAAGAAGCAATAATTTTATTTTAATTAAGCATCTAGGATTCTTAAAAAAAACAAATAAGTAATATCTAAATGAAAATTAAATACGCACTTAGAAATAATATTTATTTGCTTATTATCAATTTGATAGATTATTAAGTTGCTTTTATTTATATTTGGTTTACATATTATCAATTAGAGATATGCTTATTTATGCTAATTTTGTTGCTTTTTTATAGTTTTTTATTTGCTTATTACCAATAGAGAAATGCTTATTTATGTTTACTTTATTGCTTTTTTAATTTTTTTTATTTGCTTATTATCGAGTGATGCTTATTAATGTTTATTTGTTGCTTTATTATATTTTTTTGATTTTCTTATTATCAATCCATGAGATGCTTATTTATAGTTTATTTGGTGACTTTTTTAAAATATTGATTTGATTATTTTAATTGTATTTACTTTGCAAATTGATACTATAATAAAATACGAGTACAAAAAGAATAAAAAAAATTATTTAAACAGCTAGGATACGAAATTGGTTGAAATATTATTTTAGAACATGGTTAAATTTCAAAATCTCTCATTGAATAAATAGAAAATAAATAGAAATGTAATTGAATTATGGAAACTCAATTTCTTCAATCCTTAATTCTCGCATGATCTCTAGTAAGTGCTCTATCCAGTGTAGTAGTGTTGATCAAAATTATATTGTTGGCCTTATTCGACAAAGTTTGTTAGTGAGCTATTAATATTTTCAATTTTGCCACTTTAATTACAATAAATCTCAACCGTCTATATTCATCAGATCAATGGATTATATTGGTTCCTAGTTTCTATCTAAGGGGTGGTTCCTACCGGTTTGCTGGTTCCTACGAGAACTGCTCCATATATATATATATATATATATATATATATATATATATATATATTAATTTTTCAACAGTTCCAAAGTTTTAAGTAAGTTTCGTGTAAGAGTGTATTTTTACTTTGATGGAAAATGGTGGAACACAAATATTTTCACACTTTTCTCAGCCTTTTTACATGTTCACTAAGATTGTTACTATTCTTTGGACACAATGGATAATTTTCTCGGACAACCTATATTCCATTTTCATTCCAACTGTGGAAAAATATTAACATAGAGGATACATATGATAATGTTTTTCAATTGACAAATGACATAAAATGGTGAAAATGTGACCAAAAAGAAAATATGTAGGGACCATACAATAATTTTTTTCCTATCCTAGTAAATATGTGACAAAAAAAATGATAAAAATGATAGTAATATTTTCCAACCTTTTCTTTCTCCCAATTTTTTAATGTACAACTACAGTAAATACACCTAATATGAAAAAGAAAAACTACAATCACTAAGATTAGTATGAATATAAATTAGTATCTGAGGTATATTCAATCTTTATATAACTTTTTATTAAATTGTACTTTGAGCATCACCTTGATATTTTTCGAAACAATTCTTAATCATTGAAATTTCTAGATATTCTTATTTTAACATTCTTTGAGCATGATATAGTTCACAATTTAATTTCTGAAAATCATTTGTAAGTTTCCTAAAACTTAAAAAATAAATTTTTGATAAGTTCAATTAGTATAAATATTATTTAAATGAATTAATAAAACTTTTCCAAAAATTAAATCTACACTGTGGACTTATGAGGGTAGGAAAGACCTCAATTCCATTCATATCCTATTTGAAGTGTTTATTCTCAAAAGAGTTGTAATTAGATTGCAATATTAATATGTTTATGGATTAAAGTAATATTAATCACATTTATCATATATTTGATATTAAATTACATAATTACCCTTAAAATAGATTAATAATAAGGTTATATTAGACAAATTAAATTTTATAAGAATCCGTTCTTTTTTAATAGGTATAGATAGATAGATGGATAGATATAGATAGAAGACAATAAAAAGATCATAATAAAATACTCCATACTAACGAGTGAATGTTAAGATATTTTTTCTTTTGCTTTGAAGGCGCGCGTTTAATTAGTGAAGCTGGACTACCACAAAAATAATCATACAATCTAGTTTAAATAGATGACAACTATAAATTTTAACATAAATTTCATAAATCGAAGATTAAGATATTGTAAGAGGCATGTTACTTAATATGGTTATATTTAATGGTAACATGTACATATGCTACAAAAAGTTTAAATTATTCTAAAAATAAAATTAGCTCATACCCTCCTTTCACGTATAGATGCATTTTTTTTTCTGTTCGTGAAGAGTATATAATTTTCATTTATTAATACTATCCCACCATTTTTTGTCACTTATTATCCTCATTGTGCAGGATCCTCACTCCACTTATAAAATTCATGACATCTCTTGTGAGGCACTCTCTTTGTGGAAGGACAAAGTTGAGTACTAAATAATAAGTCTTCCCCATGCATATATATGATATACTATATACCTTTGAAGAAAAATGATATATATAATTCTATTCGAATATATTATGTTTGGACATACGTGCTTGAAATAGTTAAAAAATTGTTCGAATGTCTTCAAAATTTATTTTTTACTCAGACTCCCTTCCGAAATATCGATCTCACGCACAGTTGCTTCTAAATTCTAATCTCATCCACTCCCAACTCCTAAGCTTGTGAATTTAAATTGGGATGAAATTTTATAATTAAAATTTAAAAAGTGTAAGTTTATTAATAACCAAACTATCGAAACTATAAAAAAAATCCGTCAAATCTCTATTTTTACCATCGTATGTCTAGACATAGTATGTCCAAATAGCACTACCCTATATATATGTGTGTGTATATATATATATTGCATATATATGATATACTATATACCTTTGAAGAAAAATGATATATATATATAGAGAGAGAGGAGAGAGATTATATAAGAATGATCCTTATTCTAAGAATTAATCTCCACCACTCATTGTGAAGGGTGGTGCATCTGGTGCAATCTCGCTATGCACTGTGGTGCATGTAAAACATCTTAATTCAGGTTTGATTTTTCAATAAAGCAAGGTACATCTCATTTCAACATATGGTGCATCTCATTGTACAACGTGGTCCATCTATCACATTGTGGTTCATGAGATGCACCAATACGTGTACTGATATGCACGACACAATGTAATGAGATGCACCACTAGGTATAATAAAATGTACTATGCTTTACGAAAAAATAAACCTATATATGCATGTGGCATATATAGGTGAAGGATGTTCGAGTGGGTGGGGAACAAGCAAGCGACTTGCTGATGATGTTCCAATAGAGTTTGGTTTTGTCTCAAACCTTGCCCATCTTATACTTATTAGCATATATAGATTGATTATTTGGTGCACATATATATACCATATTTTCTTCAAATCCAAATGAGAAAGAGCAGTGTGTCTACCGTTACAAATGAAAAATTAAGTAGCAGAAGTATTTTTTTTATTGAAAATAATAACATACTTATATTAATGTAAAGTATACTTTTATATTGAGATTCTAGATTCGCTCATGTTCAGGATTAGAGTTTGATAGAATTATGATAATTCATTTAAGAAGCATGTCTCTTATCTTTTTTATTTAAATTTCATTAAGCGCAACTGGTTTATTGTTCCTTCACACAAAATTTTCGCCCTCTATAATTCTTTGCCAATAATAGATGAGCATGATCTAAGTTTAATTCTTCTTTATCCTAGCAAAGATTGCCAAAAATAAGAGTATGGATAAATTTTCCTTATTAATAAAATATTCTTGCAATATGCCGAGTTTTTCTCATCCAAATTTCAATTTGCAATCAATGATTTTGTGATCCATAAAAGCTTCCCTAGTTTAATTGATGTTTAGATGAGAGACATTGGGCCCCTTTAACTCTTTTAACTAGTGCAAGTCAAGCCCCACCCACTTTATGCATGTATGAATCTCTCTCTCTCTCTCTGAGAGTTAATCATGACATCAAGATCAAAACTTCAACCAAACATATTACTAACATTCCCCCCGCAGGTGGGGGTGGATAATCCCCCCACAACCCCCACCCCCCCCCCCCCCCCCCCCCCAACACACACACACACACACAAAGAAAAGGTATCAGTGGCTTGATGTAGTGAAAGTAAGTTCACTTTATATATGTAATCACACACACACATATAGTGTATGGAGAGGTGTATGAAAAGATACAGCATACTTGTTTGATGATAGAAAAATATAGGGAGAGGAAATTTGAAATGAAGCAAAAGATGGCGATTGGTTAAAACTTTTCACGGGTTGAAGAAATTGTAGCATCATTTTAAGAAGAAGTTACAGATCTTTAGTGTAAAAAAGGTAGACGGTGGATTCGGATGTCATTAAATAACTTTATTGCTTTAAATATATACTTGTATAGAAAAGGATTGTCAAATTTAATCAAATTCAGAATTTTGCTCCAACAAATTATTCTACTAATTAAGTACATGATTTCTAAATAATTCTAAGACTCATAAACAGCACCAAATAAAATTGTGATATAATTTGTGTAATTATTTATTTATCAATTTCTAAATGTAACAACATTTACTTACTATTATATTTTATGTGTAACAAAAGTATATAGATGGGTGTCAGCATGTGGATGTAATTAAATTTTGTTACATCTAGATATACTAAATTTTATGAAACATTTCGTGGTGTATAAAATTATGTTACTAGCTAGAAAAAAAATTACTATATCAATACCAATTAATAATACATTTTATTGTGGTGATAGTTATGCACATTATTCTTGTAAAGTTGAAGACAGAAAATGAGAAATCCTCTCAAAAAATGGGATGTTAAGAAAGCCACTTTTCCTCCACCAAGGGCATGATGGATGTATACTTTACACGGAAAGCTTCAACTTTCTCTTAGAAACAACAAAAGATAATTGCTCTTCATATCATTTTTTTAATATTCCTTCATGGTTTATTCCACGACTTTATATTTAATTTTATTATTTATACATACTACGTGTATAATAAAAACAAACTCGTTGATTAATTAATTGCTTAAGCTGTACACTTAGATTCCAATTAAACCATAAAGCTCCAAAATTTGCTTTTAAAAGTTGAGACAGATCTTTAGAAGACCCTTCTGCTCAAAGGAACATTATTAATATTTTACGTATATATAGCTACTTATTATATATATACGGATGGTGGAGCATCAAGTGCGTAGGCAGCAAGTTTAAGAAACATTATTCTCTTTTATTAATTAAGTACTGCTTTTGTATTTTTAATACTTAAATATTTAATTTCCTCAAGCTTTCCAATTCATTAATCACTAATTCTGAACTTGATTTCATGAGTTTTTTCTCTACTTTATCTGAGAACCATATGATTGTGGAATAGTTATAATTATTTATGCATCTAGTATACAATTCATTATGGAATTGCTTTTTTGTAATAATGTATTAATGCTCCCATAGAGAATGTCTGGTATTCTCTAATGAAATTTTCTGTAAAGAATGTTGAAATTTTCTGTAAAGAATGTTTTTCTAATTTCTTTTGTATATAATAAAGAAACCTTATATATTTATACCTAAATAGGTTTGATCAAATTTAAGATTTATATATGTGTGTTTGCGCGCGTGTCTGTGATGTGTGTGTGATCAGTTTCTAACCTATCCAAACATGTGCAATTGTTGATTCGTGAATTATTCATTAACTAGTATATATCCCATCGAAAATCGACGGAAATTTTTTTGATAAAATTAATAGATTTTTTTATTTGATATGGGGGAAGAGCGAGCGGTAGGGTTCGAACCCGTGACCTCACTACGTACAGACTGAAGCTGCACTGCTTGGGTATCCCCTTGGGGACATTAAATGTAATATGTGATAACTAGGGGTGAGCAAAGCAAACCGAAAAACCGAACCGACCGACGAATCGTACCGAAACCGTCCCGAAAATATGGTTAACCGAACCGGCGGTTTCGGTTTATTTTTCTAATTTTAAAAAACCGAGGGTACCGGTTAGGTTTTTATTTTTATATATAAAAATCGGCGGTAAACCGAACCGAACCGAACCCAACAAAAATTACTAATTTTACTATTTATATGTTATAATGTTATGATAATTATTTACCTTTACCACATTTGCTTGAAAAACATAGTATAGTTCAATTTATAATTAATTTACTACATCTTTAAATTATATATTTTGAATATAAATTTTTTATATGAAAAACTTTTGATGCTATTAATTATAAAAAAATCGAAACTTTCTTTTGTCATGGTTAACCGTTGAATAACGGTTAACCGTACCGTTTTTTAGGTTAACCGTTGTCACGGTTTTTGGTGTTTATTTTCTAATTTTTAACGGTTAACCGACCCGAATAAAAACCGTACGGACGGTTTTTGTGTGGGGCAAATGGTCGGTTAACCGAACCGTGCTCACCCCTAGTGATAACATAAGTTAGATATAGTTCATTAATTATTTCCTCTAATTTTATAAATAACTTTTACAGCTCTTTTACTTCTCAAAATAAATTAATGTAGAACAAAAGTACATTAGGCTCTTAAATAGATTGTCCCACGTCAATTTCATATGAAAATTGTAGTGAATCATTTTGATAGCAAATATCTCTTTGTACCATATTAATTTAGATAAGAAAATAAATTTCAAAGAGTGTCTATAAAACTGAAGGTGGCGCTAAATCTTCTAAATTATGTTAATTTCATAATTAAAAATAAAAATAAAAATTAACCAATGATATGGAATTGGCTCGTCAATCACACAGCTTTGAAATTGGTCGGTCTACCCTCCACGGTTCCAGGTTGGAACCGACCCATCGACCATGATGCCGGATGATACTTACTCCAATGAATAATACATGATAAATTGGTTATTTATTTGATAAAATTATATATTTGCAAAATGTAAAAGGATTCTATCCCCACGGTTCTAGAATCAGCCCGTCTACCCTCCACGGTTCCAGGTCGAAATCGGCCCGTCGACCATAATGTAGGGTGATACTTACTCCAATGAATAATAGTACATGATAAATTGGTTATTTATTTGCAAAATATATTAAGATAGATGAATCTTTTTTTATAGCAAATAACTATAGATAAAGTTCAAATAACTAATTTCTTCTCAAAATCGATGTGGGACAAAAGCATATTTACCTCTCAAATATATTATCTCGTGTGTTGGGATTGATATAAAATTTAAAAAGAAATTAGTTGAACTGCCGGTTCGGAATCGTCCCGTCTATCCCAAGGTTTCGGGTCTAAATCGACCCGTGGTCGACCATATCAATAGACACCTCTAGTATAAATAATAAAAGAAAGAAAAATAAATTTCAAGTATAAGTATAAACTCGTTTAAATTCATAAATTATTTAAATAATGAAATATATGAAATGATAATTAGCTATTGGTCTCAATAAAAACTCCAACATATGTCATTTTATTTTAGTTATTTGCATAGTACTTTTATAAAAGAAAAACCTAAAAGATGATGACTATTATTGAGTGTCAAGTATTATAAAAGAAAAACTTAAAAGAAAAACTCCAACATATGATAGATATTGATTTTGAAGATTAGATCTTCTTAAGATTTTGTTTTCATGTCATATTAAATATATATAACATAAATATGATAAATATTGATTTATATTCAGAAAATTTGAGAATTTAGATAAATAGAAACGGAAGAATATGAAAGGTGCCACGTAGGATTTTTTAAAAGAAGAGTCGTTTTCGTTTATATAATAATAATAATAATAATAATAATAATAATAATAATAATAATAATAATGATGGATGGATGACTTTTCTTGGTCCTCTTTCATACAAATAAGGTCTAAATTCGAAAGGAAGGATAAAATTTTAACAACAGAATTCCTAAATAGTCGACATAGTTCCTCTTTTCGTTCTCTTTAATCTTTCTTACCTTTTCCTTACGGGGCCCACTTATTATAAATTAGAAAATGGACATCATGATATTCAAAATCATTTCTTTCCACCATCTTCAATACTTTTTTATATTTTATTCGAAGATATATAGCTATACGCTATTAGGAAAAAAGATCAGATGAAAATGTTTTTTTAGAAGAGAATTGAGAATAAATTTGTACTATTGATTTTGTTAATTTACTGTTTAGATTTAACGATGTATTAAATTTTTGTAATTTATGCATTTAAATGTTAACGTATTAAGTTATTGTAGTTTATGCATTAAAATGTATATACATTACATTTTTGCAATATATGCCTTACGAATGTGAAAAAATGTATGAAAATGTATAATTCTCACATTTTTATATAATATCTGATCACCAAATCCCTACCCTTTAAGCTTTAAATTTATAAAATTATGATACCATGAATAGCCAGCCACATTATGATTAAATAACATCACTTTTTTATATATTTGAGTTTAAAATCGATCACTTCTTATTTATATCGGTTAATGAAGATTGCGTCCACTATTTACTCTTTACTGATCACGAACCTCGTCGTCGAATTTTGGATGTCATAGTTGCAGCATTAGCTTTTAGTTGAGACTAAGGGGGGTATATTGGATCCAGACTTCTGCTGGATTTTAAAGATTTAAGAAGTCTAGGTGTATTGGATGTGGATTTCTGTTGGATTTCAGAAATCCTGGTGTATTGGATGTGGATTTCATTAGGATTTCAGAAATTCTACAAAAGTCTAGGTGTATTGGATTGGGATTCCATTTGGATTTCTGAAATCTTAGTGTATTCAACACTCCATGGAGTTTGAAAAACATGATTTTCATTGGAATTTCGTTGGATTTTGAAGGCCAAAATACACTGAACGAAATCCACACGATATCGATGAGATTTCTTAAATCCAATATCTCAGCACCGACTGAGATGCAACAGTCACTGAGGCATCCCAGCCGGCGCTAGGAACCAATGATCGTTGGGAATGCGATGAAGGTGAAACGTCGCCTATAATTTTATAGGCTTTACGTTTGAAAAACTTTATCATTTTGGTTGTTTTGTTTTCGCTGGAGGTGGCTGGAGCATTCTCACAATCTCTCACTCACAAGTTTCTCACTCACAAGTTTCTTCTCTACAAGGTATTATTCATAGATCTTTAATTTGTTCTTATATGTTGTTCTTTGTATGTGGATTGGAACTTGTTGTTGTTATGATATTCTTTGCATGTGGATTAGTTGGAACTTGGAACTTGAAAATATTTGTTAGATGTGTGTTGCTATTTTTGAAATCTTGAACTTTTTATGTGGATTTTGGATATAGAGTATTAATTTTTCATATACATTTTCGATTATGGATTTTGATATGAGTTAAGGATGTTACATTGTTTCTGAACTCGTGCATGTTCTTCACTCTTAGCTCCAGCCAGCGCTCGCTGGGACCTAGCGCCGGCTGGGTTACAGCGGTCGCTGGGGTTTAGCGGTTGCTGGTATGCTCTATTTTGTGCTGTTCAGATTTTTATTATATGAGAACGGATTTTATATGAGAACGTGAGAATGATACATTTTAATGCATTTTTATTATATTGGTAATGCATATATTGCGGAAATGTAATACATTCACATTCTAATGCATAAAATGTATAAACATTGTAATGCATAAATTACTACAACATAATCCATCATTAAATCTGAGCCACTGATCAATAAAATCAAGGGTCCAAATTTATTCTCATTTCTCACATAAGATAGCATTCTCACATGATCATCTTCCTCCTATATATATATATATATATATATATATATATATTGTCTATTAATATAGTAATATAAACATGGGGGATTCACACAACAACATGATATCAAAAGAAAGACATCCTATGAAGCATGGAGTAAGACACAAAATGACGTGTTATTAGAACTTATGGCTGATGTTGTGCGTCGGGGATGGCGTGATAATAATGGCATTTTTAGCAAAGCAAAAGTGGAAGAAAGAATACTTCCTGCTCTTAATCAAAGACTTGGGTGTAATAAAAATTATAACAATTATCAAAGTCGCCTTAAATGGTTTAAACTTCATTGGACATCTTATTCAAATCTTATGAAATTTAGCTCCGGTTTTAGGTATGATTCAATTACTAAGAAGTTCACAGCTCCAAATGAAGTATGGGAAGAATACTTAGCGGTAAGCTTTTTAAGCATAAATATAGTAATAAAATTATAGAACAGTTTCATTTTCATAGTTAATCATTAATTTTTCTTCATTTATGCTAGGCTTATTCAAAAGATGCGAACTTGCGCTATTCAAAATGTCCAGATTATGAGGACTTGGAAATGGTTACAGGAAATGGTGTTGCGGTAGGGAAGAATTTCATTGGTTTAGGTAGTGCTACTGATGCAAGAACATTGCAAGAGGATGAACATAGAGATACACGCATAGAAGATTTGATGTATGATACTGAAAATGAAATGTTTGTAAGTCTATCTCAAAATGATCCACTATCCGGTTCCACACTGTTGGGAAATTTAAGTAAAGTTTTGATTGATTCCAAAACCAACTGACCCCAACTGAGTAGATGTTGCCAGATCCTAATGTTAGTATATTTAGGCTCGCTGTTTGAGCAATGTTGAGATTTTATCTTTACAGGTCTCCACCTGAAGACGACAACATGGCGTTACTCGTATAGAACTACAACTGAGCGTTCAAGATATAGAACATCAGATGTAAGAAAGACAACTGAGTGTTCAAGATATAGAACATCAGATGTAAGAAAGACAACTGAGCGTTCAAGATTCACAACATCAGATGTAAGAAAGACAACGAAGCATTCAAGCCAACTGTTCAGATGGAACATCAGTTGCAGAACTCAATCTAAGAAATCGACAACATGAAGTTCAAAGCAGCTGAGGGTTCAAATGTTCCTATTCAGACAGAAGGTCAGATATCGATCAGATGGAACATCAACTGAAGACCAATCGGATGAAGACCAAAACTTCTCAACCGACTAAACAAGGTTGAATGACTAAGGTTGAAATTTGAAATTCAAATGGGAAGTCACGTGAAGGTTTGACGTTCTGTCATTACCTCATTTGGCCCAATACAAGGTTGTCTCAGATGGAAAGCAGAAGTTCACAGTTGCCAAATCGGGAAAATCTGCAGAGATGAGAGACAAGCCATCGCTTTCACGGAACAGAGATCAACGGCTCATCCAACGGCTAGTTGATTCTTTCCGCCTATAAATAGAGGCCTTCATTCATTCACCAAGACACAGAGAAGACAGAGAAGAGATACACGAGCGAAAGAACTGCGATATACTTCACACGAGCAAAACTGCAATTAATCTCTAAGAACATCACTAGTTGAGAGTTCATAGAGTGTTAGAATCTGTCTTGGTGTTTTCGATCCTAGTTTGAGTCTTCATTTGTTCAAGCTTAGATCCTAGCTCACTTCGTTGTTCGAGCTAAGTAGTTGAAAATCCCACCCTTTTACACACCCCTAAAAAGGTTGTTAGTATCCTACTCTTCCTGAAATTGAGTAGTTAAGTTGATAAGTACCCGTAAACTTATCTGTAAGGTTGATAAGTACCCGCAAACTTATCTTAACGGTTGCAAAGCCCGCGTAAGCTTTGTGGTTCCAGTCCTAAAGAATTTGGACTGAGTTGTGTGGACTCACAACTCCCCGTGGATGTAGGAGTTGTCTCCGAACCACGTAAATCCTTTGTGTGTTTGTGTTTTCTGTTCAGTTACTTATTGCATATCCAACTGACCTACTAACCAGCACTCAAAACTGCATCTTTTCATTTTCAACTGATTTGGTTATTGACCGACCTTGCATCTGAGCGAGAGTTATTTTATACAAGTTATTTTTATCCACCACATTCCGCACAGCACCACTCTTCCAGCTAAGTTCTCTTACTCAGTTGTGAATCCAGCTGAATCTTCTTACTCAGTTGTGGTTTTTATCAGGGGGTTGTTTTTAAAATTCTTAACTGGTGTATTCCCCCCCATACACCAGAACTCGTATCGGGACCATCAAGTGGTATCAGAGCAGTGGTTCAAAAGACTGCTGTCTCTGTTTCACGAGGTGTGAATCGAGGTGTTTTCTTCAGTGGTCAACTGAATAGATCTTTTTCATGCTAGTGCATATGTGCTTGCATCTGTTTTCTGTTTGTTGTGTGCAGATGGATGTTAAAGACAAGATTGTTGTCATGTTCTCGGTTGTGAACTATACATCCTGGAAGACTCGGATGAAGAAGATTCTACTGTCCAAGCATCATCGAATGCAACAAGTGATTACATCCAGACCAATCACCATCATGGAAAAAGTTATTCGCACTCCTACAAATCCCAATGATGGGGATGTAACTGAGGTGATGGTTGAGAAAAAGCCATAAGACTTCACTCCTGAGGAACCGAAAGTGAGCCAGCTGGATATCTGGGCTCAGAGCACTATCATGTCCACAGTTGGACAAGACTATCTTCCATGGATAGAAGAGTGCAACACAGCTAAGGAGATGTGGGACATTTTGGCATCTCTTAGTGAAGGGAGTGATGAAACCAAGGAGAACAAGTTCTCCCATGCTTGTCAAGATTTTGACAACTTCTGTCTAAGAGTTGATGAAACCATTGATCAGTTGGGGTTTCGGTTCATGGATATCATCCGAAGGATTCAGTCTACCCGACGAGGAAAATATACCTTGAGAGAAATCAATCTCAAAGTGTTACAAGCCCTACCAGCTGAGTGGGATACCTTCACCAACATTCATGAAAGCCGAGCTGATCTTGGAGAAATGGGAACTGACAGGCTGTTCTCAATTCTGAAAGGAAACGAGTACAAGGTGAACCGACGAAGATCAACTCAGTCCTCAGTGCAGACGAGTCGACATGAGGATGTTGGTTCAGCAACAAAGACAGTAGCACTTCGAGCTGACTATTCCAAGCCACGAACATCAAGGGCAACAAGATCTGCGGACACAGCTTCGAAGGAGCCGAGCAGAGAAGAGCTGCAACAGAGTATAGCCGCCCTGTCAAAGAAGCTAGCTGACATGGATACTCAGTTCGGAAAATATAAGAGGTTCTATAAATCCAACCGAACTCGAGATAACTCAAAGCCTGTGACCAACAGTTGCTTTGAATGCGGCAAAGAGGGACACTTTAAAGCTGATTGTCCAGATCTTTCGAAGAAAGATAGAGAAGCGTTGAGGGCCAAGCAAAATGCAAAGAACAAGGCCATGGTTGTAGAAGGAGCAGCTGATGACATGGACATCTTCACCGACACCGAAGATGAGGACGAGCTGACTTCCACCAACAACGCTATCGGACATGATCAATGTCTCATGGCACTTGGAACTGACCAGGATGATGCTGAGGTACATTCTAGTTCAGTTAAGTTAAATCCTTCTATTGCTACTAACATGCAGGAAACAGTAGAGGAAGAGTTGGAACCCTCTTGGGGTGACTTCCTAGAATTCAGTGAGGAATTGCATCAACAATCGGTTGAGTTTAAGAATCTTCAAGAACAGTTTATCAGACTTGAAGAATCCTTAACCGAAAAGGACGATCTGATTAAAAGTCAAACCGAAGAGATTGATGATCTCAAAAGTCAACTGAATGAGGCAAACCGAACTAAGGCTCCAACCGATGAGGAGTTGAAGGAACAAATCAAGGAGCAGCATGATCAGTTGAACAAGCAAGAGGCACAGATCGACCAGCTGATGAAGAAGTCAGACGCTGAGACCGAGCATATAGCTGTTCTCCTCAAGGATTTGCAAACTGAGAAGGACAACCTAATAAAGCTATATCAATCATCCAAAATCATCGAGAATCTCATCAGTTACCAAAGACAAATGGATGACGTGTCTGGACTCGGTTACGACATGGTCAAGGACTCTGGAATTTCACCCGCAACCTTTGTCAAGGCTGTGGATGTCACTGTTGCCAGACCAAATCCGGTTGAGTCTGCAACTCTCCAAATTAATCCAACCTCCACGTCACAACAAGCACAACCAGCTAAGGAAACTGCAGCTGAGAAAGGAAAGGGAGCTGTGGTTGGAGAACTGAAGAATCCATCGGTTGGGACAACAACCGAGGGGGAATGTTCCAGGACTCAGAAGAGGAACCAGAGACGTCGGAGATACAATCAGAACCGACCCCAGAACTGACCTCAGAACCGACCTCAGAACCGACCTCAGAAGAGATGGAATCAACCGAACCAAGAGGGATTCAATCATCAGCAACCAGAGGTTCCATCAGAGTCAACCAATGTGGAACAGTTCCAACAGCTGGGGATATTCATGCCAGAACATGAATCGACAACAGGGCATGAACAACTGTCGTCAACAGTTAGGAAAATGGAATCAGACTCAGCCACATAGATTCCAAACTGGCGTCCGACCTCACAAGCAAAATCAACAGGGTCAAAAACGTCAACAAAACAGGGGGAACGCCTCTCCTCCTAAAGCCTACAGTGGGAGAAATCAATCTCCTCCCAAGAATCAGAACGTCAACAACAACAACAAGCCTAAGGATGACCCAGGTGTTGTTATAGTTGATGGAGAAGGAAAAGTAATTTGGAATGATAAATCTATCCGAATTTACAGGGAAAAACGACCCACAGTTCAAGGGGGAACTGGTTCTAACCCTCCAGGACCCAACTAAAATTGGGGACCTAAGCGTGTTTCTCTGTGCAGGAGCAGGAGGAACAGCTGAGGAAGAATAAAGCATCACAAACCATGTGGGTGATGGATAGTGGATGCTCGAAACACATGACAAATCTGAGGGATTTTCTTGGAAGTTTCGTGGAGAAGGAAGGACCATCAGTTACCTTTGGTGACAACTCAAAAGGTCACACCAAAGGCTACGGTACCCTTGAAACCAATCTCGTGTCTATTCCCAATGTTTCATATGTTGATGGATTGAAGCATAACTTGCTCTCCATTAGCCAATTCTGTGATAATGGTTTCTCTATCAAGTTTGATGCACAAGGCTGCAGGGTCAAAAATATTAGAACAAAGCAAGTCATATTGTTAGGAAATCGATCCCCAACCGGGAATGTCTACTATGCAGATTGGAATAGTAGTCCTCCTGACACCTGTCTGTTATCAAAGAGCAGTTCAGATGTGAGCTGACTGTGGCACAAAAGGCTCAATCATCTGAATTTCAAGATAATGAACCCACTTGCGAGTCAAGGAACATGCAAGGGGCATTCCGAACCGTGTATTTTCAACAACACATATCTGCTGTGCATGTCAGCTGAGAAAGCTCGCTAGATCCTCCTTTCAGTTGAAAACGATTCCCTCAATCAACCGAGTATTGCAGCTGATCCATATGGATCTCTTCGGGCTTGTTACTCCCAAAAGCATGAATGGTAACGAATATACACTTGTTGTTACTGATGATTTCTCTAGGTACACGTGGACCATTTTCATGCGTCACAAGAGTGAAACCCGAGATGAGCTACCCAAGCTGATGGATCGGATATCTAACCAACAAGAGATGAAAATTATTTCTATCCGATCAGACCGTGGAACCGAGTTCCTAAATGAAACCATCATCGAATATTGCAAGAAGCACGGAATCACTCATCAAACATCGGCTGCGCGTACTCCACAACAGAATGGAGTAGCCGAGCGAAGGAACCGAACGCTGAAGGATGCTGCAACATCCATGTTGACAAGCTCAGCTCTGCCAAAGAGATTTTGGGTTGAGGCAATCAACACAGCCTGCTACACCCAGAACCAGTCTCTTCTAACCAAACGGTTGGGAAAGACTCCATATGAGCTATGGAGACGCAGGAAGCCTGATATTTCATATTTTCACGTTTTTGGTTCTAAGTGTTATATTCACAACAATGGGAAGACTCAGTTGAAAAGTTTTGACGCCAAGGCTTCGAAGGGCATATTTCTCGGATATGCCGCTCGGATCAAGGCTTATAGAGTTTTCAACAACAGTTCTCGTGTTGTGGAGATAACACCTCATGTTAGTTTTGATGAATCTACCTTTGAGTGCAGGGAACAGGCTAAAGGACAACAAACAGATCCACATGTTCCACCAGCTCTCACCAGATCGCAGGTTCTAAGGCAGAAGAATCTAGCTGAACCATTGGTATGGGCAACTGAGGATGATGATCCTTGTTCCTCTGAAGATGAATGTGAGGATCCCAGCTCATCTCAAGGGGGAACTCCAGGTGATGTTACTCCAACTGCATCAGCATTCGAAGCCCAACCGAGCCCGGTTCAAAATATTATCCATGTTGAGGATCCAAACTCAATAGCAGATGAATCACCAGTTCAGAAGATCCCAGCATCTCCCACGGCTCAGATCACGGAACAACCATTGTTGTAAGAAGAAGGAAGACGCAACAAGAGATGGTATGAAGATCATTCCAAGGACAACATCATTGGAGATCCAGCCAAAGGTGTGAGTACTAGAAGCAGAGTTGCAAATCCAGACTCAGCTGAGAAAGATTCCAACACTTACGCCCAATATGCTGAGGAGTTGGCAGTTCTTGAGGAGTTCGAACAGGCAGAAGATGTTGCCATGATTTCATGTTTCGTAGCTGATGTGCCAGAACCGAAGAATGTTATGGAAGCTCTCAACTGTATTCATTGGACAACAGCCATGCAAGAAGAGCTGAATGAATTTCTACGCAACTGTGTATGGGAGTTGGTAGAAAGATCAAATGGTGTTAAAGTTATTGAATTAAAGTGGATTTTCAAGAACAAAAGAGACGCCATTGGATTCATCGTGAGAAACAAGGCGAGGTTGGTAGCTCAGGGATATTGCCAACAAGAAGGAATCGATTTCGAGGACTCCTTCGCGCCTGTTGCAAGGTTGGAAGGCATCAGAATATTTCTAGCCTATGCCGCATTTCACAAGTTCAAGGTCTATCAGATGGATGTGAAGTGTGCCTTCCTCAACGGTGATATCAAGGAAGACGTTTATGTTGAATAACCTCCCGGTTTTGAGACTGGAGATGGAAGAGTGTATAAGTTGAAGAAAGCAATCTATGGACTGAAGCAAGCACCTAGGGCTTGGTATGACACTCTCTGTGGTTTTCTTCTGAACTCGGGGTTTAAACGAGGGTCAGTTGACAAAACACTGTTCACCATAAAAGTTGGAGAAGACATACTTGTTGTGCAAATCTATGTTGACGACATCATATTCGGTTCCAAGTCGGAGGAGCTGTGCAAGAAATTCTCAACTCTCATGAAGGAGAAATTCGAGATGTCGATGATGGGCGAGATGAATTATTTTCTTAGGCTAAAGGTGAAGCAGTCATCAAAAGGGATTTTTATTAATCAGTCCAAATATACAAAGGAGCTCATCGTAAAGTTCGGTTTGCAGTCAAGTAAAACCACACAGATCCTGATGAATACTAACTGGAAGATTGAACCCGGATCTGAGGGAAAACTCGTGGATGCCAGTAAGTATAGAGGGATTATCGGTTCTTTGCTATATCTAACCGCCAGTCGGCCAGATATATCTTACGCGGTTGGAGTGTGTGCTCGGTTCCAAGTTCAGCCAAGGAAAGCACACATGTTGGCAGCAAAGAACATTATTAAGTATCTGAAGGGCACTGTTAATGTTGGGTTGTGGTACCCAACTGACGACAATATCCAACTGTCCGGATACTCAGATGCGGATCTAGCCGGAGATCGGTTGGACAGGAAGTCCACATCTGGACACTGTCAGTTCATGGGAAGCAAGTTAGTTTCATGGTTCTCCAAGAAACAAGCATGTGTTGCCACTTCTACAACCGAGTCAGAATATATGGCTGCCGGTAGTTGTTGCATGCAAGTGTTGTGGCTCAA
This sequence comes from Schizonepeta tenuifolia, assembly GCA_029490685.1. Classification (NCBI taxonomy): domain Eukaryota; kingdom Viridiplantae; phylum Streptophyta; class Magnoliopsida; order Lamiales; family Lamiaceae; genus Schizonepeta; species Schizonepeta tenuifolia. The sequence continues at coordinate 36,954,168 of CM055960.1, forward strand.
GCAACAGTTGAGAGATTATGGAGTCGCAACTAGACAGGTTCCCATCCATTGTGATAGCTCAAGTGCCATTGCTATCTCTTTGAATCCTGTTCACCATTCTCGGACGAAGCACATTGACATCCGACATCATTTTATCCGAGATCATATTGAGAAGAAGGATGTATCTATGGAGAAAATTCCAACTGAGATTCAGAGAGCCGATATCTTCACCAAACCTCTAGCCGAAGCGCGGTTCAAGATGTTATGCGATCTCTTTGGATTGTTAGATCCATCAGATGAGGAATCAGCCGAGGTGAAGAGATAGATATCCATCTGAGGGGAAAGCTCAGATGAAGGGGGAATCTCAGATGCGGATCGCCAACCGAAGACATCAGACGTCAGCTGAACAGACGAACTCGAGGCAGCTGATGGTATGCCGCAACATTGGAACACAGCTGATTCTGACATCAGCTGGCAGGTACACAGCTGATTCCGACATAAGCTGGCAGGTATCATTTATGGCTGAAGGTGTTTGTGTCTTAAATGAGAATGTTTGAAATAAATTCAAACATTCCTGAGCATGTCAGTTAGATTAAAATAGCCATCATAGTGCATTTAATGTAAAGTACGGCTGAACATTAATAGCCCTACTTTATAGTGCGACTGGGCTGACATGAAAACATTTCACCTTCTCACTCGCGCGTATTGAAACTCGGAATTCAACGTCAAGTCAAAGCTAGTCAACAGTCGCGAGATCTCAGCCGTTGATTGATTCGCGCCATTCAACCCTGGCCATCGATTTCAATCGACCCACTAACCTATAAAAGGCGAAAAATCAGGAAGTGATTTCTTACCTTCTATTCTTGTGTATATCTGCAGTAACTGTTCATCTTCGTCTCTGATTTTGTCTCATTATTTTCTGCAAGTTCTTGTTTTCTTCTCTCTATATAATCTTCACAGCAATATTAAATGGCACCAAAAGCTTCTACTCAAGGAAAGAAGATGGCATCATCGGGACCAGCTCTAGTCCCTTCGTCATATGAGGAATCCTTCGATATGATGCTCTCCAAAATTCACTTCGAGCAGATTCTATCAGAAGATGCTCTGGAATCGCCGGTATTATCTCCCATCGCCGATCTTCTCAGGGAAAACGACCTTCTGAAGTGGGCGACGCTCTTCCCCACTCACCTTCTCAGGCGACAGGTCGGGGAATTTTACCTGAACCTGAAATCTCCCATCGACAGTCGAGATGGCCTCGTGTCAGAAGTATTTTGCCGACAGCGCGACGTTCCTGCCAGAACGATCCGCCGTGTCACCGCCTTCATTTCGGTCTCCGATATACTACGCTCCATCATTCCTCCAAATCTCACCGCCACGGACACCGTCGAGAACATCTCCGATGCAGATGCCGATCAATTTCTGGAGAATGCTCTTATCACCCTAGAAAGATTGAGGAGCAACATGCAGCGAACGAAGTTGAAGCCCGAGCATCGACTTTTGTTCGATGTTGTATCCAAAGTCATCTTCAGATACAGTGGAGCCTTCGGGGACATCAGCCGACCAAAGCTCAAGCAACTGATTGCTTTGGAGCACAAGCACAAGCACAACATCAGCTGGTTTAAATATTTCGAACACCAGTTGATAATGAAGAAACAGAAGATTACTGAAACCACAACTGACTTCGAAGAGAAGTTGTTGAGTGTCAAGGGAACTCTCAACTTTGGAGTTAAAATATCTGCCCTGATCCTTCTCGCCATGAAGGATCAGAACATGGTGTGGGAAGACTGTGAGGAGACTCCAGTCAAGAGGCAGATGCTGTTCCCAACCGCCAAGAAAGCTCAGGATGTGATTAGGAGTGTCTATACTCCTAAAGAGAAAAGGGAAGCTGTGAAGTCAGCCGAGGAAAAAGATACAGCTGAAGAGCTGCCTCCAGCTGCCGGCCGCACTTCCAAATCGACAGCCGCACGCCGACTTAGGGATGAGTCAGACAAGGAGAAAGAGGAAGAGCCATCAAAGAAGAAGTTGAGACTTCGTTTCAAGAAGAAGTCAGTTGCCACACCAGCTGAAGAGGTACCAGCTGAGGAGGAGCCATCTGAGTCAAGTCACTCAGTTGACGCGGCTGCCTTCGAGGTTGTTCCTCACAGAGACGTGATGGAAGGGATGGAAACTGAACCAGCAAATGAGCCGAACATCTCCTCGGCTGCATCTTCTTCATCCCAAGAACCTGAAGATGTTCCAACCTCCCCCACGGCAGGAGCTGATGCCGTACAGTCCAAAGAGATCCCCTCAACCGACACACAGCCAGATATTCCGAGCTCCCCGCTCGATGCCAACATTGAGACCATTTCTTTGGCCAATGTTGAGGAACCTTTTGATCCCAACCTCCTCACACAGTCAGAAATCCCGAGCTCCCCGCTCGATGCCAACATTGAGACCACTTCTTTGGCCAATGTTGAGGAAACCCTTGCACCGATTCCATATGAAAATCTCTCTCCCTCCCCCATTGACGAAGAGGCTGATTGTCAAGCTGTCGCGCTGGAACATGAATGAAAGTTGGCCTACTGCTTTCAGAAATTGATTGGAATGTTCCCAGAGGTGCGCGACATGCCTACTTTTGCCACTCTCGGAACTGAGCTGCTATATCAATTCAACATTATATTCAGCCACTGGTATGTCAAGGAAGATACCATCCGCATACACAACTGGAACCAGCTCAAGGCCGATGAGTCACGCATAAGGGAGTACTTCAATTATACCAACCTGGAGGTTGCATACAACAATAAGATCGCTCTGCTGACTCACCGACTGGACATTAGCAAGGCAGAAGGAAGAGACACAAGGGAGACAGCTGAACAAGACTGTGTCAATTTCCTGGACAACATGCTGACCAAGTCTGCTGATTTTGTAGATGATCTTGATGCAGCTGCAGCAACAGCCAAGCAGGAAGAGGAAGAACTTCAACAGTACCTGGCCAATCGCCAAGCCATGGTTACTGTTGAACAGCCAGCACCAGCTGAACAACAAGCTCCAGCTGATCAGCCAGCTCCCTCCACAGATGAAATTTGCGAGCTGATAGCTGAGAGGGTCAATCAGTTGAGGAAGGAGATGCTTGCCAACATCCAGCTCAACAAAGAAGATCAGCTGAGGATGATGGAAGCACAGGAGGAAAAGCACAAAAAGCTGCAAGAAGAGAGTGATGTGCTAAAGAAAAAGCTGGATGATCTTTCAACTTCCACCAGCAAAGACATCTCAGATCTGAAGACAACAGTTCTGGGAATCAAATCCGAACTGAACGTGTTCAAGTCCATATCTGACTCAAATCTTGCCAACAAACTCAGGACGAAGAATGGGATTCTCGGTTCGAATCCAGATGGGCTGAGTTCGTCGCTTTCCAAACCGAAGTCTCTGAAACCTTCACCGCTATGAAGAAAGCTGATGAAGAGCGCCATGATAAGGAACTGGCGAAGAAGGTTGAAATGGAATGCGCTGTCGATGAACTCTTCAACCGAATTCAGCAAGCTGAGCAGACACTCACCTCTCTGGATGGCTCAGTCGCAAGCCTTGTTACTGATGCCAAAAAGGGGGAAGATGTGATGCAGCAAGATGAGATCGGGGAAGATGAAACACCAGCCGAAGAATCTTAGCTGAAGAAGGCCTAGTCGAAGAAAAAAGCTCAAAAAAAGAAGTCCGCTCCGAAGCCAACCGACAAGAAACAACAAATACTGAAATCTATTATTGTCGGAGGAGATGAAATGGCGAAGGACATGGAACAAGCCAAGGAGTATGGAGTTTCCTACAACTCCATAGCCGAGATTGCAGCCGAGCTCGATGCTGAACTCGACGGTATCACAACCGAAGAGTGTGTTGCTGCTGCTAAGGCTATGGATGTTCCAGAGAAAGACTATATGAATCCAGAATGGATCAAGAATTTTGCTGCAATTCAAGCTACAACAGTGAACAAATTTGAGGAACAGCTTGCCAAGGTTACCACCAACTTGGATAGGAATATAGCCTCTTGCAGCCGACGACGAATCGAGAAACACCAAGTGAAGACTGAAGCAAGGTTGAAGCAACAGAGATTGCCAGGAAAAATCAAGCTCCAAGGATGCTTTAACCATGTGGATAAGTGGATACCTGCAGAATGGAATGACGATTGGGAATCATTCAAGCAAGAGTTTGTGAATGATTTCTATTACAGGAAGGTGTACACAACTGAGGATCCGAGAAAAGCCTTCAAGGAAGCCCTGACTGAGTTGCACTCTGGAGATCCGGGCATGTTCAGCCAGTTCAGACGTGCAATGATTGATGCAAAACTGGATATGAACACAGTCCCCGTACCTCAGAAGGCCACATATCTCCCTCCTTTTATTCCAGACACAAGAAATCCCAACAGGACGAAGATTGCAGCTGAAGCAAGAAGAGTGTGTCAGGAACATGAAGTGGATATTTCAAAGGAGTCAGATGCTAAAAGAGAAATTTTTGTCAGAATTTTTGGAAAGTATGGGCTAAAGTATTAAGCTAAGTTAGAGTTTTTGAGCAACTGATGTATTTTGATTTCTATGCTTATCTGTGTAATCATCAGTTGTAATGAAAACTTTCATCTTATCCGATTCACCTTGACGTACAATCTCTAGTTGTCCAAGCTCTGAATCGCAAAGATATTTCAATACCATGTTATAACTGTGCTAACCCTTTGATGTTTAATCTTATAGACTGTCTAGAATTTGAGCTGAGATTTTAGATAGGTCAGTAGGGTTTAGATCAGTAGGGTTTTGGCATCATCAAAAAGGGGGAAATTGTTGGGAAATTTAAGTAAAGTTTTGATTGATTCCAAAACCAACTGACCCCAACCGAGTAGATGTTGCCAGATCCTAATGTTAGTATTTAGGCTCGCTGTTTGAGCAATGTTGAGATTTTATCTTTACAGGTCTCCACCTGAAGACGACAACATGGCGTTACTCGGATAGAACTACAACTGAGCGTTCAAGATATAGAACATCAGATGTAAGAAAGACAATTGAGCGTTCAAGATATAGAACATCAGATGTAAGAAAGAAAACTGAGCGTTCAAGATTCAGAACATCAGATGTAAGAAAGACAACGAAGCATTCAAGCCAACTGTTCAGATGGAACATCAGTTGTAGAACTCAATCTAAGAAATCGACAACATGAAGTTCAAAGCAGCTGAGGGTTCAACTGTTCCTATTCAGACAGAAGGTTAGATATCGATAAGATGGAACATCAGTTGAAAACCAATCGGATGAAGACCAAAACTTCTCAACCGACTAAACAAGGTTGAATGACTAAGGTTGAAATTTGAAATTCATATGGGAAGTCACGTGAAGGTTTGACGTTCTGTCATTACCTCATTTGGCCCAACACAAGGTTGTCTCAGATGGAAAGCAGAAGTTCACAGTTGCCAAATCGGGAAAATCTAGAGAGATGAGAGACAAGCCATCGCTTTCACGGAACAGAGATCAACGGCTCATCCAACGGCTAGTTGATTCTCTCCGCCTATAAATAGAGGCCTTCATTCATTCACCAAGACACAGAGAAGACAGAGAAGAGATACACGAGCGAAAGAACTGCGATATACTTCACACGAGCAAAACTGCAATTAATCTCTAAGAACATCACTAGTTAAGAGTTCATAGAGTGTTAGAATCTATCTTGGTGTTTTCGATCCTAGTTTGAGTCTTTATTTGTTCAAGCTTAGATCCTAGCTCACTTCGTTGTTCGAGTTAAGTAGTTGGAAACCCCACCCTTTTACACACCCCTAAAAAGGTTGTTAGGATCCTACTCTTCCCGAAATTGAGTAGATAGGTTGATAAGTACCCGTAAACTTATCTGTAAGGTTGATAAGTACCCGCAAACTTATCTTAACGGTTACAAAGCCCGCGTAAGCTTTGTGGTTCCAGTCCCAAAGAATTTGGACTGAGTTGTGTGGACTCACAACTCCCCGTGGACGTAGGAGTTCTCTCAGAACCACGTAAATCCTTTGTGTGTTTGTGTTTTCTGTTCAGTTACTTATTGCATATCCAACTGACCTACTAACCAGCACTCAAAACTGCATCTTTTCATTTTTAACTAATTTGGTTATTGACCGACCTTGCATCTGAGCGAGAGTTATTTTATATGAGTTATTTTTATCCACCACATTCCGCACAACACCACTCTTCCAGCTGAGTTCTCATACTCAGTTGTGAATCCAGCTGAGTCTTCTTACTCAGTTGTGGTTTTTATCAGGGGGTTGTTTTTAAAATTCTTAACTGGTGTATTCCCCCCCCCCCATACACCAGAACTCGTATCGGGACCATCACACACCACCTTCAGTGTTTTCTGAAGTGTCTGAGGACTCCACTCAAAAAAAGAGTCAACCGAAGAGAAGTAGAGCTCAATATGAAGCAAATTCTAAGCTCTATCGAAAATGTGTTCGTGGAAGAGATTGAAAAATTAACAAACACATTTCATGGAGTTCATAGCCTTTTAGAGAAAAGAGAGAGCATGCTAGAGAAGAGAGAAAGAGAAAGATTGTATACAACTTGGGATGTTATCAAAGAGATCCCAAATTTGGATGAAGACACTCGCCTCAAGGCACTTGACATGCTTGACCCCAAGATGAAGAAGGATAGTTTTTTGAAGATGACAGTTTGAGGAGAGAACAAGTTGGATAGCATACAAGCTTGGAGGATAGTTTGTTGTGTGTTTTAGATTTTAGAATTTTATATTGCATTTGTATTTTGGATTTTGGATATGTTGCATTTATGTTTTCGATTTTGAAAATGTTGCAATTGTGTTTTGGAATTTGGATATGTTGAATTTATGTTTTAAATTTTGAACATGTTATTGTGAATTGGATTTGGAGATATTGTTATATTTGCACATGTTGTTTTTTGAATTATGGTGAATTGGATTTGTGAATTGTGTGTATTGAATGGTATACGATGCAGTAGGTATTCGGGCCGACGCTGGAGTCCAGCAATCACTGTCTATTATTACTGGACAAAACCCAGCGGGCGCTGAGCTCCATTGGTAACTGGATTGTGTACAGTAACAATAGCCAACGAACGCTGGATGCCCGCGACCGCCGAGTAATCCAACTTAAAGTCTTTAAACTGATCTTGACCATCTTATTATTGTTAATATGCAGCATGGACTATCGTGAAATAGTGGAAGAAGATGAAGAAGACGAAGAAATGGAACAAGAAATACAAGAAGAAGATGAGACATACCTATACGAAAACCTTAGGGGCTTGATGTTGGCAATTAAGGCAATAATAATTTTATTGAAAAAGTTTGCTACAAAAGCCTTTCTTGTTTTGACCATTCTTTGATGCGACGACCTATTACTAAAAATGCTACTCGTTTTGTACGTAATATGATCGAAGCAGATCCACAAGATTTTTGATATTTGTATAGAATGTATCCGGACGTGTTCGTAAAGTTATGCTCTATCATTAGAGACAAAACTCATCTACAGATTACAAGATTCATTAATGTTGAAGAAACGGTGGCAACATTCTTGATCATTGTAGGACACAATGATTGATATGGCAATGTCGCCAAAGGTTCGATTGTTCGCATTTTGCTACTAGTCAAGACTTCCACAAGATTTTAAAGGCATTGAACACTATAGCACCGGATATGATGGCTAAGCCGTCTACAGTGATGCCCGCTAAAATTTAGGAAAGTACAAGGTCTAACCCTTTTTTAAGGTATGCATTTTGTTACTAGTCAAAGCACCGAATTTATTGTAGTTTTATTATTGAATGTATTCACTTTATTTTAAAATTGCATCAGAGCTATTGATTGCACTCATATACCGTCAACGGTAATAAACCAAGAAGTAAGCAGTTATCGTAACCGTCACGGTATTCAATCGCAGAATGTTTTGGCAGCTTGCAACTTTGATTTGCAGTTCTTTTATGTGCTTAGTGGATGGGAAGGTTCGGCACATGACTCAAAACTTTTAAATAATGCACTATCCAGAAGAAATGGACTTCATATACCTCAAGGTACCATTTTTTTGTTATTTGTATAATTTTTTAATAGTGTCAAGTTTCTTAATTAAAGATGAAAAAATTTGTAGGTAAATATTTTCTCGTGGATTGTGGTTTGCTAATCGACGTCAGTTTTTAGCTCCATTACGTGGTGTTTGATATCACCTAAAAGATTTTGGTGGTTAAGGTCGTCACCCGAGAAATGCAAGTGAATTATTCAAAATGCACATTGAGAAATGTGGTTGAGAGAATTTTCGGTATTTTCAAATCTCGTTTCACAATTTTCAAAACTGCACCTTCGTTCCCATTTCAAACACAAGCAGAATTAGTATTGACTTGTGCTGGATTACACAACTTTCTTTGGAAAGAGTGCCGTTCTGATGAATTTCTAGTCGAAAATAAGGAAAATCAAGTAGAACAACATGACGACATGGAAGATGAAAATTTTGAGTGGCTTTCTCAAAGCCAAGTACAACAAAGAGCGGAAACTAATGTATGGAGGATGAGTATTGCTAATGCTATGTGGAAGAACAGACCGCTGCATAACGGTGATGAAAATGAAGATGATGTGAATGAAGATGATGTGAACTAATGGATCTTGTTTGATATTTTTTGCTACTTTGTTGGAACTAATGGATCTTTTCTATTGATTTTGCTATTTTGTTGGAACTTATAAAATTTGTGAACATATGGATCTTTGAGGTGGTTTTTGCTATTTTGTTGGCTCATTTGATATCAAATACGAAATAAAAAATGAAAATAAAATCAAAATTAAAAACGAGATTGTTCAACATACACAAAAGTTCGACGACATAAACAAAATTCAAAACGACATTGTTCGACAACATAAACGAAGTAAAAAATGACATTGTTCAACGACATAAATGAATTAGAAAACGACATTGTTCATTGTTCAACGAAAAATTAAAAACCAAATTAAAAACTAATTCCAGCAACGGTTGAGCCTCAGCGATGGCTAGAAAAGTTATTGGACCAATTCCCAGCGATCGCTGAAGTCGAGCGCCGGCTTGAGTTTGCTAAGGAAACTGGCTCCCAACGCCTGCTTGAGTTTGCTAAGGAAACTGGCTCCCAGCGCCCGCTGCAACACAACGCCGACTAGAAAAGTTACTGGACAACCATTCTTCTCCCTTGTCCACTGAGATATTCATCAACATCATCAACAAATCAACACATTCATCAAATTGACAAACGAAAAAAATAACATACCAAAAGTCAATGCTTATCATGGTTAGGTGATGGTTACTCATCATGGTTAAGTGGTGGTTGCGGTGGCGGGTAGAACGCAGACCAAACATTCCACTGCGCTTGTAAAGATGCAATCTGTTGATTGTGGTCGTAAAATCTTGAGTTAGCATCTTGTTGCCATAGCGCAAGCTGTTGGTTCTGCGCATCACACCTCGACTGCACATCCTGCCGGAAACTTGCAAATTGATCGTTCACATCCTGCCAGATAGGGGTGTATGCGAACCGAGTCGAGCCGAATACTATCGTGTTCAAGCTCGACTCGTTTATAATCGAGTCGAATCTCCAGCTTAGTTTATCAAATATTTCGAGGCTCGCGAGGTTAATCGATCTCAAACGAACTTTCTAAATTTACCTTTATGTTTTAATTATATATTACTTTAATTTAAAATTAATCATTTTATTCGCAATAACATAATATATTAACTAAATTTAATTTTTTTTCTTATAACAAATAAAGTTAGTTAAATATTAATACAATTAGTACTGATTAGAGTATAAAAATATAAGACACAACTATATAATAATTTATATTTTCAATCTTAATCACTAAACGAGCTTGTTCACGAGCTTACAAGCCGAATACCGTCATGCTCAAGCTTGGCTCGTTTAGCAAACGAGCTTCTCTAAACGAACTTGAACGAACTTTTATCCAGTCAAGTTCTGAATAGCTCACGAATAGTTTGGCTCGTTTACAGCCCTACTGCCAGAATGAAGCAAAAGTAGTGTCGAAATAATTTAGAAATTGTTGGTAGCCATCTCCCGACATTATAACTTGTGGGGGGGAGGGGAGGGGGTCAATGGCTCTTCCTCTTCACCTGCTTCACTGGATGGACGGTCTTCAAAAGTACGAACTACGGGAGCTTGTCTCCCTTCAGCAATCTCTTTGTTCACGTACTTCTGCACTCATTGTCTTTTTGCTGGAGGAACTAGAGTGAAAGCATCAGAAATGATTTGAGACCGAAGAAGCTCGCTGTAATCAATCATATACGGCTCAAGTTCCTGGTAAATATCCTGGGGGCCTTTTACATCACTCAGAACTCCGAAATTATGCGCCAAACACGTAACAATGCAACCCCAAGAAACATGAGCTCCAACACGACTCTTACTCTGAGTCATAGCATTCCAAATAAAATTTGAAATACACACCATTGTATTATTTTTGGCACAACACAATAGATAGACCTTCCTTGCATTGACCTTGTTTGCCTGCTCCTTCTCAGAAATATTTTACACAATAAACTTATGGACAATGGCCAATGCCGGGTCCGTAATGTACCCATTCGACACACCCGAAGACTCCCAATTTCTAAACCCAGACAATTCAGTCCAATCTACATGTGCATTATACCCCGCATGTGCCCCTCTTTCCCCACCAGTTGGAAATCCAAAAACACTTTTCATTCTTTGTAAGCTTATAACATATTTCTTGTTTTTCATTCTAACTGCCATCTTTTTCTTATCCTCATTCATATACATAATAGATAGAAATTCAACAATTAAACCATCATAAGTAGAAGCATATACAATTGGTCTAGCAAAAGTATCAAGCTCTAAATTCTTCAAATAACGTACTACTCTTGCTTCAATTTTTAAAGACCTAATCAAATCCTAATCTAGATAATGAGGACGTGTAACCTCATTCTCAATAAATTTAGTGAATACCTCTCCTTCCCATTCAGACTCTAAATGGAACGGACAAGAATACCTTGCACTAAAGTCTTCGTCTGTCTGATTGGCATTCTTGGTTCGAACCATGATCTCAGCGATCACTGGATAGTCGCGAGCACTGGACAGATTGGGAGACCGCTGGAGGCCAGCGACCGCTGCAACCGGACGACAGTTGAAGTGGACCGAAGACGGAGGTGGAGCGGGGACGAAGAGGGGGCGGTGGAGGGTTGGGGCGAAGAGTGAGGCGGTGGTGGAGCGGTGAAGCGGTGAAGCTGGGGACAAATAGTTGGCGCCAGCATCGGTGGAGTGAGGCGGGGGTGGAGCTGGAAAGTGGTGGAGCGCGGCGGAGGTGGGGCGGTGATGAAGCGTGGCGGTGGTCCAGTGAGTTGGAGTGGGAGCGGAGAGGGATAGAAGAGGGTAGGGTGAATTAGGGCATGGGTAATTGGTGGAATTAAGGCATGGGTAATTGGTGGAATTAAGGCATGGGTATTATCTGAACCCCAATTCACGTGGCTCCCAGCGGTCGCCCACATCCAATAAGGGCTGAGTGCCAACGATCAATGGATGCTCGTGACCGCTGGGTACAGTCAGCGCTCGCTGCAGCGAGCGCTAGTGTGATGGAATTCAACTCCAACGAAAGTCGATAAAAATCTACCCGAACTCCTTCACAAATCCCACAAAACTCCGCCCCAGATTCTCGAAATCCATCTTCAAATCTATCTCAAATCCATAGATGATGGTCCCGAAACGAGTTACTGGTGTATGGGGGGGGGGGGGAATACACCAGTTAGGATTTAAAAACTTTACCCTGAACAATCACTTCAACTGAGTAAAAAGGACTCAGTTGGAATCTCACAGCTGAGTAAACAACCTCAGCTGGAAGAGTGAGGCTGTGCGGAATGTGGTGGAAAAAAAATAAACTCGTTAAAACAACTCACGCAAAACAGCTCGGTTGGTCAAAAACCAAAACAGCTCGGTTGGAAATGTGCAAATGAGGTTTGTATGCCGGTTAGTTCGGTCAGTTAAAAATGCAATATGTAACTGAATAAGAATAAACACAGACATACAGGAATTAACGCGGTTCGGAGATAACCCTCCTACGTCCACGGGGAGATGTAAATCCTCACACCTCATTCCAAGTTCTTCTGGACAGAACCACTCAGCTTACGCGGGCTGAGCAACCGTTAAGGATAAGTTTGCGGGTACTTATCGACCTTACAGTTTAGTTTCCGGGCACTAAACAGCCTATGTCAAGTTTGCGGGTACTTGACGACCTGACTACTCAATTACAGGATGAGTAAGGTCCTAGCACACTTTTTAGGGTGTGAGTGTGGGTGGGATTTCCAACTACAGCTCGATCACGAATGAGAGCTGGATCTAAGATTTGAACGAATAAACACTCAAACTAAGATCTAAGATTGAATTTCACTGTATGAACCCTCAACTACTAATGTTCTATCACTCTTGAACTCTCAGCTGCTGATGTTCTTAGAATAGGATTTTTTTTGCAGATTTTCTTTTGCTTGCTTCTCTTGTGATTGCACTTCTCTATCTCTTGTCTCGCATATCGTTAGTTTTTCTTGAATGAGAGAATGCCTCTATTTATAGGCGGAGAGTATCAACTAGCCGTTGGAGGAGCTGTTGATCTCTGATCGTTGAAAGCGATGGCTTGTCTCTTGTTTCTGCAGACTTTCCCGATATGGCATCTGTGCTCTTCTGTTTTCCATCTGAGACAGCCTTGTGTTGGGCCAAATGGGGTAATGACTGAACGGTCAAACCCTCATGTGACTTCCTTTTGAAATTCAAATCTTAACCTTCTTGACAGTCAACCTCGGTCAGTTGGTTGAAAGTCTTGATCTTCATCTGAGTGGTCTTCAGCTGATGTTCCGAGCTGTTGAACTCTCAGCTGACTTTGAACTTCAAGTAGTTGGACTTCTTGGTTGGATTCTACAACTGAGGTTCTGAAACTGAACACTCAGTTGTCTTCCATGTGTTTACTCAGTTGGGTTTGAACCCTCAGATGACTTCCTTTTCATCTGATGTTCTCTTCCTCTCTACTGCTTCTCATCTGATGAACCCTCAGTTGGTTTCCTTCTCAACTGATGTTCTGAAGACTTCCCACTTTTTGTATCGGAACAATGAGCTCTCAGTTGTGTTTTGTGACACTTGATGTTCTGTCTGAGTGATTCCTTGATGCCATCTTCAGCTGGAGACATGAAATGATAAAATCTTAACTTTGCTCAAACAGCGAGCCTAAATTCTAACATTAGGTTCTGGCAACATCTACTCGGTTGGGGTCAATCGATTTTGGAATTCATCAAAACTTATACTAATAAATTTCCCAACAATAGATTTCTCAAATCTGTAGACTTTTAAAGTCTATAAAGTCCAACACAAATCCACATCCAATACACCCCCTAAATCAATTCCTAAATTCGTATTTAAATTAATTGGCCTATGCTTGGATTGAGTCATTGGTTCTTAATATGTTGGGTCTTATATTGGAAATTTTAAGTTGGAACATGCCCGCATAATATATTATCTACATTTTCTAGAAAAATTAAGAAAACAAACCTTTCATTTTTTGAGAAAACAAACATTTTTAAAATTAAGAGATTCGACTAATCAAAATAATAAAATAAATTAATAAAATAAAATAAGCCGACATGTTTATTTGATTAAAGCCCGGTTTACACCCTTGGTCACCCACCTTGCCTCACCCCCACACCCCCATAATAATAATAATAATAATAATAATAATAATAATAATAATCCCTCTGTCCACGAAAATATGCCATATTTACTTTTTTTTTTGTCCATAAAAATGTGCTCTACTCTACTTTATGTATCATTATTCCCTTCATTCTTTCCATTATCTATCAAGTTTTACCTTTATCCCACTCACAATAACTTTATTCCACTATTCTTCAACTCTACTTTTATCCATTCACAACAACTTTATCAGTTTTTCTTGAAATTCGTGCCGAACATATAATGAGGTACGTTATCATGGACGGAGGGTGTAATAATAATAATAATGTAAGTATCTTATAGATATATACTATATGAGTGTTGACTAAGTTATTAACCCTAAAACTCAAGCTCTCTACTTGTATAAAACTATAAATAGAGACCTTTGGTCCTCATATTGAATACACTCGATTCATATTCTCTTCTCGATTCTTTCGTTTCTATCTAGTTTATAACACGTTATCAGCACGAGTCTCTAACCCTGAGTCTCCAATCAACTAAATTAGATGGTATGCTCTAACAAAGAATCGTGTCTTTCCAAATAGGTATGATTTAATTTGAATCCATAATGTTATTGAATTGTCGTCAAGCCTCCCACCAATATTTCCATAGGTTTTCATCAATATAAAATAATATAATTTAACCGATTCATTCGAATTTACTCATTGAAATTCATGTAAATGTTAATTTCTTGAATTTTTATTCGTTGGAGAAATGTTCGATTTGGGGACCAAATTGATTAAATTATGTCTACATGTTTATTATGTTAGGGATCATAGTTTTGATTTATACGAATTGCTTCGTGTGAATATTCTTATTTCTATGTATTATCAATATGGATTTAGATATATGTTTTCATTTATATAGTACCATACGATTGTTTTCTTTTTGAAATACAAGCATGTCTTAAAGTTTTATAGTAAAACATCTTTCCTAATTGACTGGTATACACATTCAAATTGATTACATTGTTATATGTGATATATGCACGTTGGAATGCTTAGACGTCGAATTAATATATATTTGTGAGATGTGTTTATTGCAAAATATATGTGTTATATTATATTTTATTATATATTCTTATGTTATAATTATGATGTTCCGAAGAAACACAAATATACATATAATCTTGAAAGATTAATTTTGATGCTATTGAAGTAGCATAGTTAATATTCCTAAAGAATATTGCACGCTTGATGAACAATTGAAAACGGATAACATATATGATTATCCCTAATTTTATGCATAATTGCATAAATGATAAATAGCTCCAGAAGAGCTTGTATCAATCTATGATACAAAATTATAGAGTATATTACATACTCTAGTTAGAATGATATCCGATAATAGCAAAAGATAATAATGAGTATCTTTGCATAATTACAAGTCACAACGTCGGTTCGTATTAGGCCATCAGACTATGTAAATTATTATTGGTTGAGAACTTGATGATTGTCATCTACGAACATTGTTGCACAGTTCAAGTCTCATTTTTTTCACAATAAAAGATTGGAGTATATGTTGAATAAAATATTCACGCGATGAACTTGAAAGTTCAATTATAAAGTGTCAAATGAGTGATGAAATCTCATATACATATTGTATATGCACCATGTAGAAGTTCTTCATGAACTAAATAAATTAAATGATACTCGTTTAACGCTATAAGCGTGAGAGATCTATTGGTGCAAAATAAAGATATCCCTGGAATACAAAATTAGATAGAGAAATTATATCACTCTATATATAATCCTTCAAAAAAGGATTATCCTAAAGACGAATATCCCAGTGCATATGCACGTACACAAAATATCAAAGTACTGGGATTACGGAACAATCAGAAAGAAGATATCATGGAGGAATGATGAAAATCTGGTTGGTTTAAATTGCTATGAATTCTGGAGAACGAAAAATATTATTGTCGACAATACTTTTGCCTCGACAAAATTGCTTATACCATTTTGAAATGATACTTTTGATCTAGAATCAAAGAGAACATATAAGAATGTCATAAACACTCAGTAAATTTGAAAGAAACAATATTGAGGCAAAGCTTAACTCGCTACATAAATAAATAATTTTTTGCTCTATAATACAAATTCTAAAGAATGATGTCATCTTAGGACACAAATTAATGCTTGTATAAGAGATAATAAATTTATGAGAATAAAGCAATGTTAATAGCTTATTTATTTAGGCAGATATCCTAAATTGATTTTGATCAAATCTATTCTCCTACATATGACATTATGTTCTGTTGTTTAATATATCTGGCAGTAATAAATATCATAGATCCATATATTTGTTGGATTATTGGACGTGAATATATACGTGAAAATGCTTGATGAATTCAGAATCTCTAACAAAGAGAAATATAAAAGTGAATTCTTTATGAAGTAAGGATATGCGAATAACAATATACGTACAAGCGTACTTATCAAAATGTCTCAGAATGACTTCTATTAATGAAAACGTCAACTCATTTAGATAGACTTTGGAATGGAGACTTAGTTAAAACTAAGTATTGACTCAATATAAAGATCAAGCATCTCCCTAAAAGAGCATATTATTATTACACCAGTCAACTTATATGAAAGGTTGTAAAGAGATGTATCTTTATTGTAAATCACATCTAGTTAGACCCCAATGATTGTCTCTTCACTTGATTTCAGTTAATATAGAAGATAACGATTGTATTATCGGATTAGAAATTCCATACTTTAAGTGTTGAGCACTATTGTATCAGATCTGATATAACTTTTAAAATTAACTTGCTAGCAATATTTAATGTTCTTACAAAGAGACATTGAATGATATTCTCACAATGAGACATTAAAATGATATTAAGTATATCATTTGTTATCTTAAAGGTTAAGACAACCTTAGCCTATTTTATGAAATAGAGATTGACATTGATGGCAACTAAGATGTTGATTATTTATCTCATCTTCATAGCACAATATCATATCTCAAATTGGTGTAATGATATGAAATGTACCCCCACTCTTCACCATAAGAACTATAGAACTTGTGTTGCACAAATGAGTTCTTTAACAACCATGACCACAAAATTTAGTTAGTTCAGTGATAAATTTGTTGATTTATTCACTAAATTCTCCTCTCATCTATACAGATATGTTTATAGTATTGAAGATTATTATATTCAGAGGGAGTGAGAAACTACAACATATTTGTGAAGATTTGGTCATGAAGGTTTTGAATAAATATAAAGATTATGCTTTAAGGCCAAATTGTTGTACTCGTCTTTGTCTCCTTACTGAGTTTTTACCTCAATGAGTTGTCTTATTTAAGGTTTTTCACGAGGCAACTTGATGCAGCACATGAGTAATGTATGTCATATTATTTTTTCCTCTATCAAGTTTTTTTTTTCTCATAGGATTTTTCTGAGGAAATTTTTAATGAGACATGCACGTCACAACAATAATGTTGAATGGAAAGTGTATACTTGTATCATTGTCAGATTTGGTGGACTTATATATCCTTGAAGACATTGGCGACATCAACATTCATAAAGTTGGTACACAAGATCGGCATTTGCCAATTCAACCTATGCATTGATCAAGTTCAAGCGGAATAATTGTACTCTATTTCCTTCGATCAGGTTTGTCCCACTGGGTTTTCCCGAGAAAGGTTTTAATGAGGCAACATTTGTACTTAGAAAATGCACTTAATTTAAAAATCATCCAACTGGTTTATGATTTTATACTTAGTTTGTGTTTGCTTTTTATATCTTTAAATGGAAGGATAATATAAATGCATTTTTAGTAGTAGAGATTACACGCTTTATATCTTGTTCGTTTTGGATGAAATTGATTAATAAAAAAAAGTATCTAAAACACATAAGAGGTATTAAATTATCACTTCATTTCTTGTATATAAAATTAATTATACCTTGGGCAAGGTAAAAATGGTTACCCGAAATTTTGAAATTTATTACTACCACATGCTCGAACTTTTCTTAGAATGAAAGTAAACAAGATATAAAGTGATAAAATAATATTATCTCTCAATTTTACTCTTTTCCACACTAAATGAATGCACACTTAAAGTTGAATTATAAATCTAGCATAAATCGTAAATAAAAGTTAGATGATCTATCCTAGTTATCATCTCTTTAATTGTGGGGTGTGTCTGTGGTGGCGGGGGAGAGTTGTTAATTCTTTTTGAATATGATAGAGATTTGTGATTAAATATTTTCTACTAATAGTTTTTGGGTCGCTTCTCATGAAAACATGTCTCTAGAAATAGAGTTAGAGGCTTTTTAAGGACTGTAACTATGGGGTATTCGATGATTAAGGACACTTTTATACGGGCCTACTATTTGAGGACATATATTAAGGAAATTAACACTCCGTAAGACAATTTCTGGCCCGATCAGGCTCAATCGCACGTGATCGAATTTTTGAGCCCGAACGCCTAGGTGGCATGCCAAATCATCTCCATGTTGGCACCAGCTAAAAAAAAAATTAAACAGCTTCACCATGCTCAAATTTCTGGAAAAAACCAAACACCCCCAATATTCCCGCTATGTATGAGCTCCACTTCGCCATCCCCATGGCCGGAGCCATCCTCAACACCGTCAAAATCCGTTCCCGAACCATCGTATACCTCCGATACCAAACTCATATTAATCCGTTCCGTACAGCGGCAGCCCCGTCCAGCTTGTGATCCACAAATTAGGGTTTCCATATCAATATACCTTTCCCTGCTCATTTCTTTGCCCCGATCTAAACATGCCGGCGTCAGGCAACTTCTTCAGATAATCCAAGTACCCGCTCACCGCCTCGTCGCTCACTTTCTCCACCGCCTAGCGGATTTTATTCGCGGCGGCGCCGATGGAGTTCGACAGGAGGCTCCGGATTTATCCCTTGCTTCCACACAGATTACGACGTTTCCGAAGTAGTTTTTGGGGAGCGGAGTCTTTAATCTGTTGCTGAAGTCGGCGACGGTGAAGAGAACACTCTCCTGCTCGGCGGCGTGGCCGCGTGCTTTGCTCGTGCACCGCCATATGTGAGCGGCGACGGCCTCGAACCTGCTATAGCTGCGGCCGCCACTGTCGAGGTTGGATTTGCTACGGAGCCTCTCGATTTGGTTCTTGCTGAGGTTGAGGAACGCGACGGCGATCGGATTCTCCCGCGGCGCGGCGGCTTCAAGGTTTCAAAGTGGGAGAAGCGGCCGCCACTGTCGAGATAGTTTTTTTTTTTATGATTTATAGGTGGGCCGACGTGGATATGAGTTGGCATGCCACCTAGGCGTTCGGGCCCAAAAATTCGATCACGTGCGATTGAGCCCGATCGAGCCAGAAATTGTCCTACGGAGTGTTAATTTCCTTAATATACGTCCTCAAATAGTAGGCTCGCATAAAAGTGTCCTTAATCGTCGAATACCCCATAGTTACAGTCTTTAAAAAATCTCTAGCTCCTAGAAATATTGAACTCTTACATGCATGAAGAACATGTCGTACCGGAGCGGCGTATTTAATTTCAATATTGCCATTTTTTTACAATTTGATTGCTAATCTCAGTCCTATCACTTATGGATAATGACTCGTTTTTGTCCGGAACGATTATTAAGGAGAAAAATGATTAAAGGATTAAAGAGATAGAAATGGGCGGTGCTCATACCTTTTTATGAAAAAAAAAAGATTTATTTTTCTGTACTAAGTCATTTATTAGTGAGAAAGATGAAAAAGA
This sequence comes from Schizonepeta tenuifolia, assembly GCA_029490685.1. NCBI lineage: Eukaryota > Viridiplantae > Streptophyta > Magnoliopsida > Lamiales > Lamiaceae > Schizonepeta > Schizonepeta tenuifolia. Next base: position 36,973,546 of record CM055960.1, read on the forward strand.
GAAGTGAATCATATTAATAGCTAGGATGGAGTGAGGATTAAGTATAATCTACATGCACGGGATATAGTCGGAAGTAATTTAATTCCCTTTGAATATTAAGGGGAATGATTGAAAGATGTAGATTTACTCGGAGCGGGAGCGTCTTAAGATATAGCATCTCATGTGAATAATGTGATGTAATAATAATATAATAAATAAATATACATAAACTTAAAGAAAAAAGTTTGTGATATATTGTGATGGATTGGATCATATTTTACTTGGGTAAATTCTAGGTGAATTGATGATGTGATTAGATAATCAATCGCTCGAACAACGACATCCCATGCTCATGTCCACTTTTCATATTTTTGTCATATCTGCAAAATTTTCTAGAGTTAAAATGACATGATAAATTTGTGACATTTGTACCATTTTCTAATTTACTGTATTGATTTGAATTTTGTCGCAATTGTAAAGAAATATTTTGTCTGAATGTCTGCATATTTGTCGGTTGAGATCATGCATCACATCCCTATATATGAAACTGAAACCCAATTTTTATCTCGTAACACCACGTAAATTAAGTGAGTTGGTCTGCACATCCTGTGCAGACTTGCACTAAACAGATTGGCCCGACCCGGCCCGACCGAATTGGATCCGATCCGGTCAACGCTGGACTGTTGACTATTTCAGACTTTTATTTTATTATTTTTATCAAATAATTTTTTTTCCGACTCCACCTTCACTCTGATTTGAATTTATAGATAATTGTAATGACAACAATTTGTATCCTTCGTCTCGCTCCGCGGTCTTCGGCTCCCCTCGCTCGATCTCTTAACAAAATAAGAAGATAAACAAAAAAGGAAGAGTCAAACAAATAAGAAGAGAAAAAAAACTGGAAAATTTAAAAAAAAAATGGAAAAAAAAATTGTGCCCGTGAAGCGCATGCGCCGCGCGTGGAGGCCCAACGCGTGTACCTCATGCGCCACGCGTGGGTCGGGCGGCCGGATCAGGTCGGGTAGGGCAAGGTTGGGGCGGGAATCTGCACCGTAGAGAATATGCATAAGAGTTTTTGCCAAATTAAGTAATTTCCCTATCCCGTACATAATATCATATTATTGTTCGACACAAATAATAAGAATAAAGATAAAATAAATAGAAAGTGGGTATATATGTCTCAGGCTATGGGTAACGGCGCGCTCGCTGCCCAAGCTAGCAATATTTGAGCGCTCGCACCCTGTTGGCGAGTTCGGCGCGCGTGCTCGCGCTCTCTCTAAGCCGAGCTCGTGCGCTGGTGTGCTCGCTAACGTGGGGTGACACTTGACGATCGCTGGTTGACGCGATCGCAAGCCGTTGCGATAACCAACGGTCACCTTTTTTTCAAATTCTCCCATTCTCACCTATAAATACATCATTTCTCCCTCATTTCATACACCAATCTCTTCAATTCTCTCTCAAATCTCCTCAGCACCTTCATATTCTTGTTTATTTCGATCATTTAAAAAATCATGTCGGGGGACGATGATTATTACGACGCTAGAATGGAAGAATTCCGACAGTTTACGACCCAAATTCCAGTCATGTTCGGCAATCTCATGGCAGCCGCCGACGCAATAGCCGAGGAAGAGGAGAAGGAAGAGGCGGCGGCCGCCGCTGCCGCCCAAAGTTCAAAGAGGAAAGGACGGTGGTGCATCGTGACCACCTTGATGCCGAGAGCCATCTTAATGCGAATTACTTCTCTGAGTTTCCAACGTGGGGCGAAGACGTATTCCGGCTCCGATTTCGTATGAGCAAAAAATTATTCCACATAATCTTCAAGGCGGTTGAGGCCGGGAAATTTATTTTTAGCAGCGCACGGATGCAACGGGGAAACCGGGGTTCACGTCACTCCAGAAATGTACGATGGCGTTGTGGCAACTCGAAAATGGCGAATGCGCTGATCAATACGACAAGTATCTACGGATGGGTAACAGTATTGGTCGGCAATCGCTTGATTATTTTTGTCGAGCGATCATATCTGCATTCGGCGCCGAGAATTTACGGCCACCTAACACGGCTGACTATAACCCGCTTTTTCAAATGCATTAATCGAAGCACGGCTTCCCCGACATTCTTGGTAGCATCGGTTGCATGCATTGGCAGTGGAGGAACTGCCCGAATGGGTGAAGAGGGGCGTACACGAATTAGAAGAAGGAGCACCCGATGGTCCTGCTTGAAGCTGTTGCTTCTCAAGATTTGTGAATTTGGCACGCATTCTTCGGAGACGCCGGCTCAAACAACGACATCAATGTGCTCAACCAGTCTGACGTGTTCCAAGATCTTCTGCAGGGAAAGAGCCCGGTGGTGACTTTTTCCGCAAACGACACTCAGCACAAAATGGGCTACTATCTAGCAGATGACATTTATTCATGTTGGCTGACCTTTGTGAAGACTCTCCCATGCCCGACTGAGCCGAAGAGATGTTTATTTGCGAAGAAACAAGAAGCCACATGCAAGGACGTGGAAAGAGATGTTTATTTTTATCATGTATGCTTACATTATTTGCATAACATGATAGTTGAAGATGAGGGCGTTTCTGCAACTAATTGGAGCCCGAACGAAGAATCAACCTTTACAGCCGAAGCGAGTTCGAGTACGAGACAAGAAGCCCCGGAGAGCTTTCGAGACTACCTGAAGCGGAAAGAAAGCCTTCGAGATAAAAGAGCACACACAAAACTCGAGGATGATTTGATCGAACAAATTTGGAAACGCTTCGGAGATGGCATGTAATTTTTCCCTTTTTTTTCTATGTATATTTTTTATTTAAATTAATAAAATATTTTTATGTATTAAAAAAAAAATTGGCGAGCATGTGGGTACTGCGAGCGTGCCACCACGTGGCTCTCCAAGTGGGTAGCGAACTCGCTCAAAAACTTGTCGCTGCCCACGGCCTCATAACTTTTGAAAGGTTTTAAAAACTTTAAAAAAAATAAAAATCTTATTTAAAACATGATAATATATATAAGTGGGACATCTAAATAAAAAATGATGACAATATGAGCGAGATGCAGAAAGTATTTAGTTTGCTACACATTATATTGATCTAAACTGATTCATTTTATAATATACAGAACCATCGTTTTATTTCATTGGAGCTATTTATGAAAATAATGTATTTGTATTTTATGTTCTCACCATATTGTTAGTTTTCACATAATTCTATCCCTAAATATTTGATGAAAGGCTTAATTGATAGTTACCACACTACACATACAGGTACCAAAAACAAGAATAGACGAAAAGTATAAACAAAAAAAAGCGTCTTTGGAGTCTTTCATTCGATAATTTTAATTTTATTTATTTTGTACTCTAGTTATTGAGTACTACGTACTATATTTTAATTCGTACGATGATCTGCCGCTGTTGTAAAAGAAAGCAATACCCCTATACTACGAAAGATGTTGCTAAGATGATTCTGTAATTGAAATAGTATTATCTTTTCTGGGGTTATTCTAGATAAAATTTGTATAAGTAAACTTAAGAAATATTAGGCTTTCTGATGACATGTTTACTCTTGAAAGTGCGAGAAGACACTACTTCAACTGAAATTGTTATTTGTGTACGTTCAGAGAAAAATATGTGCACTATATAAATAAACATTTTTTCCTTTTAATAGAAAAAAGAAACTAATTGTTGCACGTTAAATGCAGGAGTACCTTAACCTAAATAGGTAGGCTGGACAAAAAGGGTTGTTTTTTTGCTGACTAACTTGAAGAAGAAGAAGATGAATTCTTATTCGGCATTAAATATTTAAATGCGATTAAAGTCGAGAACTAATTAAATTGCTCCATCTTAAATGCATAGGTGATTAATTAAGGCTATGTATGGCCGTATTTTCATTGTTTAAGATGTACTTGGTCATTGAAAACGAGAGTTATATGAAAGATGAGAATTTAGGTGCTCGCCAATTCAATAATATTATAACTTAAACTCCTTTGGTTTAGCAAGAATATATATACAGTGAGTGATTCCCATGATAAGTCCCTTAAAGTGAGAAATAAGAATTAATCTCCACCATTGATTATATTTAAATGGAAGGTTAAGATTTGACCTGGTCAAAGCGGGTCAAATCCAGGTCAACCCATTGATTTTTTTTTTTTAGGGTAAGCTCATATGCACCACTTTACATATTCGGATCCACCACACTATATAACGAGATGCACCACTAAGTGCATTGAGATGCACCAGATTTCCCTTTTTTTTTTATATTTTAATTTTTTTTATTATTACGGTAAGGTCATATGCACCACACTATATAACGAGATGCACCACTAAGTCAATTAAGATGCACTAGTTTTGTTTTCGTTTTTTATTTTTTATTTTCGTAAAATAGTGTGCATCTAGTTATACTGTGTGGTGCATCTAGTTACATTGTGTGGTGCATCTGGTTACACATTGTGGTGCATGTCCGATTTTTTTTTTTCAATTTTTTTTTTCAATTTTTTTTTTCAGTTTTTTCTTTTTTACAAATGTTTTTTCCCGCCTCCGCCTTCAGCTCCGATTTTACGGCTCCGCCTTCGATCCGATTACTAATATAAGGATAATAGTCGGGCAATAATTTGGACTTTTTCGGCTCGCTCCGAGCCTTCGGCTCACCTCGCTCGAATCTTGACCAAAGAAGAAGCGACAAATAAAAAAACGAAGAGGCAAACAAAAAAACAAGGGAAAATAAATCTAAAACTTTAATAAAAAAAAAATTGAAAAATTCGGTGCATCTCAATGCACTTAATGGTGCATCCGAATATGTGAAGTGGTGCATATGTGCTGACCAAAAAAAAAAAGTCAACGGATTGACCCGGGTTTGACCCGCTTTGACTAGGCCAAATCTTGACCCTCCATCACCCATAGATCTATGGTGGAAATCTATTCTCATTTCTTAGGATAATATTTATTCTCATATGATCTCTCTCCTATATATATATATATATATATATATATATATATATATATATATATATACACACACACTAATATGCTACTCACCTTCCGCGAGCACTGTTCGTGAGCATCACCATCGATTTGTATATATTAGCATTATTTTTTTTTATATTGCACTTTAATCTAATACCTTAAAAAATATTATTAAAATCATTAAATAAAAAAATTACATAAAAATCAATGCTCGAATTGTTGTTTTCCCCTTGAACTTCAAAGAAATGAATAAATAAACAAATAGAGCATTAATTTTTACGTAATTTTTTGATTTAATAATTTTAATAACATTTTTAAGGTATTAGATTAAAGTGCAATATCAAAAATTAAATAAAATAATATTAATATATGCAAATCGATGGTGGTGTCCACGAACGGTGCTCACGAAAGGTGAGTAGCAAATCGGCTCTCTCTCTCTCTCTATATATATATATAGGGTAGGGATCTAGTGAGAATGAATTTTATATGAGAATGTGAGAATGATACATTTTAATGCATTTTTATCACATCGAAAATGCATATATTGCAAAAATGTAATGCATACATATTCAAATGCATAAATTTCAATAATTTAATGTATTAACATTACAGTAGAACCTCCAGAAAGAAATACTCCATATTTCTCATAATTCATATTTTTTTCTTGTCTCATATTAAGAAAATACACCTCATTTAGGAATAAATCACAATTAATATATATATATATATATATATATAGATATAGATAATATATATCTCATTACAATATATTTAAGTTTATTTAAAATATTTTTTTAAGGTTATTTGTGACAATGACTTCATCTTTTTTGTTGTAACCATATCATTTAACTTGCGTGTCTTCAATAGCTCGTCCATATAACCACCTTCTTGTTGAACCCAAAATATTTTCAACTTGTCCAACAAACTCAAAGCTTCTTCACATGAAATATTTGGGACTTCAATGTTATCATCCTCCGGATTATTTCCCTCCTCTTCTTGCCTAATTTCTTGAATGATTTCTTCTTTGGTAAAAGCATACACAATTTGTTGTTCATTTGGATGATTAAGGAAGACATCCATATCCATTTGATTGTTGTAGTGAAGTTTTTTAATCTAACCATTCAATTGGTACATAATATTTATGGGAGGAAAATAATTAATTAATCCAAAGTTAAATGCATACTTTTAATGATGGACTGTACATATTTTAGATGAAATAAATCAATACATGTATTTGCACATAATACTATATAATACATATATTTAGTAATTATAGTTCATGTACATTAAAATTAGAAGAAAAATTAAAATTTCATCTTCGAACTCCATTTAGGAGTAACCTCCTATTTTATCATTTTTTTTCTGGTCCCAAAAGTATTCTTTAATAGAGGTTTTACTGTATAATGCACCAATAATTTAATGCATCGTTAAATCTGTGCCATTGATTTAGAAAGATCAAGGGTCCAGATTTATTCTCATTTCTTATTTAAGATGATATTCTCACTTGATCCTCTAAATATATATATATATATAGGGAAGAGATCAAATAGAAATAATTTTATATGTTTTAAATAGAAATAAATCTTAAACATTCATTTTGATAAATATGTGGTTGAAATTAATGAAATTTTCCTAATATGTATTTCGGTTATTTTGAAGTAAAAAGGGCACCTTTGTATTTTATCACAGATATGTAAGTGTCGGATTCCTTGATTTGTGGGATTACATGCTTGTTTAGGTGTTTGTTTATTTCTTTTTTTTGTAAATTTTGGTATTGGTATACTGAATTGGCAGACGTGTGATTTTATTTATTATATTTATTAATTTCTTGTTATGCTTAGATTCTTTATCTAAATTACATTTGTTCAATTTGATCACTTTATTGTTTTTTACTCCAGTATTTTCTTCGATTTAATACATTTCTCATTTAAGTGGTTATTTTATATGATTTTTTAAATATTAACTATCACGGTGAACAAACAAAATTCTCAATAAATGATAATGTTTATTGTTATATTATGCATTGTTTGACAATATTTCTTATTACTTTTTAATTAAAGTGTTAATGCATATTACTATATCATTTGTTGTTTTTTTTTTTGAAAAAAATTATTGTTTGTTACTATTTATTGTTATTTTTTATTAATGTATTGTTTTTCCTATTATAAGATATTGGTTGATAATATTACTTATTGCTTTTTAATTAAACTGTTAATGCATAATATCATATTATTTATTGTTTTATTTAATTCTTGTTTGTTACTGTTTATTGTAACTTTTATTAATGTTTGTTTTTTAGTATGAAGTATATTGTTCGTTAATATTACTTATTGTTTTTCAATTAAAGTGTTAATGCATGACTATTATTTATAGTTTCTTTGTATAAAGATTGTTTATTTTTATTTTCTAATTAATAAATTAATTCTCATATATATATATATATATAATATGCAATAAAACACAATAATAAATATGTCGATCATATGCAATAATGCCACGTGTCAATCTCTATATGATCGATTACTTAGGATGGTTTCTCTCTTCTCCATATTTGATGCAACAAACACGATTGTTTTGTTCGTTGCCCTTACCCCTAAATTTAAGCAGTCCAAAATTTATTCTCGATTCAAAAGCTGAAATACTATTTATTCAAGGCGTTCTTCAACTTTATCGGAAGCAATACTATTTTATTATCAACTTTGCGATTTGGTCTCTCAATATTCAAGGTGCCAAAATTTATTCAACTTTATCGATTGAAAAAAATATTTGTGTTTACAAATATCGGATTACCCAGTGTTTACAAATTGTAGGAACCGAAAATTTAAGAAATATTTATTAATTATTTATATTTATTTGATGATGGAATCTTATAGATATTCATATTAAAATAAGTTATTTAATTGATAAATATGTCTTTATATGGTGATAAATATCTATTTCTTTGGCAACAAGTAAAGGATATGCATCAATATTCAAGAGCCAATGAGATTGCGCCACCTCATTCTTCAAGCCTATGATGGAGTCCAAAGCCCACTCAACTTCTCTCTTCCTACAACTATAAATAGGGGTCTCTACACAACTTCAAATCACACCTAAAAAATATCTTCAAGAGCTTAAGAATTGAAGAGAGAATTTCAATAAGATTTCTCTCTCAATATTCAAGGTGTCCCAGCGAGATTCAAGGCGTTCTTCGTGGGAAGCAACACCTTCTTCGGCAAAAATATTTCAAGTGACGTTTGATCCGGAAACAAGGCGGAAGTCCTCCAAGTCAAACGTTATAAAGCTCGACTCTCAACGTTTACTTCGGAAACAAGGCGAACGTCCTCCGCATCAACACCATCAACCTCAAAGCTCAAGTCAACGCCATCAACCTCAAAGCTCAAGTCAAAGCCATCAAGTCAAAGATCAAATCAAAGCTCAACGTTTACTTCAAAAGCAAGGCGAAAGTCATCCACGTCAACGTTACAAAGCTTGAAGATCAAGTCCAAGGAGATCTAGGAGGCATACTTCTACAAAAAATCTCAAAGGTTGCTTGAAGACCGTTCGAGGGTCAAAGTGAAGAGAAGAATCGGAGGATCAAATAGAGATTGAACCCGCATATTTGAAATTCTTATATTTGTATGAAATCTTGTGTTTATTTGAATAAATACAATATTTTGTGTTTACAGATTTTTAACTATGTGTTGCTTCAGATTACCCTTTCCATCAAATCTTCAATAAAATAAGATATTATAAACATAAATTTATAAAAATCTATAAACAAAAAATATTGTATTTATTCAAATAGACACAAGATTTCATACAAATATAAGAATTTCAAATATGCGGGTTCAATCTCTATTTGATCCTCTGATTCTTCTCTTCACTTTAACCCTCGAACGGTCTTCAAGCAGCCTTTGAGATTTTTTGTAGAAGTATGCCTCCTAGATCTCCTTGGATTTGATTTTCAAGCTTTGTAACGTTGACGTGAATGACTTTCGCCTTGCTTCTGAAGTAAACGTTGAGCTTTGATTTGATCTTTGACTTGATGGCTTTGACTTGACCTTTGAGGTTGATGGCGTTGACTTGAGCTTTGGGGTTGATGGTGTTGATGCGGAGGACGTTCGCCCGAAGTAAACGTTGATAGTCGAGCTTTATAACGTTTGACTTGGAGGACTTCCGCCTTGTTTCCGGATCAAACGCCACTTGAAATATTTTTGCCGAAGAACGCGTTGCTTCCCACGAAGAACGCCTTGAATCTCGCTGGGACACCTTAAATATTGAGAGAGAAATCTTAGAGAAATTCTCTCTTCAATTCTTGAGCTCTTGAAGATATTTTTTAGGTGTGATTTGAAGTTGTGTAGAGACCCCTATTTATAGTTGTAGGAAGAGAGAAATTGAGTGGGCTTTGGACTCCATCATAGGCTTGAGGGATGAGGTGGCGCAATCTCATTGGCTCTTGAATATTGATGCATATCCTTTACTTGTTGCCAAAAAAATAGATATCTATCACCATATAAAGACATATTTATCAATTAAATAACTTATTTTAATATGGATATCTATAAGATTCCATCATCAAATAAATATAAATAATAAATAAATATTTCTTAAATTTTCGGTTCCTACAAGAACAACACTGAAAAATGGTTTTACATGCACCACAGTGCATAGCGAGATTCACCATCCTTCATAGTGAGATGCACAAGATGAGTGGTGAAGATTAATTCTTATTTCTTAGGATAAGGATCATTCTTATATGATCTCTCTGCTATATATATATATATATATATATATATGGGATAATAGCCTGTAAATCCACAATCTTTTTTCGAATTCTGAAATTGCACCTGAGCTTTTTTTTTTTGCTCAGCAAACGTAACCTTTGATTTTCTTCTGATTTTGCTCCCGATCACCGATTTCCCCCAAATTGAATCCTGCGTGGATGCCGGAAATGACACGTAGACGCCGGAATATGCAAAACGACGTCGTTTTGTTAAATTTTAACTTAAAAAAATGGATAATAGCCTGTAAATCTACAATCTCTTTTCGAATTCTGGAATTCTGTAAAAAAAAATGGATAATAGCCTATAAATTTTAACTTAAAATTATATATATATATATATATATATGTATGTATGTGGGGTTCTTGTGTGAAAAAACCCTTAAATTAAGAAATAAGAATGATTCTTGACTATAACATTTGTAAAGAATATGTGACCGTCATTAAATCTGAAAATTCACATGGATTAGTCTACATCTCTCTCATTTCACCTCACACTCAAGCTGATCTCTGTCTCCCCCCCCGCCCTCCACCTTCTCTCTTAACATGAATCTCCGCCACCGCCGCCGCCGCCACCAACTTGCCACCACCATCAACATCTAATGTTATTCTTCTCTCTCTCTCTCTCTCTCTCTCTCTCTCTCTTATGAAGACCACCACCTCCTACAATTACCATAATCGAACAACGTTGTTACCGTCGCCACCACCTTCGCTAGACTACGCCATCACCGCCGATGTTTTCTTTTTATCCACTGTACCATCAAAGAACAATTATCGCGGAGAACCATAAATGCATTCATTTACAGTGCATGTTGCATTTCAATATATTTTTTGGTGCATCTCATTACACTGTTTGGTGCATTTAGACGTGATCTTCTATTCTCTCTTTTCTCTTCATTTTCTCTTTCTCTCTTCACCACCAATGTCGATGTCATTGCCACCACCACCTCCATCATTGTTGCTTCTTTCCATCATTTCTTCGGTATTCTTTAACAAATCCATTAATAACTTAGGTCTAACCCAAAACAAATCACAACATCCATTGGAATTTTGAGTGACAACGTTTGATTAACCCAGTGATGATGCGGACTAGACAAAAATCAAGATTGAATCGCCTTTAAATTTCTGAGCAATTCATGAAATGTTATGTGGTGCATTTCATTGCACTATTTGGTGAATCTCATTACACTATCTGGTGCACCTCATTACAAAAAAAAAAAAAACGGGTTTGACTTGTTGATAGATGAGTGACTGAGATTCATTCTCTTATTTCTTAGGTTAAGATCTATTCTTATATGATCTCTCCCTGTATATGTTAAAATCAGTGTACTAGCTCGTGAAAATTAAAATGAAGAAGCAATGCAAAACTGAACTAATAAATAACAATATTAATAATACAAGAAAATAATCTAAACAACGAAAACTAAATAAAACCAGTTTACAAGTCGCCCCAAGATGCCTTCTGTCCGCAAGACGAGAAATGCCCCGATAGTACTCACGAATTGACGGCCCGTACCCAAAGGTAAACGACTTCACGTCTCTATAGTAGCAGCACCGCAAACTGGAGAGCTCTAACGAACTGGATGAGAAGGAGAACTAAACAACTTTAATATGTAGAAACTATATGTAGTTCTCGGAAAGAATAATGCAGAATAATCGTCTACCCATGCTATCATGCCTCCTACTTATAGGCCCCTCACTCAGTGGAAATTGAAGCTTCTTAATTGCATTTGAGCGTTCGATTTTTGCTCATCAAAAATCATTATGGGCGGCTGTTACTCACAATTCAAATTGGGTGTTACTTCAACCATGCAATTCAATAGGCAGTGGTTACAAATATGAGAATTGATTCTCATCAAATGACACACGTCATTGTTGGTGGTTTCATGGCCATTAAGAGTTGTCACTTAATTTGGAAATTGATAAGTCATGTACAGATTTTACACTCCAAACAATACACTCCCTCCATCCCCTTGAACTTGTCTCATTTCGAGGCACGGAAACTAAGAAAAAGAGTATTATATGATAAAAGATGTGTTTACTATAGTGAATAAAGTGATATAAAGTATTTTTTGATTAATAAAGTGATATAAAGTGTTTTTGAAGTGGCATAAAGTGATATAAAGTGGTTTTGAAGTGATATAAAGTGAATAAAGTGATTTCTTAATTATTTCCTTAAAAAAAATGAGACAAGTTGAATGGGACACACAAAATGGCAAAATGGGACAAATTGAACGGGACAGAGGGTATATGTTTATTATTAAACATGGGTTAGGCAAATAATTGGGTAATTAACGAGCCCAATTCTTAAATGAAATCAATTACTAGCAAAGTTTAGGGATGTCAATCGGTTTTCGGGCCAACCCTATCGAGTTCGGGTTATTTCGGTTCGGTCTAGTCGGGTTTTTTTTTTCGGGCTAAAAATTTTCAGCGCTAACCCTAACTTAATCGGTTTCGGGCTAGCCCATCGGGTTAAGGAGTTTACATTTTCTTTTTATCGTTTTAAAACTTTTTTTATGATTATTAGGGCAAATAAATAGATAAAAGAATATATGAAAAGGTAAAGATACAAATGTACAATAAAAAATGATGCAAGTCAAACGGCAAACATATATAGACTTCATCTAATTCAAAATGACAAAATATCCAAGAAAATAAGTCAAGGGGTACATATTAACATTGCATGACAAAGAAATAATTTGCTGAAAAATCCATAATAATCCAAATTACATTATAATAGCTCATAATTTATCTAAGCATCTAAATTCTCTGGTACTTTAGCAGCACTCGGAGTCCCTTGAGCTTCATTACCATCTCCATCATCGTCCTCTTCATCTATTAAAAAAAATATTTATAACACCAAAACATAATTTATAAAATTACATATAACTTAATAAAGAATAAAATATTACCATCTGAAGGATATCCATGCAACCAATTACATGTACAAATTAGAGCTTGCACTTTATCAGGAAGGAGTCTATTTCGATATTTGTTCAAAACATGAGCTCGAATACTAAATGTAGATTCTGATGTTACCGTAGTGATAAGAATGCTAAGCACATCAGAAGCCATCCTAGCAAGGACTCCAAAGCGGGATTCATTAACTTTCTAGTAATCAAGCACATCTAATTTAACTGCTTCATTCATTTGTTTTTCATCCAAGTATATATCCAAATGTGACTTTGCATCACTAGAACCGCCTTTATAACTCCTATCACTACAAAATTTTGCCGGATTACGGGCGGAATTTTCCGCCGGTAATCACCCAATTTCCGGCGATAATCGAATTACCGGCGGACAAACTCCGTCTTTAAAATGGGCGCCAGTGATGTAATCACCGGCGGAAATTAATTCCTCCAATGATTACCGGCGGATTTTCCGCTTATAAATCCGCCGGTAAATTATGCCGGCGAATTTTGCCTTGTAGTGAAGTCGGCATTTTCCACCGGTAATTTTCGAATTTCTCAATATATAATTTTGGATCACCGGCGGATACTATTCCCTTGGTAATTAGCGGCGGATTTTCCGCCGGTGTTCCAAAAATTCAAATATTAATTTATTTAATTTCTAAAATACCGGCGGAATTTTCCGTCGGTAAATCACCGGCGGAATCCGTCGGTATTTCGCCGGAAATTTTTTTTAGCCGGCCCGCTTTTTTACTGGCGGAATTCTGCCGGTAATCACCGGCGGAATATTTTCCACCGGTATTTTCGCCTTTTTTTGTAGTGTATTATCCTGCACCAAGTAACATTTATATATATAAATCAAATAATAAATGAATATAACTAAACATATTAATAGATGTAAAATATAGAAATAAAAACATAACTTACATCAAGATCAGATGCATCCAAATCTAATCCTCTTCCTGCCCCTTGGCTTTCTTCTCTTTGAGAAGACTGCCCACCTTGAGAATTAGAGGTGGAAATCTTAAAAGATGAAGTACTCCTTTTCGTATACTCATCATACAACAAGTACAACTTGGTCTTCAATTTAGCAATCTTGTCTCTACTAGAATCAGGATCAACCTTTGAATAACAATACTCCAAAAAGTTCAGCTTTACTCTTGGATGAAAGACAACTCCCATTGCAAGTATTTAACTATACTCCTCCCAGTACTTCTCAAACTTCACTTTCATCTTAATACTCATATCTCTCACAACATCATCCTGATCTTTTATATTGCTTTCTAAGAAACGTGCAATTTTTTTCAAACTTCCATAAAATACAAGTTGGAAGTTGGATAAGATGAACCCGATATCAAGCAAGTAATAGCTTCAAATGGACGCAAGAATTCACACATACGTTCACCTCGTTCTCACTCTTCTCCTGTAGGACAATGCTTATAATCCAAATCATCGAATGAAAGCATACTAAAAATACGACGATATTTAATCGCACGAGCAAGCATCTAATATATGGCATTCCAATGTGTAGACACATCCAAACAGACACCAGAGTCGATTTTAATTCCAGCTTTTTCAGCACAATTCAAAAACTTAATCTTCCTTACATCTGACCCTCTCACATATTTGACGCTAGCTCTAATCTTATCCAAAGCATCATTAGCAACTTTCAATCCTTCTTAAACTATAAGGTTCAAAATATGTGCACAACATCGTATATGAAAATAGTCACCATTGCACATCAAAGAATTTTACAGTAAAAGTCGTGTCTTTAACACTCTCACCATATAATTATTGGCAGAAGCATTATTCAAAGTTAAAAAGAAGACTTTCCGATCTATTCCCCAATCAACTAAACAATCATAAATCTTGATGGTCCCGATACGAGTTCTGGTGTATGGGGGGGGGGGGGGGGGGAAAAATACACCAGATAAAACCTTTAAAAACAACCCCCTAAAAATTAACACAACCGAGTAATGCAACTCAGTTGGAAACACAACCGAGTGAGAAACACTCAGTTGGAAGTGAAGTGCTGTGCGGAATGTGGTGGAAATTAACTCGTATAAAATCAACTCACGCTTAAGTGCAAGGTTGGTCAATAACCAAGACAGTTGATATGGAAGAATGCAGTTTGTATGAAGGTTAGTTGGTCAGTTGAATATGCAATAAGATAACTGAAAAAATAAACACAACACACAAAGATTTACGTGGTTCGGAGATAACTCCTACGTCCACGGGGAGTTGTGAGTCCACACAACTCAGTCCAAGTTCTTCTGGACAAACCACAAAGCTTACGCGGGCTTTGCAACCGTTGAGATAAGTTTATGGGTACTTATCAACCTTACAGATTAGTTTACGGGTACTAATCAACCTGTCTACTCAGTTACGGGAAGAGTAGGGTCCTAATAACCTTTTCAGGTGAATGAAAGGGTGGGGTTCCAACTAATAGCTCGAACAAGAAGTGAGCTATGATCTAACACTCTACGAACTCTCAACTAGTGATGTTCTCAAGGTTGGATCGAAGGACACTAAGACAGAATCTAACACTCTAGAACTCTCAACTAATGATGTTCTAAGAGATTGAATGCAGTTCAGCTCGTGTGAAGTATTTGGTTCTTTCTTTCGCTCTTTGGTCTCTTCTCGCACTTGTCTATCTTGTGTATTTCATGAATGAATGAAGGCCTCTATTTATAGGCGGAGAGAATCAACTAGCCGTTGGAAGAGCTGTTGATCTCTGTTCTTTGAAAGCGATGGCTTGTCTCTCATCTCTGCAGACTTTTCGGATTTGGCAACTGCATGCTTCTGCTTTCCATCTGAGACAGCCTTGTGTTGGGCCAAATGAGGTAATGACAGAGAGTCAAACCTTCATGTGACTTCCTTGTTTGAATTTCAAACCTCAACATTAGTCTTTCAACAATGGATGGTCGGTTGAGAGTTTCGATCTTCATCTGACTTGTTCTTCAGCTGGTGTTCTATCTGAATGCTAATAGTTGAACTCTCAGCTGACTTGAACTTCATGCTGTTGATCTTCTTGGTTCGAGTCCTACAACTGATGTTCTGAAACCGAACGCTCAGTTGTCTTTCTTGTATCTGATCAGTTGGCTCCGAACGCTCAGTTGTCTTACTTACAAATGATGTTCTCTTGCATCTTTCTTAGTTGACTTTGGCATCTTCGTATCTGATGAACGCTCAATTGTCTTTCTTATACCTGATGTTCTATCCGAGTGAAGCCTTGTTGCCGTCTTCAGCTGGAGTCCTGTAAAGATAAAATCTTAACAATGCTCAAACAGCGAGCCTAACTACTAACATTAGGATCTGACAACATCTACTCGGTTGGGGTCAGTTGGTTTTGAGCTAAAATTACATCAGTTGCTCAAAAACTAATTGAGCTAAAACTTAAGCCCATATTTGCTAAAAATTCTAACAAAAATCTCTCTCTTCGCTTCTGACTCCTTTGCTATGTCAACCCCGTGCTCTTTGCAAACTTGCCTTGCCCTAGCTGATATCTTTTGACGGTTGGGGTTTCGAGAGTCTGGAAAAAGGAGAGGGAGATAGGTAACCTTCTTAGGAACCGGGACTGTGTTCAGATCTAGTTTTGCATCTATCATTGCACATCTGAACTGGCTCAACATGCCCGGGTCCCCTGAGTGCAACTCGGTCAGGGCTTCCTTGAATGTTTTCCTCGGGTCGTCAGTTGAGAAGACCTTTCTGTAATAGAAGTCATTCACGAACTCTTACTTGAATGACTTCCAGTCTTCATTCCACTCAACTGGCATCCACTTGTCCACGTGCCTGAACCGACTTTGGACCTTGACCTTCCCTGGCAATCTCTATTGTCTCAGCCGAGCTTCAGCCTTAACTTGATGTTTGTCTATTCGGCGACGGCTGCGGGAGGCGATGTTCCGGTCCAAGTTATTGGTTACTTTGTCCAGCTCATCCTCGAACTGGTTGACTCGCTTAGCTTGGCTAGCAGTGAACTTCTTGATCCAGTCGGGATTCATGTAATCTTTTTCTGCAACATCCATAGCCTTGGCAGCAGCAATGCACTCTTCGGTTGTGATACCGTCGAGTTTTGAATCAAGCTCGGCTGCAATCTCGGCTATGGAGTTGTAAGAAACTCCAAACTGCTCCGCCTGCTCCAAGTCTTTTTCCATTTCAGCTCTACCTACGTCGGTTGACTTGGGAGCGGACTTCTTCTTCTGTGCAGTCTTCCTCCTCGGCTGAGATTTTGCAGCAGCTTCAGCCTGGGTCTCATCTTCTCCCTGCAACTCAACATCCACCTGCAACTCCTCTTCACCCTTTTTATCTTCCCCCTTTTTGGCATCAGCAATAAGGCTTGCCACTGATCCATCCAGAGAGGTGAGTTGTTGTTCGGCTTGTTGGATGCGGTTGAAGAGTTCATCGACCGCGCACTCTATTCCGACCTTCTTCGCCAGTTCGGAGTCATGGCGCTCTTGTTCGACTTTCCTCAATCCAGCGAATGTTTCAGTTGTCTCAGTCTGGAAAGCAACGAACTCAGCCCAGCGTGACTCGAACCGAGACTCCCATTCTTCATCCTGAGTCTGTTGGGATTTGGCGAGGTTGGAATCAGAGATGGACTGGAAGACATTCAGCTCAGACTTGATCCCCATAACTGTTGATTTCAGATCAGATAAGTCTTGGCTGGTGGAGGAGGAGAGTTCGTCCAGCTTTATCTTCAGTGAAACATTCTCCTCCATCAGCTGCTTGTTCTTCTTCTCTTGTGCTTCCAACATCCTCAGCTGATCTTCTTTGTTTTGCTGGATGTTGGCAAGCATCTCCGTCCTCAGCTGGTTCACCCTCTCAGCTATCAGCTCGCAAATGTCTTCAGTTGAGGGCGCTGGTTGATCAGCTGGAGCTTGGTGTTCAATCAGAGCTGGCTGCTCAACTGTAACCATGGCTTGACGGTTGGCCATGTACAGTTGAAGCTCCTCTTCTTCTTCCTTGGCGGCTGCATCAAGATCAACAATGAAGTCAGCAGATTTTGCAAGCATGTTGTCGAGAAATTCAATGCAGTCTTGTCCAGCTGTCTCTCTGGTGTCTGTGCCTTCTGCCTTGCTCAGGTCCAGACGACGCGTGAGCAGCGCAACCTTGTTGTTGTAGGCCACCTCCAGATTAGTATAGTTGAAGTAATCTCGGATGCGTGACTCGTCCGCCTTCAGCTGGTTCCAGCTGTGTGCCCTCACGGTATCTTCCTTCACATACCAGTGACTGAAGATGAGGTTGAACTGGTACAGCAGCTCGGTCCCAAGCGTAGCGAAAATTGGCATGTCGCGAGCTTCTGGGAACATCCCGATCAGTTTCTGGAAACAATAGGCCACCTTGCCTTCATGCTCCATCGCAACAGCCTGACGATCAGCTTTGTCATCGATTGGGGAGGGGGATAGATTCTCATAAGGCAATGGTTCAAAAGTTTCATCAATGTTGGCCAAGGAGGCGGTCTCAACATTGGCATCGAGCTGAGAGCTCGGAATATTGGATTCTGTGGGGAGTGGGGTATCAACAGGTTCATCAACATTGGCCGAAGAGATGGTCTCAATGTTGGCATCGAGCAATGAGCTCGGAATCTCTGGCTATTGATCGGTTGAGAGAGCGAGAGGCTCTTGGGGCGGTACGGCATCAGCTCCTGCCGAGGAGGAGGTGGAAATGTCTTCAATTTCTTCAGAGGAGGAAGAAGCATCCGAGGTCAAGTCAGTCTCCATCCCATCAGCTTCATCAGCAGCGCGAGGAATGATCTCGAAGGCAGCTGCCTCAGCTGAGTGGCTCGACTCGAATGGCTCTTCAGCTGGTGCCGTCTCGGCTGGCGCCTCCACAACTGGTACCTCCTCCTCAGCTAGCGTACCCTCAGCTGGCACATCCTCAGCTGGCACATCAGCAATTGGCTCCTCAGCTGAAACATCCTCAGCTGGTACATCAGCAGCTGGCTCCTCAGCTGGAATATCCTCAGTTGGCGCTGCCACCGTCTTCTTGAAGCGAACTCTCAGCTTTTTCTTGGCAGGCTCCTCAACTTTCTTCTTTTCTGACTCAGCTCGTTGTCGGCGAACATCTTTTGATTTTGTGGAGCGGCTGAAAGCTGGTGGCATCTCCTCAACTGTATCCTTTGCCGCAGTTGTCTTCCCAGCATCCTTCTTCTCCTTAGGAGTATAGACACTCTTGATCACCTCTTGAGCTTTCTTTGCTGTTGGGAACAACATCAGCTTCTTTACTGGGGTCTCCTCGCAGTCCTCCCATACCATGTTCTGACCCTTGGTTGCGAGCAGGATCAGAGCGGAGTTTTTGCAACCGAAGTTGAGAGTTCCCTTGACACTCAATAGTCTCTCCCCTGATTCGGTTGTGGTCTCGGAGATCTTCTGCTTCTCCAAGATCAGTTGGTTTAGGAAATACTGGAACCAATTGATCTCATGTTTATGTTCCAAGGCCAGCAACTGCTTGAGCTTCGGTCGGCTGATGTCTCCTAAAGCCCCGCTGTAACCGAACACGACCTTGGATACAACATCGAATAAGAGTCGATGTTCTGGCTTTAACTTGGTCCTCTGCATATTGCTTTTCAACTTCTCCGGGGTGATTAGAGCACTTTCCAGAAACGCATCAGCATCCGCATCGGTTATATTTTCAACCGTGTCCGTGGCGGTGTGGTTTACGGGAATGATTTGGCGGAGGAAATTGGAAACTGCTATGGGGACGGTGACCCTGCGGATGGTTCTGGCCGGAACGTCCCGTTGTCGGCATGAAACCTCTAACATGACGCCATCTCTGCTGTCGATGGACGACTGCAGATTTACGTAGAACTCTCCGACCTGGCGCCTGAGCAGGTGGGAGGGGAAGAGCTTCGTCCATTCCAGTAGGCTGTTCTCCCTAAGAGTATTGGCAAGGGGAGACAGCACCGGCGACTCCAGTTCTTCGTCTGATAGAATTTGCTCAAAATGAATCTTTGATACCAGCAAGTTGAACGATTCTTCATAAGATGTGGGGACTAGGGAGGGTCCGGAAGAAGCCATTTTCTTTCCTTTGGGTGCCATTTAGTGAATCTGAGAAGATATATATATAAGAAGGAAGGAAATAAACTTTGCAGAAAACGGTTAGACAAAATCTGAGAAGATGATGAACAGTTACTGCAGATAAACATGAATGAGGAAGGTAAGAGATCACTTCCTGATTTTCCGCCTTTAATAGGTTTTTGACTAGGTTGAGATCGACGGTTAGGGTTGAATGGCGGGAATCCATCAACGGCTGAGATTACGCGACTATTGACTAGCTTTGACTTAACGTCACGAACCGAGTTCCAACCAGCGCGTGAGAAGGTGAACTGTTTTTCATGTCAGCCCAGTCGCACTATAAAGTAGGCTATTGATGTTCAGCTGTACTTTACATTAAATGCGGAATGATGGCTATTTTAATGTAACTGACATGCTCAAGAATGTTTGAATTTATTTCAAACATTCTCATTTAAGATCATAACACCTTCAGCTATAAATGTTACCTGCCAGCTGATGTCGGAATCAACTATGTTCACCTGTCAGCTGATGTTGGAATCAGCTGTATTCCAATGTTGCGGCATACCATTAGCTGACTCGAGTTCGTCTGTTCAGCTGATGTCTGATCCAACGTTGCAGCATACCATCAGCTGACTCGAGTTCGTCTGTTCAACTGACCTCTGATATCTTCGGTTGGCGATCCGCATCTGAGATTCCCCCTTCATCTGAGCTTCCCCCTCAGATGGATATCTATCTCTTCACCTCAGCTGGTTTCTCATCTGATGGATCCAACAATCCAAGTAGATCACATAGCATTTTGAACCGCGCTTCGGCTAGAGGTTTGGTGAAGATATCTGCTCTCTGAATCTCAGTTGGAATTTTCTCCATGGAAACATCCTTCTTCTCAATATGATCTCGGATAAAATGATGTCGGATGTCGATGTGCTTCGTCCGAGAATGGTGAACAGGATTCAAAGACATAGCAATGGCACTTGAGCTATCACAATGAATGGGAACCTGTCCAGTTGCAACTTCATAGTCTCTC
This sequence comes from Schizonepeta tenuifolia, assembly GCA_029490685.1. Taxonomy (NCBI): domain Eukaryota; kingdom Viridiplantae; phylum Streptophyta; class Magnoliopsida; order Lamiales; family Lamiaceae; genus Schizonepeta; species Schizonepeta tenuifolia. The sequence continues at coordinate 36,994,186 of CM055960.1, forward strand.
AACTGTTACTTGAGCCACAACACTTGCATGCAACAGCTACCAGCAGCCATGTACTCTGACTCGGTTGTAGAAGTGGCAACGCATGCTTGTTTCTTAGAGAACCACGAAACTAGCTTGCTTCCCATGAACTGACAGTGTCCAGATGTGGACTTCCTGTCCAACCGATCTCCGGCTAGATCTGCATCTGAGTATCCGGTCAGTTGGATGTTGTCGTCGGTTGGATACCACAACCCAACATTAACTGTACCCTTCAGATACTTGATGATGTTCTTTGCTGCCAACATGTGTGCTTTCTTCGGTTGAACTTGGAACCGAGCACACACTCCAACCGCGTAAGATATGTCTGGCTGACTGGCAGTTAGATATAGCAAAGAACCGATGATCCCTCTATACTTACTGGCATCCACGAGCTTTCCCTCAGTTCCAGGTTCAATCTTCCAGTTAGTATTCATTGGGATCCTTGTGGTCTTACTTGTCTGCAATCCGAACTTGGTGATGAGCTCCTTTGTATACTTGGACTGATTGATGAAAATCCCATCTGGTGACTACTTCACTTGAAGTCCAAGAAAATAGTTCATCTCCCCCATCATCGACATCTCGAACTTCTCCTTCATGAGAGTTGAGAATTTTTCACACAGCTCCTCCGACTTGGAACCGAATATGATGTCGTCAACATAGATTTGCACAACAAGTATATCTTCTCCAACTTTGATGGTGAACAGTGTTTTATCAACTGACCCTCGTTTGAACCCCGAGTTTAGAAGAAAACCACAAAGAGTGTCATACCAAGCCCTGGGTGCTTGCTTCAATCCATAGATTGCTTTCTTCAACTTGTACACTCTTCCATCTCCAATCTCAAAACCGGGAGGAATAGGATCTAATAGGATCTGTTGCAGCTATTAAATATTTTGGAGCCCTAAATGAATACAAAATCAAAGTGCAGTTTTGCAATCAATTGGTAGGAATAGGATCTAATAGGTTGAACCCATCAAATTGTAAAAGTGGAATATGCGCCAAACTCGTCCCGCACCCATCAAGTTGTCAAATTGTTAAATATATCATAGGTAGGAACATATATATTCTGCATGCAAACATTAAAAAATATTCCAAAATAAGAAAATAAAAGATTACAAATATTAAAGAATAATTAATTGTGCAACTAATTTAAAGTTGAAATGGATTTAACTTTTCATGCTCCAATAATGGTTTTCGTATTGAAAGTCCACATAATTAGCCGCCAAATACTCTCAAACCAACTAATTAGAAAAATTAACCAACCTAAAGATTATAGACAAAACTAGAACTGCCTATTCCTATTTGGTTAATTTCAAGGCAAAATAAAACATTTAAGTGTGAGCCAGTCTTACAAGTATTTGAAATAAATATAGGGTTGAATAAAGGTATACTTTAACATTTGTTGTCAATGTGTTGTATGGATTATATTAGTGGACAATTAACAAGGGTGACAAGCTATGATGCACGGATTCTTCAAAATATACCATGTAGCCGTATTAGATTTTCGTGCGATTCGCACCCGATTCGCTACGTGGCATATCCTTCCAAATAGAAAATTAAAAGCATCGGATTCACGAATCTCATGTGAGAAAATCGCGAATTCCATAGATAAAGGGGTTGTATGAGTTGATTTTTGGAACTTTATTTGAAATATGACTTATATATTGATCTAATGATATTTGAATTGTTATAATATAGCTTCAGTTGATTACCTAATTGTAATTCTTAAATTTTGAGTAGGAGAGAACGTGAATTACATCTATTTAATTTATATAAAACTTAAATTTCTATGTATTTTATTACTATTATATATAATTCAATAATATTAACTAAACGTATCCTTGCCGAATTGCACTTTCTTTTCAAAATTTTGTATCCCTATATCCGTACCCCGCACCCGCTCCCACGCACCCGTGCAACATAGGCGACAAGATAATAAATAGTTGGCTAGGAAATGCTATTTCAGAAAGTATTGTGACTTAATAAACCAGGACCATAAGCAGGTTCTATTTTTGTAGATCGTAATTAAATTTTAAAAACGCTAGATTAGATGAAACAATATTATTTATATTACATAAAAAGTGGCTGCATGGTTGGACACAGCCTATCCCCACAATTTATCTATAAATTTAATTATTATATTATGCATTATTTTATAAATCCCAAATGATAGATCTAGGGTTTGCAAGAGTAACTGGAAATAATAACAACACGATGACACAAGGATTTACGTGGTTCGATCAATGTGATCTACGTCCACGGGAGAGAATATCTAGTCTTTATTGCTTGAGAGTACAAGGAGTATTTGAACGTATTTACACTTCTAATCTAACATCTATATATAGGCCTTGAATTGAGCCCTAATCCTACTAGGATTCCTCATACATATCCGAATTTCCTTCATAATAGGATTCCTTCTTCTCCAAGGTAAGGCTTCGTTACTTGGTCTTCAAGGCAATTGGTAATTCGTCTGGGCCGAGCTCCTTGGGCCGAGCTCAACGTACAGGCCCAATTAGGTTGGGCCTTAGGTCAGGCCCAAGAAGAGGCCGGTACTATCACATCCCTCCCCCCCCCCCCACCCCAAAAAAAAAGAGGAAAGAAGACATGTAGATGTAGACGGCGAGGTCGAATTTCCGAGGTGATCAATCGCGCAGATCACCTTTCACGACCTGAACTAGCGAGCTTATCTCCCGAGCTCAAGTCAGGTGGGACGAGATTAGCAATAAGCTTCCCTGGGCCTGGTTCGGCTATGCAGGTGGCCCATATTCGAACTAGAGTGGAGGGAAAGTTTGTGTGCGCTGCTATTTAAAATTTTTTAGAAACGGTTCACGTTCCGAGAAAGGCGGGCCCACGCTCATACGTGTGTAATTTGTAACGGCGGGATCAAACATATATTACGGGATTTGAAACCCTTTTTGCATATCACGCTTTTCGACATTCGCCATCATAGCAAGAGGAATTTTGTGCCCAGGAAGTCTTCTCTCTCCCCCTTCTCTGTTCACAAAGCTCTCAACTTTTCCGACCACCGTGCCGCCGTTTTCGCTCTGTTGGGCTTCCATTTACAACCACTCTAGAACATTCAACCGTAATTTTACAAGTAAGTATGGCTTTCCATCTTCACGACTCCCAATCTAGTAGCGATAGCGAATGTCCTCCACCCCGGCAGAAGGGTTAATTTTAGAATTTTTTCGTTAGGATCCCCCACCCCGACTGTTGAGGCTTTAGCTGTGCCCCACTGCGTAGAGGGGAAGGTAGCTGAATATTCTTCCATCCTAGACGAGTCTAGGATAAAATTTCTTGCCAAATCTTATAATTTCCCCCTAGACGTTGACCTTATAGAGCCTCGTCCGGAGGATAGGGCGTGCTCGCCACCTATGGGGTTTGTCACGATTTACGAGGACAGCCTACACTCCGGCCTTCGTCTATCTCTTCCAGCGCCTTTTGCCGAACTTCAAAGGAAGCTCGGATTAGCTTTGGGGCAGATAACACCGAACGCCTTTAGACAGTTTGCCGACCTAGGCGTAGTAGCTATCCGGCATAATTACCCATTATCTGCCGAGCTCATCCACGAGCTCTTTGCCTTCAAAGCATCTGCGGGCTGGTACTATGCCACTGCTCGCACTGAGTTTAAGGGGAGAACTCTGAACAAGGTGGAGAAGTGGCATAGGAAATTCTTTTTTTGTCGGCATGAGAGCTTAGTCGAGTTGGTGTGGAGGTTGGGCAAGCCTCGCGCTTGGGTGACAGACGAGGTGGATGAGGGTTTGGAGAGTGTCGCGAGGACGATAGCGAGTTGTGGCCCGTTCGAGGAGAGCTACAACGAAGACTCGCTAGCTGAAGCGGGGTTAAGCCCGTTTGAGCCCCAAAGTATGGTGGATCCCGCAACGGGTGAGGCCCCGCTAGTGCTGTTAGGATTGTTTTGTTTGTTGATCCGTTGCCTAACCCCTTTACTTACCTTGCGTTTGCAGTGAAGCAGGGACCTGATGCCAAGGCCGCAGCTAGCGGGGGAAAGAGGCCGAGGTCGTCAGGACGATCTGCGTCGTCTGACCAAGGCCAGCTCGGAAGATCCTCCGACTTGGGTCGGCGAACCGAGGTAGCGGTGCCTGCCGCGACGGGCGTTCTCTCTCCTTCCGGCAGTCTATCCCTTAAAAAATCTAGGGTCGACGTGGAGATTGTCGATGTTTCGGGCAGTGACGCGAGCCCGTCTGCTGCTCCAGCTCAGCTGGGGAATTTGCCTTTTCCCGAGGTAAAGATTTGTTACTTAATTTTCTGTAATTCTTGCATGTGTGTAGCTAACTGTATTCCTTCCCGCAGGGCATCGATACGTTCATGGCCTGGTTCAAGAGTGGCGTCGGGGAGATGTCAGCGAAGCACGAGGACGAAAAAAGTCAGTACTCGGAAAAGCTGATGTCGACCGCGGCCAAGCTGAAGAAGGCTGAGGGGGAGTTGGCCAAGTCCCGGGAAGAGGTAAAGACCATCAAATCCGAGCTGGCCGAGGAAGCTCGGAAAAGGTTTGAGGCCGAGCTGAGTGCCGAGGAAGCTCGGAAAAGGTTTGAGGCCGAGCTGAGTGCGGCCAAGGAGAGGGAGGCCAAGCTGGCAGCTTGTCAAGGCGAGGCCCTGCGGGCTTACACAAAGAGGCTTCTTTTGTCGGATAGTTTCTCCGGCCTGGCCAATGAGTTGGCTGGGCTTATCAATGGAAACCACGCCTTGGGTGCTTTAAAGGAGGCCACCCGGGATTTCCCCGATCTGGACGTCTCCAAATATGGTTGCGAGCGCCTAGGGGATGAGGCTCTCATTTGCGAGTACGCCAAAGTGATCCGACGTCACCTCGGCCAGCTACCTGTTTTGGATGACCTTGCCAGCTCGTCCGTGCTCCTGTCCGCCGAGCAGATTGCTGCCTGCTCGACAGATCGGGACCCCACCCTCGACGCAGTCTTCGATTCTCTTCCTGACGAGGAAGGAGAAGGCGAGGGGGAGGAAGAGGAGCGCGAGGCCGCAGCTGATGAAGACCCGAACTCTGACAAGAGTTTGGAGGGTCTCGAGAGTGCTGGCGCTGATGGGTCGTCCTAGGGTCTTCCCTCCGGGCAGCCACCTCCTCAAGACAAGGAGGTCGACGATCCTTAAATTTTTTTTTTTTTTTATGTAATTTGTACTCAGACCTTTTTGAATAAACGAATTTTGCACTTTCTTCTGTGTGTAGATTTCTGATTTCCCTGATATAGCTTCTCTACACAAGCAAATAAGTCTTCTTTTTCAAGATCTATCTGAACAACGATCTCTAGCTCGGTTATGGATGGAGAAATGTCGCCGAGCTGAGGCACTTTTTGATAAAAAGTGTGATCTTTTGAAGTTGAAAGAATCCGAGCTGGAGGAATGGCAGGGGAAGTTTGAGTCGCTCTGCGCGGAGGCTGAGGTCAAGCAGCTCGCTGGTCAAGAGAGCGCCGATTTACTTCAGGCCAAGCTTCTTCAGGCGGAGGAAGAGTTGGAAGTTGCCCGAGGTAGAGCTGGGCGTGTGCTGGAGGACCATGAAAAGATCGTTGAGGAGCATGCTGAATATGAGGATATCATCCGTCGCAATGGCGGTATTACCATATCCGAGGCGGAACTGAAAACGAAGGAACTGTTGGAACAGTATCTCGATTTGAAAACAGCATGCGGCCCCGAGTCTTGGAAGCTGCAAAGGGCTTGTAAGATGCTCAAAGAAAGCGCGAACATGTATAAATGCGTACTATCCCGTCGCATGAAACTTCGTGCGTTTCTGTCCAACAGTGCGGATGAGCCTGCTCCGTCGTCTTCTCGGACTATGCCTGCTCGCGAGGCGAGAGCTGCTTCTCGGGGACGTCAGGCTGGACCGAGCCGAGGCGGCCGGGCCGCGGGGCGGAGTTCGGCTACGTCGCGAGGTCGGAGTTTTCTTCTGGAAGGACTCGAGGGCGGGGACGAGGTCGAATTTCCATCGACGACCTGTTGGGATCTACTTCCTTCGAAGAGCGATGGCTCAACTTCAGTAGGCCAAATCCCCCTCCGTATATTAGCTCGTGTCTTCCTGTAATTTATGTACATACAATGTTGTAATTAGTAAAAAATAAAGTAATATATATATATATTTTTTTTTGAACTTCCTGCTCTTCAGGAAGAATGCTTCCTTGGTTTATTTTTGCTTTGCTTTGTGGAGGGAGTCGAACTCGGACCTCGCTTTGTGACAAGGGAACCATGGTTCAGACCTCGTAGTATGTCTCCCGGGGGAACTTGGTTCCGACCCCAGTTGAGTTTTTTCTTTTTTGACGAGGGAGTTTGACTCGGACCTCGTGAGATTTTCCTTTTTTGGAGGGAGACGAGCTCGGACCTCGAAAAGGGTTTCCTTTGCGCAAATCTTAGGATATAATTGCCCCATGTCGGATCATCACTGACCTCGGAAGGGAACTTTAGTTCGTCCTTATGAGGGGACTTCGTTTTTTTTTTTTTTTGGATACTTCGCATAAGCAAACTAAAAGACACGAAAATATGCAAAAGGAAAAGAAACTTTATTAAAGAAAGACCGAAACAAATAAAGGTTTTGACGAGCTCGTTAAAAACAAAACATTATGACTCAAAAAGAAAAAAAAAAGAGACAAAAAAAACTTAGACTCTAAATGCAAGACTTTGCTGCTTATACGAAGAATCTCTTTAGGTGGGCGATGTGCCACGTTCTGGGTACCAGCTCGCCCGAAAGGTAGGCGATTTTGTAGGCTCCTTTGCCGAGAACTTCGTGTACTCTATAGGGCCCTTTCCACGTGGCTTCAAGCTTGCCGAGCTTCTCCGAATGGCTTATTTCGTTGTTTCTAAGCACAAGATCACCGACCTGGAACTGTTGGGGTTTGACCCTTTGGTTGTAATATCGGGTTATCTGTTGTTTATACCGAGCTTCTTTTTATGCTGGCTAGTTCCTGCTTTTCCTCGAGTAAATCCAGGTCGGTTCGGCGTTGCTCTTCATTGGCTTCAGCTGAGAAATTGATGGTGCGGGGGCTTGGCGCCCCGATCTCTACGGGTATGACCGCTTCTGTCCCGTATACTAAACGGTACGGGGTTTCTCCCGTTGGAGTTCTGGGTGTAGTCCTGTATGACCACAGGACGTTTTGGAGGTTGTAGATCCATTCCGTTGTCCTTCTCTAGGCGGGCTTTGAGTCCGTTCACTATTGTCCTGTTTGTGACCTCGGCCTGGCCATTAGTTTGAGGTCGGTTGACCGAGGTGAAATTTTGCTGGATATTGAGTCCTTCACAAAATTCTCGGAATTCTCTGCTCGTAAATTGCGTCCCGTTATCCGAGATGAGGACTCTTGGAACTCCAAAACGGCACACGATGTTCTTCCAAACGAAGTCGACGGCTTTCTCACTTGTGACTTTTGTGGAAGGTTCGGCTTCGACCCACTTGGTAAAGTAGTCGACTGCAACTATTAGGAACCGTTTTTGTTTAGGGGCCGGGTAGAAGGGTCCTACGATGTCAATGCCCCATTCCACAAATGGCCACGGGCTCTGTATAGTAGAGAGGTCGGTCTAGGGTACCCTCGTCACCTTGGCATGCAGCTGGCATTTCAAGCATTTTTTCACGAACTCTTCCGCATCTTTTGTCATTGTTGGCCAATAGTACCCCCACCGCATGATTTTCTGTGCTAGCATCCGAGCTCCGATGTGACTGCCGCACGATCCAGTGTGCACTTCATTTAGCGCGTAATCCGCTTCCCTTGGTCCCACACACTTTAGTAGAGGCTGTAAATATGATTTTCGATAAAGGATTCCTCCTTCGAGTACGTACTGCATGGATCTGGCTAGGATTTTTCTGGCTTCCGCCTTGTCCTCGGGAATTTCTCCACTCTCCAAATATCTTTTTAGAGGGGTCATCCAATTCGGGTCGTCCTCTTCGATTGCATTGACTTCCGCCTCTTCTATACTTCGATTCCGGACTTCTTCTACTAGAGTTGAGCCGGTTGAGTTCGCCAGCTTACTTAGCTCGTCAGCTCGGGTATTTTGGCTTCGGGAAATGCGAACTATTCTGAAGAACTGGAAGGATTGTTCTAGGAGCTTGACTTTCTCCAGGTATTTCTTCAGCTTCTCACTCTTCGCTTCATACTTTCCTAGCACGTGGTTGACCACTACTTGGGAATCACAGTAGGTTTGGATAGCTCGTACCTGGAGGGTTTGGGCGAGACGTAGTCCGGCAATAAGAGCTTCATATTCCACTTCGTTGTTCGTAGTGGGAAACTCGAATCACAGCGAGTATGTCAGCTCCTTTTTCTCCGGGCTGATTAGGAGTATGCCAGCTCCACTTCCTTTCTTCCCCGAGGCTCCATCCACGTACATCTCCCAGCAGTTTGGGGGTGTCTTCTCTGGGATTTCTTGGAGTTCGATTTTGGCTCCAGACTTTTTTGACTCGTCGATGACATTGCATTGAGCTTCCGCGAGGAAGTCTGCCAAAGCTTGCCCTTTTATAGCTCGGCGGGGACCGAATGATATGGAGTGCTCTCCGAGCTCGATTGCCCATTTTGCGATCCTTCCTGAAGCTTCCGGTTTAGTAAGGACTTGCCGGAGTGGCAGGTCGGTCAAAACTTGTATTGGGTGAGCTTAGAAATAAGGTTTTAGGCGCCGAGCTGCATTTACTAAGGCTAGAGCGACCTTCTCGAGAGGTTGATACCTTGTCTCCGGGTCTTTTAGGACTCTGCTGACGAAGTACACAGGGAGCTGTCGATCTCCTTCATCTCGGACCAACACCGCGCTTACTGCTTCCTCCGATGCTGCGAGGTATAGGGAGAGGGATTCTTCCTTTTTGGGGACTGACAAAGTCGGTAAGTCACTTAGGTGGCGTTTGAGCTCCTCAAAGGCTATCTCGTGCTCCGGTCCCCATCCAAATTCCGGTGCCTTCTTTAGAATTTTGAAGAACGGAAGTTGTTTCTCGGCAGCTTTTGAGAGGAAACGGCTTAGCGCGGTTATGCAGCCTGTCAGCCTATGAATGTCGCGAATAGTTCGGGGTACTTTCATTTAATGCACAACTCTGATTTTCAACGGGTTGGCTTTGAGACCTTCTGGCGAGATCCAGTACCCTAGGAATTTCCCAGATCGCACGTTGAAAGTGCACTTCTTGGGGTTCAGCTTGAGGTTCGCCTGCCTTAGCACGTTGAGCGTCGCTCGTAGTTCGTCCACTGCTGAAGCCTTTTCCTTGCTTTTGACGACAATGTCATCTACATACACTTCGACAATTTTGCCGATGTGATCTCGGAAGAGGAAGTCGACCATTCGTTGGTAAGTCGCTCCGGCATTCTTTAATCCAAAGGGCATGTATTTGAATGCGAAGACACCGAAGCTCGTGGCAAAAGCTATCATGATCGCATCTCCCTCATCCATTAGGACTTGATAGTACCCCTTGTAAAGGTCAAGAAAGCTGAATACCTCGTATCCCACTAAGGATTTAATCTTCTCGTCGATGTTGGGGAGAGGGTAGCAGTCCTTTGGGCAAGCTTTATTGAGGTCGGTATAATCCACACACATCCTCCATTCCCATCCCCCTGCTTTCTTGACTACCACCGGGTTAGATAGCCAAATTGGGTATTTGACCTCGAATAGGAGTCCTGCTTTCAGCCATTATTGCACCTCATCATAGATAACTTGATTCTATTCAGCAGCAAATGTTCTCCTCTTCTGCTTAACTGGGGTGGAGCTCGGGTCGATGTTGAGTTTGTGCGTAATGATGTCTGAGGACACCCCCGTCATGTCCGTTGGCGACCAAGCAAAGACGTCTTGATATTCCCTAAGGAGCTGGATTACCTGCAGGCGGGTCTGGGGTCCCCCTGCAAAGCCGACCTTGACAACTTTTGCAGGGTCTTCTTCGGATAAGGGGACTTGTTCCGCCGAGGTGTCTGAAATCGGCATCGTCTCTTCCAACTCCTCGGGATACTTTGATTGCTATGCTTGCGGTTGACCTCGAAGGGCAACTTGCATGCATTCCTTGGCCTTTTTCTGATCACCTCGGACAGTTAGGATTCCGCCCGAGGTCGGGATCTTCAGTAACAAGTGGTATGGCGAGATGATGGCTCGGACCGCATTCAGCCAATCCCGACCTAATATGATGTTGTAGGGGGAGTTCGCTTTGACCACGTAGAAGTGGATTAGTTTGTTAACGCTGGTTGGCGGGCTACCAATGGCGACGTCAAGCGCGATTATCCCTTCAGGTCGCGTCTCATGCTGTGTAAAGCTCTTGAGGGGTAGGGGTGCATCGTTAATCCGAGCTGAGTCTAGTCCCATCCTATTTAAGCAATGTTGGAAGATGATACTGACACTAGCCCCACCATCAACAAATACGCGGTGGACCAACTTATTGGCTACTCCGACCTGTATTACCAGTGCGTCATTATGGGGCGTAGCTGTAGGTACAGGATCATCCTCGGAGAATGTGACGGTCTCACTTTTCTTGAACCTGTTCCTCTTCCGACGGAATTGGTGGTCTGCGAGCTTCTGACCTCAGCTTAGTTTTTGTCGTGCCTGGGGTTAGCCCGGAGATGGTCGACACCACCCCGTCGTATTGTGGCACGCCGCACTGAGGGTCGTCATCCTCCTCATCATGATTGGTTTTAGCTCGCTTATTATCGGGAGCGCAGCGACCCTGTCCGCCTTTTTGCTTCCCCCTTTTGTTTTTCCTTCCCCCGACCTTGTACTTCTTCAGGGCTCCTTCCTGGGCTAACCTCTCTATCTTTTCTGCGAGGTCGCGGCAGTCTTCCTTGTGGTGCCCGTGGTCGTCGTGGAAGGAGCAGTGCTTGTTTTTATCTCGAGGCTTTGACCCCGACATGGGGCGTGGTCTGGTGAACCAGTCCTCATGAAGTGCGAAGATCTCCGCATTTGTTTTCACAAAAGGAGGTCGTTGAGATTGCTCTGATCCCGGCCGAGGTCCGAGCCGGGACTGGATAGGTCCAGGTCCGAGCCGGGATTGGATGGGTCCTCGCTGAAGACGTTCGTGAGCACTTCTCCGATCACGATCATTCCGGCCCCGATCAACTTCAGCCCTCTTCTTCTCGGTTTTTTCTCGCTTCAACCGGTCCGCATCTTGGCCATCCGCGAACTGGTATACAATTTTCCACATCTCCTGGGCCGTCTCGGGCTTCTGTTTAGCAAGCTCCTGGTTCAGGGACCCAGGAGCGACCCCGTTTCGGAAAGCCGAGATGAGAAAAACGTCGTCGATTTTGTCGACTTTCAAGCTTTCATGCATAAATCGGGAGGCGTACTCCCTTATAGTCTCTTTATCTTTTTGCTTTACGGACAGGAGATAGGCCGTGTCTCGGCGAGCCTGGACTTTCATAAGGAATCTTTGTTTAAAGATTCTTTCGAGGTAGACCCAGGACCCTACACTGCCAGTCGGCAGGCCGTCGAACCAAGCTCGGGCGTAGTCGACCAGCATCTCGGGGAACAGCTTGCACATGTGTTCTTCTTTAAGGCCCTGGTTGTGCATGCTGTACTTGAAACACGTCAGGAAATTGAGGGGGTCCTCCATCCCATTGTAGGGTGGTATGTTGGGCAGTTTGTATGCCGCAGGGAGTTTGGCGTCAAGCAGTTCGTCAGTGAACGGGCTGATAAGTCGGGTGGGTCCCCTTTCACGTCGGTGTCGATGTTCCTGGGGGCTCTCACTCCTGGAATAGCTCGGACTTCGGCGCCTGTTGGGGCTCCGATGTCGTCTTGGGAGGTGGTGTCGCCCGGGACTCCGACGTGGGCTAGAACTCCGGCGGCGGAGTGGGCTTCGTCGTGTGTCGCGCTTTCCCCTTAGCTCGGGCTCCTGCGTCTTGGAGTGGTGAAGAGCCTTGGGTATAGATTTCCGCGTGGAACTCTCCCTAGCTTCGGGTATGGAGGGCATCCGAGCTGTCGTGAGGAAGCGTTGGAAGCTCTCCTTATTCGCTCTGGCGAATTCAGTTGCGGCATATGCGGTAGCGAGATCGAAGTCGTTGAGGAAATCATCCTTTTGTTTGGTTTCGTCGCTCCCTTCGACGAACCCTTTTGAAGTCTCGCTCCTGTGATGCGGATTTTGTGGTGGATCCTTCCGAGGGATGTCTTCTAGCTCAGGCATCTCCTTGTTTGGATCCTCTCCTGAGTGGCGATTATTACGCCCCTCTTTCAAGGTCGAACCGCCTTTATGGCGGTTACCCTTATCCGAGGGGTGACTTTCTGCTTCGTTGGGATTCCCATGTTGGCTTTGGGCTTCCCGCACGCTTTGTGATCGTGTTACCATCATTGATCAGCTACCAAAGAACCGTTGATCGAAATTCCCACAGACGGCGCCAATGATAGATCTAGGGTTTGCAAGAGTAACTGGAAATAATAACAACACGATGACACAAGGATTTACGTGGTTCGATCAATGTGATCTACGTCCACGAGAGAGAATATCTAGTCTTTATTGCTTGAGAGTACAAGGAGTATTTGAACGTATTTACACTTCTAATCTAACATCTATATATAGGCCTTGAATTGAGTCCTAATCCTACTAGGATTCCTCATACATATCCGAATTTCCTTCATAATAGGATTCCTTCTTCTCCAAGGTAAGGCTTCGTTACTTGGTCTTCAAGGCAATTGGTAATTCGTCTGGGCCGAGCTCCTTGGGACGAGCTCAACGTACAGGCCCAATTAGGTTGGGCCTTAGGTCAGGCCCAAGAAGAGGCCGGTACTATCACTAAACTTTTCTCAAAAAAATAAATCCTAAAATCTAATTATCCTGTGCAGTCTTTTATAAATTACTAATTAGGCATAGTTATATAATATTTCGATAACGATCCCACATTTTGTTTATATCACAGTAGACGCTTCAACTTTTCGCCTATTGAAAAGAGGAATCCCCATAAAATGAACTCTTGGATCTTCATGAAATAGATCATGCCACAATAATATAGATCCTTACTCAAATGTTATATTATAAAGCATGTATAAATTCAAAATCGGGAGAAAATTTTGAATTTTTGGACAACTAATTCTAAAATTTACTCTTTAGTAGAACATTTATGTTTTGATTTTATTGCTTAATTGTTCTCAAATTTGGATAAGTTTGATCTGAAAACTTCATATGTTGCATGACACACACTTGTATATAATGTTTTAAAAACCGGACCGGAGGTCGAACCGGTGAGACCTCCGGGTCATGGTTCAATCGATTTAACCATGGTTGAACCATTTAAATAATTAATAAATAATAAATACTAAATAATATAAAAATTAATTATTGTTTCACACTAGGTACACATTAAAATGTATATAATATTGTATATTTTAATTTTCAATATTTCTAAGGTGTGTTTTATATATTATTATGGCAATAAAATTGAATATAAAAATAAAATAGTTCAAGAAATGAATAGTTGTGACAGTAGATTAGATGGTTGGAGCCTAATATTACATCTTAGAGGCAATATTGGGTTTGATTCTCAACACCAACATTGTATTTTTAATTAAAATTCCCGGACCGGGCGGTTTTTCCGGTTCTATGAACCGTCCGATTTTATCCGGTTCTATGAACCGTCCGATTTTATCCGGTTTTGACCGGTTCCACCGGTTTGATCCCGAATTTTCCCACACCCGGTTCAATGATGTCAAACCGACCGGCCCTAGGTCCGGTTGAACCGCCGGTCCGATCGGGTTTTTAAAACATTGCTTGTATATCCACTTTTTGAACAATTGATTATTTTTTAGTTAGGTATAATGTCAGCCAATTAACTAAATTTTAGCTAATAATACCCCAGGAAATTATGCATTATCCGTAGATATATAATTGGGCCTAGTGGGATACGATTGATCTTCCGTAAGATCGATATCTTGGTACAGGGATAGTAGGATTCGAGTTGTCATCTGGTTGAGATCCATAATCATTGAAAAAACAGTTAGATAATATGCAGAAGAAAATAAAAGATTATGAATAAATTAATAATATATTTATATATGGACATTACTTGTAAAATTGGTTAAAATTTTCTATTTCATATTTATTATTATATATATCTTATTATTCCTACTTTGTCCAGAGATCGTTGTGAATAATAATAATATTCCTTCTTCTAGGAGTCCCATAATTTTAGTGTAAAATGATGTGAAATTTCTATTTTATATATAATCATCAATATAAATTATCAATTTTCTGTAGTAATAATGGGAGTTAAGAAAGAGTAATTTGTTATGTTATGGAGGAAAACAATGGTTCTAAAACTGTAAGGCAACTTGTCTACAGACTAGCAGTGGCCACGATGGTGTATATGTTATGGAAGGAGAGAAATCACGGGAAATTTCAAAACAAATTCTGTAGTGTGGAAGAGGGGTGGCTCGTGAGTGTCAAACTCATATAGTAGTCCGAGGAGCGAAAGATGCAAGAATTCGAGGCCAATTGGAGAATTAGTTTACTTGGGTTCTGTTTGCAATGTTTGTAATGGTTGTGTTCTTAAGTTGCCCTACTTGTAATAAAATTAACTATTTACCAAAAAAAGAGAGTAATTTGTTAATTTTCTTAGTATGCGGTTTCTTTTTATATGGTGGTATAATCATTATCATTATATTACTAAAAGGAAAACGATTATTGCTTTGAAAAAATCCTACGTGACACTCCTTATATTTCTCCATTCATATTTATCTAAATTCTCAAATTTTTGAATCTTTAAATGTGAAATAATAGATTTTAAATATCTATACTAAAATCTTGTATCCCACATCGGTTTCTAAATGAAACTTCACCTATTGAAAAACCTATAAATACCTAGAATAAATGTGTATTTTCTCATCTTTTGTTCCACCAGTTTTATTTGGCCAATTTATTTATAAAATGGCCAAATAAATAACTATATTTTATAGTTTAATTTAATTTAATTTGGTTAATTTATTAATTGGCCGAATAGATAATTATTTTTTGTAGGAATTTTATTTGGCCAATTTATTTATTAATCGGCCGAATAAATAACTTTTATAGTTTAATTTAATTTAATTTGGTCAATTTATTAATTGGCTGAATAGATAATTATTATTATTAGAGAACCAATTTATTAGTTGACATAATAAATGGTTCCAAAATAATTTGGATAATTTATTGGTTAACTGAATTCAATTTGGAAATAGTCTAATACTTTTTTATTTAATTTGATAAAAAATAAGTAATTTCTAATTTGTCAATTAATTAGGTAGACATGCCAATTCCCAACTGACGGATACCTCAACTCGGGATCCCACGTGACACATTTTCATTCTTTATTCTTATTAATTTTAAAATTTTTATTTTATTCATTTTTTCATATATTTTCTAAAATTTAGAATCGTCATAAATTGTGTATTTATAAATCAAAATTGTGGTCAACGGGTCAATTCTGATCCGAAACTGTGGCAGTAGACGAGCCAATTCCCAACCGACACTCGAGAAATTTTTCATCACCTATTGAAAAGCCTATAAATACCTATAATCAATATGTATTTTCTCATCATTTGTTCCACCAGTTTTATTTGGCCAATTTATTTATAAATTGGCTGAATAAATAATTATATTTTATAGTTTAATTTAATTTAATTTGGTCAATTTATTAATTGGCTGAATAGATAATTATTTTTTGTAGGAGTTTTATTTGACCAATTTATTTATTAATCGGCCGAATAAATAACTGTTATATTTTTATAATTTTATTTAATTTAATTTGGTCAATTTCTTAATTGGCCGAATAGATAATTATTATTATTAGGGAACTAATTTATAGTTGACAGAATAAATGGTTCCAAAATAGTTTGGATAATTTATTGATTAACCGAATTAAATTTGGAAATAGTCTAATATATTTTTTATTTAATTTGATAAAAAATAAGTAATTTCTACTTTGTCAATTAATTAGGTAGACGGGCCACTTCCCAACTGACGGGTACCTCAACTCGGGAACCCACGTGACACATTTTCGTTCTTTATTCTTATTAATTTTAAAAATTTTATTTTATTCATTTTTTTCATGTATTTTCTAAAATCTAGAATCGTCATAAACTGTGCATTTATAAATCAAAATCGTGGTCAACGGGTCAATTCTGACCCGGAACCGTGGCGGTAGACGAGTCAATTTCCAACCGACACTCGAGAAATTTTTTATTTTATGCTCTTTTTTCATGTATTTTCTAAAATCTATAATCGTCATCCATAAAATAATTTTTATGTTATTTGTAGTTGGGTTTCCAGCTTTGCATAATTTATAATTTTAATTAACGAATATTACTATACGATTAAGGAAGATAACGAATAGTACAATCATTATTTTTATTAAATTTTTGGATCTATATAAATTCTAAATAAATTTTATAAATTATGCACTTATAAATCAGAGTCGTGGTCAACGGGTCAATTCCGACGCAGAACTGTGGCGGTAGACTAATATACGGATTTTTTTCAGAAAGAAACACAAATGACTAATTTTTTAATCGGATTTTAAACAAGTACGAGTATATAAATTTCAAACAAGTTTGAATAATCCTAAACACATCATGACAAATTGTTTGATTAATCGTTCACGTTGGAAAACGTAGAATATGTAGAAAAATTGGCAGAAAAATTACTAACGATTTATCAACGAGTCAATTCCGACCAATAATCGTGCACGTAGATGGGCTAATTCTGTACTTGCAGGACAATTTTTTTTTAATATATTATATAATTTTGAACTCATATAATTAAGAATATTTATGGTCAACTTTTATCTTATATCATTGACTAAATAATTTTATGAATCACAATCATTCCACATAATGTTTTGTAGAAATGAAAAACTACCAAATACATAGTGAAACAATTCTTGAAGTTCTATTCTCAGTTAAAAAAGTTATTCTCGAAGCTGGTAAAAAAGAAAACGAATGTCATCATTTATTTTTCTATGAATATATTTGGAAGATGATTATTTATATAATACTACAATTTATAATTAAGTTTTTATTTATTAAATATTGTGTGAATATTTTTGAAATATAGTTATTTATATAATTAAATATTAATTTCAGGTAACAAAAAACAAATATCATCATTAATTTTTTTGTGAATATATTTGGAAGATGATTATTTATATAATTTAAAATTAATATTGTAGTCAATAGGCCGGTTCCAGGTCGGAACTGTCGGGGTAGACGGGATGATTGTGAAGCAGTGGTTTAACTTAGTTTTTTTTTTAATCTTGTGTTGAATTCATAATGTGGGGTATTTAGGGTCACTTTCATCTTGTAGACAATCTTAACATGTGTAGTATTATTCGCTATCTATATATCTCTTCTCTCTCTCTCACTACCCGCTCCTTCCCTTGCCTCTTTTTCTTCATAAAAAGCTAAAAAATTCAGCTTAAGAGTCGCTTTTCTTTGAGAGAGAAATATATTTTTGCCCACATCGGTTTTGTAGAAGAACAGAGCTTTAACAATTATCGAAAGTAATGAGAATATATTAGTTATAATTTTTAACAAACATAACTATATGGGTTTGAGACGTAAACATGTGGTAAAATTACTTTTTAATTGAATTTGAAATATGTTCAAGGGATATAAATTCTAAGCGAGTTTAGTAGATTGCATAATCGAATTATTTAATGCTAAAATAATTAACAAATAATATTTTTTTTAATCTATCACATATTAGTACCATTTAATAATTTTATTAATTTTTATAATTTCCCGTCGATTTTCGACAGGTTATACGCTAGTTATTAAAAAAACGGAAAAGTTTGGATAATCTATGTTATGACTCTAATTGAGAATCAGTGAATCAAGACTCAAAGAGTCCATATCTTCCTCAAAATCTGTGAGAACCATCAAGCATGTGGTGGGAGCATGATTATACAAATCGGATTTCTTACTCCCATTTCGTATTTTATTCTCTACTCCGTTCATTAGTTGAACAACTGTGATATTGACTAGGGTTTATTCCATCCAAATAGGGTATATAATTATATCTAAATCCTCAATTGTAAAAAATTCGACAAATGAAATAAATGATGAAATACCACAAGGAGTACAAGATCTGAACTGCTGATTATAGGCCAAAATATTGAGTGAAATTGACTAGCTATTTAGATACTCACGGGAAGATTTGATCTTTTGATTTCAAATCCAAATCAAACTAATTTCTTTCAGCATCGCGCATCATTTATTGAAGCAACACAAACATTTAGAGGCAATAATACCGAAAACATCTTGTTTTTGTCATTGATTCTTAGCCGATGCAAAAAAAAGAAAAAAAAGGAAAAACAAAAAGAAAAAAAAAATGTTGGAAGTTTCCTTTCTACTTTGGTCGATTGCTCATAATTTATTTCTAAATATAGCATTTCTCGTATCCCAACGTAGAAACCCCTATTCGGATTTGATTTGGCCTCCAAATTGAAAAAACTGTCGTATCTACAAAAATATAAGACAGATTACTACTATAAAAGTTTACGAAATTTGCAGCAGGATTACAAATTCCGAGAGATTCTGACGAGCAACCAAGATTGCAAAAATCAGAATCAAGCACAACCTTCTTCTTCTCTTAATAATATCTGATTTCTTTAATGACACACAAATCTTCAAAATTATTAATGTATGTTCCACCTTGCGTCCAAACCAAAGCCTGCAAGAGAATTTAAAAAATAGCTGAGGACGGGTAAATTGCTTATACTACCTACTAGTATTAATTATGGTTGAATTTTAACCAGGGCCGGTCCTGACGAAAAATGGGCCCAGGGCGAACTAGAAAAAATGGGCCCTCTTTCTACAACATAAAGTCAATATATATGACGATTTATTTAAACACATAAAAAAATTTATTCATAGAAAATAACATATTTGAGCTCTTTTACTTGTAATATAATTTATAATATTATTTATGTCATAAATAACATTTTTAAGCAACATTTTCGTCTAAGAACAATATATTTTAAAAATAAATACATGAACTTATTGAGTCAAAAAAAATTATTAAGATGCTTTTGTATAAATAAAAGGATGATGAGAATTTTTTCGCTTGTCCAATTATTTTTGCATACAACAAAAATAATGAATTTCTATCGATAGATGACCAATAGCTGAATGATAAATCTTATAATAGTTTAGAGATTAGAAATATCTTCTAGTAACTATTTTCATGGTCTCAAATGAGAAAAAAGATAAATTGAAGTGTTTGTAATTTTTGAAATAACGTATTTATTAATACTAAGAGAAGATTGAACGACTGGGCAAACAAAATTGGGGCCCATATAAAGTGAGAATGGGTAAGTGGGAAAAAAAGTTAAACTACAATGTTGTTATTAGTAGATATCGAACCCATGTGAATGAATTACTACAAAACAAGTGCTGAACCAACAAGCCAAGTATAACATTGATAAAATAATTTGGTACTCAATATATATATATATGCGTATAAAAAAAAATTGGGCCCTCAAAATTCTGAGGCCCAGGGCGGTTGCCCAGGCCCACCCGCCCTCAGGGTCGGGCCTGATTTTAACTTCATGGTTTGGTCAGCGCTAGCTTGGAATTATTATTTTTGGTTCCACGTTTTCTTTTTTACTTACTACTATAAGACAATATTTGATAGATCTAGGGTTTGTAGAGATAGCAGAAAATAACAATAATGCGACGGCACAAGGATTTACGTGGTTCGATCGATGTGATCTACGTCCACGGGAGAGAATAGAGAGAGCTTTTATTATACTTGAGAGTACAATGAGTATGTGAACGTATTTACACCTCTAATCTAGCATCTATATATAAGCCTTGAATCGAACCCTAATCCTACTAGGATTCCTCGTACATATCCGGATTTCCTTCATAATAGAATTCCTTCTCCTCTAGGATAAGACTTCATTACTTGGTCTTCAAGGCAATTAATAACTCGTCTGGGCCGAGGTTCTTGGGCCGAGCTCAACGTACAGGCCCAATTAGGTTGGGTCTCGGATCAGGCCCAAGAAGAGGCCGGTACCATCACATCCCCCCCCAAAAAGAGGAAAGAAGTCGAAATTCCGACCTGAACAATCAGCTCTGCTCCGATCTGGAAGTAGTTCTATCACCCGAGTTCGAGCTGGGGATGGCTAAATCAGAAAAGCGAGTTTATGTGAGTACGCACGCGGATCTGGGCCACGATGTAGTCAGGCGGATCCGGGTTCCGATGCAATTGGGTTTGGAGGGAAAGTTTGGGGGCTTTTTTGAAAATACTTTGGAGGGGCGGTTCACATTCCGAAAAAGCTGCTACGTGCCACGTGTGGCACGTTCAGCGGCGGGATTCAATTAGCCCTACGAGACTCCCCATAACTTCCATTCGAATTCACCATTGCAGCAAAGATTAACTTTCAAAAATCTGCTCTTGCCCCCATTTTCCCGTCCAGAGATTTTTCAGTCGAACCATACCGCTGCGCCGCCGGTTGCACATCTGTTCTTACTTCCATCTGTGAATTCTGTCCAGCCGACTACCTTAATTAACAAGTAAGTATGGCTTCCCACTATTCCATTTCTCCTTCTAGTAGCGATAGCGAGTGCCCTCCGGCCGATTCCACCGGCCGGGTGGTCAATTTTAGAATTTTTTCGTTAGGATCTCCTACCCCGACCGTCGCGGCTTTGCCTGTACCCCGCCCCGTGGAGGGGAAAGTAGCTGAGTATTCTTCCATCCTAGATGAGTCTAGGATAAAATTTCTCGCCAAATCTTACAATTTTCCCCTAGACGCTGACCTCATAGAGCCTCGTCCGGAGGATAGGGCGTGCTCGCCCCCTATGGGATTTTGCACGATTTACGAGGACAGTCTGCATTCCGGTCTCCGTCTACCTCTGCCGGTGCCCTTCGCCGACCTTCAAAGGAAGCTCGGATTAGCTTTAGGGCAGATAACCCCGAACGCCTTTAGACAGTTTGCCGACCTAGGTGTAGTAGCTATCCGGCACAATTACCCGCTATCCGCCGAGCTCATCCACAAGCTCTTCGCCTTCAAAGCATCCGCGGGCTGGTACTATGCCACTGCTCGCACTGAGTTTAAGGGGAGAACCCTGAACAAGGTGGAGAAGTGGCATAGGAAATTCTTTTTCTGTCGACATGATAGCCTAGTCGAGACGGTCTGGAGGTTGGGCAAGCCTCGCGCCTGGGTGACGAGCGAGGTGGACGAGGGCCTGGGGAGTATCGCTAGGGCGATAGCGAGCTGTGGGCCGTTCGAGGAGAGCTACCACGAAGACTCGCTAGCTGAAGCGGGGTTGAGCCCGTTCGAGCCCCAAAATATGGTGGATCCTGCAACGGGTGAGGCCCCGCTAGTGCTGTTAGGATTGGTTTGATTGTTGAAACGTTGTCTAACCCCGTTACTTGTTTTGTTCTTGCAGTGAAGTTCGGGAAGCAGGGACCTGATGCTAAGGCCGCAGCTCGCGGGGGAAAGAGGCCCAGGTCGTCAGGACGATCTGCTTCTGAACAGAGCCAGCTCGGAAGAGCCTCCGACTTGGGTCAGCAACCCGAGGTGGCTGTGCCCGCAGCAACGGGGGTTGTTTCCCCCGCCGCCAGCCCATCCCTCAAAAGGCCCCGGGTCAACGTGGATATCGTTGACATTTCGGGCAGTGATGTGAGCCCGTCTACTCCAGCTCAACTGGAGAATTTGCCTTTTCCCGAGGTAGAGATTTGTTAGCTATTTTTCTGTTTTTCTTGCTTGCGTGTGGCTGACTGTATTCCTTCTTTCAGGGCATCGACATGTTCACGGCCTGGCTGAAGAGTAGCGTCGGGGAGATGTCAGCGAAGCACGAGGACGAAAAGAGTCGGTACTCGGAAAAGCTGATGTCGACCGCGGCCAGGCTGAAGAAGGCTGAGGAATTGTTGGCCAAGTCCCAGGAGAAGGTAATGGCCGCTAAGTCCGAGCTGGCCGAGGAAGCTCGGAAGAGATTTGACGCAGAGCTGAATGCTGAGGAAGCTCGCAAGAGGTTTGAGGCCGAGCTGAGTGCGGCCAAGGAGAGGGAGGCCAAACTGGCGGCCTGTCAGGGTGAGGCCTTGCGGGCTTATACGAAGAGGTTGCTCTTGTCGGACAGCTTCTCCGGCCTGGCCAATGACTTGGCTGGGCTTATCAACGGAAGTCACGCCCTGAGCGCTTTGGAGGCCGCCGCCAGTGATTTCCCCGAGCTGGACGTCTCCAAGTATGGCTACGAGCGCCTGGAGGACGAGGCCCTCTTCACCGAGTACGCCAGAGTGATCCGGCGTCACCTCGGCCAACTGTCCATTCTGGACACCCTCACCAGCTTGTCGGTGCTCCTGTCTGCCGAGCAGATTGCTTCCTGCTCGGCAGATCGGGATCCTGCCCTTGACGCAGCCTTCGACGCTCTTTCCGCCGAGGGAGTAGAGGACAAGGAGGAAGAGGAGCGCGAGGCTTCGGTCGAAGAAGAGGATCCGAAGGATGCAGGCGCTGATGGCTCTTCTCAGGGCCCCCCCCTCCGGGCAGCCACCTCGTCAGGACAAGGAGGTGGACGCTCCTTAGAAAAATTTTGCGTTTTTTTTTTTTGTATTTGTAACTATGTACTTGGATTTTGTGTTGAATAAACGAACTTTGCACTTTTTTCTGTGTAGATTTCTGATCTCCCTGATATAGCTTCTCTGCATAAGCAAATAAATCTCCTATCTCAAGATTTATCTGAACAACGGTCTCTAGCTCGGTTGTGGATGGATAAATGTCGCCGAGCTGAGGCACTTTTCGCCGAGAAGTGTTCTTTGTTGAAATCAACTGAAGCCGAGCTGAAGGATTGGCAAATGAAATTCGAGGCGCTTGGCGTGGAGGTTGAGATCAAGCAGGTCGCTGCTCAAGAGCATGCTGATTTGCTTCAAGCTAGGCTTCTTCAGACTGAGGAAGAACTGGAAGTTGCCCAAGGTCGGGCTAAGCCTGTTTCTGAAGATCACAAAAGGATCGCCGAGGAGCACGCCGAGTACGAAGATATTATCCGACGTGCTGGTGGTATCACCATTTCCGAGGTGGAACTAAAGACGAAAGAAGACTTGGTGACGTATATCGATCTAAAAGAAGCAGTTGGTCCCGAGTCTCCTTTGCTCCAAGGTGCCTTTGACATGCTCAAAGAGAGCGCGAGCAGGTATAAGTGTATTTTGGAGCGCCGACCAAAATTACGTGCGCTGCTGGCCAAGGGTGCGGGTGCCGACCTCCCGTCTTCTTCTCGGATGGTGCTTGCTCGCGAGGTAAAAACAGCTTCGCAGGGACGTCAGGTCGGCCCGAGCCGAGGTGGCCGAGCTGCGAGGCCAAGGTCGGCGACTTTGCGAGGTCGGGGTCCTTCCTCTGGAAGCGGTCGAGGTCGAGGTCGAGGTCGGGTTTCAATTGATAACATCCTGGGAATTACTTCATTCGAGGATCGGTGGCTTAACTTTAGCAAGAAACCTCCTCCTTTGTAGACTAGCTCGTTTTTGCCTGTAACTTATGTACATACGAATATTTCTAAATAGTTAGAAATAAATAAATATAGATTGAGTTCGTTGAACTTTCCTGTTCGTCGTGAAGATAGCTTCCTTAGTTTATTTGCATGTTGCATTCATGAGGGAGTTGAACTCGGACCTCTTTTTGTTTACAAGGGAACCTTAGTTCGGACCTCGTATTGTGATTCTCTCGGGGGAACTTGGTTCTGACCCCGATTGAGATATTATTATCCTTTGTGAGGGAGTTTAACTCGGACCTCGTCGGATCTTCCCTTTTGAGGGAGGCGAGCTCGGACCTCAAAAAGGGTTTCTTATGCGCATTTCTTAGAATATAACTTCCCCATGTCGGATCAATATTGACCTCGTAAGTGAACCTTAGTTCGTCCTTATGAGGGGATTTGTTTTTGGATACTTCGTATAAGCAAATTAAAAGACACGAGAATATGCAAAACAAAAAGAAACTTTATTAAAGGAAAAGCGAGGCAAATTTTGACGAGCTCGAAAAACAAAACATTATTACTTAAAAAAAAAAAAAAAAAAGAAAAAACTTAAGACTCTAAATGCAAGACTCCGCTGCTTATACGAAGAACCTCTTTAGGTGAGCGATGTGCCATGTTCTGGGTATCAGCTCGCCCGAAAGGTAAGCGATTTTGTAGGCTCCTTTGCCGAGTACTTCGTGCACTCTATAGGGCCCTTCCCATGTGGCTTCAAGTTTGCCGAGCTTCTCCGAATGGCTTACTTCATTGTTTCTAAGCACAAGATCACCGACCTGGAACTGCTGGGGTTTGACCCTTTGATTATAATATCGGGTCATCTGCTGTTTATACCGAGCTTCCTTTATGCTGGCTAGTTCCCGCTTCTCCTTGAGTAAATCCAGGTCGGTTCGGCGCTGCTCTTCGTTGGCTTCCGCCGAGAAGTTGATAGTGCGGGGGCTTGGTGCCCCGACCTCTACTGGTATTACCGCTTCTGTTCCGTATACTAAACGGTACGGGGTTTCTCCCGTTGGAGTTCTGGGTGTAGTCCTGTATGACCACAGGACGTTTTGGAGGTTGTAGATCCATTCCGTTTTGTCCTTCTCTAAGCGGGCCTTGAGTCCATTCACTATTGTTCTGTTGGTGACTTCGGTCTGACCATTAGTTTGAGGTCGGTTGACCGAGGTGAAATTTTGCTGGATATTAAGTCCTTCGCAAAATTCTTGGAATGCTCTGCTCGTGAATTGCGTCCCGTTGTCCGAGATGAGGACTCTTGGAACTCCAAACTGGCACACGATATTCTTCCAAACAAAGTCGATGGCTTTCTCACTTGTGACTTTTGTGGAAGGTTCAGCTTCGACCCACTTGGTAAAGTAGTCGACGGCGACTATTAAGAATCATTTTTGCTTTGGGGCCGGGTAGAACGGCCCCACGATGTCAATGCCCCACTCCACAAATGGCCACGGGCTCTGTATAGTGGAGAGGTCGGTCTGGGGTACCCTTGTCACCTTGGCGTGCAGCTGGCATTTCAGGCATTTCTTCACGAATTCTTCTGCGTCTTTTACCATTGTTGGCCAATAGTACCCCCACCGCATAATTTTCTGTGCTAGCATCTGAGCTCCGATGTGGCTTCCGCACGACCCGGAGTGCACTTCTTTCAGTGCGTAGTCCGCTTCCCTTGGTCCCACACACTTTAGGAGAGGCTGTAGGTATGACTTTCGATAAAGGATTTCTCCTTCGAGGACGTACTGCGTGGACTTAGCCAGGATTTTTCTGGCTTCCGTTTTGTCCCCAGGAATCTCCCCGCTCTCCAAATATTTCTTCAAAGGGGTCATCCAGTTCGGGTCGTCTTCCTCAATTGCGTTGACTTCCGCCTCTTCTATACTTCGATTCCGAACTTCTTCTATTAGAGTGGAGCCGGTTGAGTTCACCAGCTTACTTAGCTCGTCAGCTCGGGTATTTTGGCTCCGAGGAATGCGAACTATCCTGAAGAACTGGAAGGATTGTTCTAGGAGCTTGACTTTCTCCAGGTATTTCTTCAGCTTCTCACTCCTTGCTTCATACTTTCCTAGCACGTGGTTGACCACTACTTGGGAATCACAATAAGTTTGGATAGCTCGTATCTGGAGTGTTTGGGCGAGACGCAGTCCGGCAATGAGGGCCTCATATTCCACTTCGTTGTTCGTAGTGGGGAACTCGAATCGCAGCGAGTATGTTAACTCCTTTTTTTCCGGGCTGATCAGGAGTATGCCAGCTCCGCTCCCTTTCTTTCCCGAGGCTCCATCCACGTACATCTCCCAGCAGTCTAGGGGAGTCTTCTCTGGTATTTCTTGGAGTTTTGCCTTGGCCTCGGATTCTTTTGGTTTATTCACGACGTTGTACCGAGCTTCAACGAGGAAGTCTGCTAAAGCTTGGCCTTTTATAGCTTGGCGAGGAACGAATGATATGGAATGCTCTCCGAGCTCGATTGCCCATTTTGCGATCCTTCCTGAAGCTTCCGGTTTAGTGAGGACTTGCCGGAGTGGTAGGTCGGTCAAAACTTGTATTGGGTGAGCTTGGAAATAAGGTTTTAGGCGCCGAGCTGCATTTACCAAGGCTAGAGCGAACTTCTCGAGGGGTTGATATCTTGTCTCTGGATCTTTCAGGACTCTGCTGACGAAGTACACCGGTAGCTGCCGATCTCCTTCATCTCGGACAAATACTGCGCTAATTGCTTCCTCCGACGCTGCGAGGTATAGGGATAGGGATTCTTCCTTTTTGGGGACCGACAGAGTTGGTAAGTCTCTTAGGTGGCGCTTTAGCTCATCGAAGGCTAGTTCGTGCTCTGGTCCCCATCCGAACTCCGGTGCCTTCTTGAGGATTTTGAAGAACGGAAGTTGTTTCTCGGCAGCTTTCGAGAGGAAACGACTTAGCGCGGTTATGCAGCCTGTCAACTTATGTACTTCGCGAATAGTTCGGGGTACCTTCATTTCCTGGACGGCTTTAATTTTCAACGGGTTGGCTTTGAGTCCCTCCGGCGAGATCCAGCACCCTAGGAATTTCCCAGATCGCACGTTGAAAGTGCACTTCTTGGGGTTCAGCTTGAGGTTGGCTTGCCTTAGCACGTCGAGTGTCGTTCGTAGATCAACCATCGCTGAAGCTTTTTCCTTGCTTTTGACGACAATGTCGTCTACATATACTTCGACGATCTCGCCAATGTGATCTCGGAAGAGGAAGTCGACCATTCGTTGGTAAGTTGCTCCGGCGTTCTTCAACCCGAAGGGCATGTATTTGAATGCGAAGACCCCAAAGCTCGTGGCGAAAGCTATCATGATCGCATCTTCCCCATCCATCAGGACTTGATAGTACCCCTTGTAAAGGTCAAGAAAGCTGAATACCTCGTATCCCACTAAGGCTTCGATCTTCTCGTTAATGTTGGGGAGGGGGTAGCAGTCCTTTGGACAAGCTTTATTGAGGTCGGTATAATCCACACACATTCTCCACTCCCCTTCTTCTTTCTTGACCACCACCGGGTTAGATAGCCAAATTGGGTATTTGACCTCGAATAGTAGCCCTGCTTTCAGCCATTGCTGCACCTCGTCATAGATGACCTGGTTCCGCTCGGCAGCAAATGTTCTTCTCTTCTGCTTTACTGGGGTGGAGCTCGGGTCGATGTTGAGCTTATGTGTAATGATGTCCGATGGCACCCCCGTCATGTCCGTTGGCGACCAAGCAAAAACGTCTTGATATTCCCTAAGGAGCTGGATTATCGGCAGGCGGGTTTGGGCCCCCCCTGCAAAGCCGACCTTGACAAATTTGGTAGGGTCTTCTTCGGATAAGGGGACTTGTTCCGCCGAGGCGTCAGAAATCGTTGTTGCCTCTTCCAACTCCTCGGGATACTTTGATTGCTATGCTTGCGGTTGACCTCGAAGGGTAACTTGCATGCACTCTTTGGCCTTTTTCTGGTCGCCGCGGATAGTCAGGATTCCACCCGAGGTCGGGATCTTTAGTAACAAGTGATATGGCGAGATAATGGCTCGGACCGCATTCAGCCAATCCCGACCCAATATGATGTTGTACGGGGAGTTCGCCTTGACCACGTAGAAGTGGATTAGCTTATTGACGCTGGTCGGCGGGCTGCCGATGGCGACGTCAAGCGCGATGATCCCTTCAGGCCGCGTTTCATGCTGCGTGAAACTTTTGAGGGGCAAGGGCGCTGAGTTTACTCGAACTGGGTCAAGTCCCATCCTATCCAAGCAATGTTGGAAGATGATACTGACGCTGGCCCCACTATGAACAAATACGCGGTGGACAATCTTATTGGCCACTCCGACCTGTATTACCAGGGCGTCATTATGGGGAGTTGCTGTAGGTACAGGATCGTCCTCGGAAAAGGTGACTGTTTCGCCTTTTTTGAACCTCTTTTTCGTCTGTTCCTCTTCCGATGGAATTGGTGGTCTGCGAGCTTCAGACCTCAGCTTAGTTTTTGTTGTGCCCGGGGTTAGCCCGGAGATGGTTGACACCACCCCGTCGTACTGTGGCACGTCGTTCTGAGGGTCGTCATCTTCCTCATCATGACTGGTTTTAGCTCGCTTATTATCGGGAGCGCAGCGGCCCTGTCCGCCCTTTCGCTTCCCCCTTCTGTTCTTCTTTCCCCCGACCTCGTACTTCTTCAGAGCTCCTTCTTGGGCTAACCTCTCTATTTCCACTGCGAGGTCGCGGCAGTCTTCTGTGTAGTGCCCGTGGTCGTCATGGAAAGAGCAGTATTTGTTTTTATCCCGAGGTTTCGACCCCGACATAGGGCGTGGTCGTGTGAACCAGTCCTCATGAAGTGCGAAGATCTCCGCATTTGTTTTCACAAAGGGAGGTCGCTGAGAGGGCTCTGACCCCGGCCGTGGACCGAGCCGGGACTGAATAGGTCCAGGTCCGAGCCGGGATTGGATAGGGCCCCGCTGAAGGCGTTCGTGGGCACTTCTCCGATCACGATCATTCCGGCCCCGATCACCTTCTGGCCTCTTCTTCTCTGTTTCCTCCCGCTTCAACCGGTCCGCATCTTGGCCGTCTGCGAACTGGTACACGATTCTCCACATCTCCTGGGCCGTCTCGGGTTTCTGCTTAGCGAGCTCCTGGTTCAGAGACCCAAGAGCGACCCCGTTTCGGAAAGCCGAGATGAGGAAAACATCGTCGATTTTATCGACCTTCAAGCTTTCCTGCATAAATCGGGAGGCGTACTCCCTTATGGTCTCTCTGTCCTTTTGCTTCACGGACAGGAGGTAGGCCGTGTCTCGGCGAGCTTGGACTTTCATAAGGAATCCTTGTTTAAAGATTCCTTCGAGGTAGACCCAAGATCCTACGCTGCCAGTCGGCAGGCCGTCGAACCAAGCTCGGGCGTAGTCGACCAACATCTCTGGGAACAGCTTGCACATGTGCTCTTCTGTGAGGCCCTGATTGTGCATGCTGTACTTGAACCGCGTCAAGAAATTGAGGGGGTCCTCCAACCCATTATAGGGTGGTATGTTGGGCAACTTGTACGTCGCGGGAAGCTTGGCATCGAGCAGCTCATCGGTGAACGGGCTGACGAGCCGGGCTGATCTTCCCTCCCGTCGGTGCCGGTTTACCTTGGGGCTATAACTTCTGAAATAGCTCGGACTTCGGTCTCTGCCTGGGCTACGATGTCGCCTCGGGAGATGGTATTGCTTGGGACTCCGCTGCGGGCTGGAGCTCCGGCGGCGGAGTGGGCTTCGCCGAGTATCGTGCTTTCTTTTCAGTCCGGGCTCCTGCGTTTTGGGATGATGTGAAGTTTTGGGTATAGACTTCCGTGTGGAACTCTCCCTAGCTTCGGATATTGAGGGCATCCTAGCTGTTGTGAGGAAGCGCTTGAAACTCTCCCTATTCGCTCTTGCGAATTCAGTCGCGGCGTATGCAGTGGTGAGGTCGAAGTCGTCGAGAAAATCCTCTCCCTTCGATCCGGACTTCTGTTGACCCTTCTGAGGGTTGCCCTCTAGCGCGGGCATCCCTTTGAAAGGGCCCTCTTCTATAGGGTTATTGTCGTGCCCCTCCTTTGAGACCGAGCTGTCTTTCTGGTGATTGCCCCTGTTCGTAGGGCGACTTTCTGCTTCGTCGGGGTTCCCACGTTGGCTTTGGTCTCCCCGCACGTTTTGTGATCGCGTTACCGTCATAGTTCTGCTACCAAAGAACCGTCGATCGTTTTCGTTCCCACAGACGGCGCCAATGATAGATCTAGGGTTTGTAGAGATAGCAGAAAATAACAATAATGCGACGGCACAAGGATTTACGTGGTTCGATCGATGTGATCTACGTCCACGGGAGAGAATAGAGAGAGCTTTTATTATACTTGAGAGTACAATGAGTATTTGAACGTATTTACACCTCTAATCTAGCATCTATATATAAGCCTTGAATCGAACACTAATCCTATTAGGATTCCTCGTACATATCCGGATTTCCTTCATAATAGAATTCCTTCTCCTCTAGGATAAGACTTCATTATTTGGTCTTCAAGACAATTAATAACTCGTCTGGGCCGAGGTTCTTGGGCCGAGCTCAACGTACAGGCCCAATTAGGTTGGGCCTCGGATCAGGCCCAAGAAGAGGGCGGTACCATCAATATTTATTTTGGTTATCATTATATTAATCTGTAATAAGATATAGAGAAGTGCAGAATTATTGTAAAACGCATGATGTTATCATTATTAATTTTTTAGAGATATTCAAGCTCCATCAATACACAGAATAATGGTACGAATTACAGGTCAAATAATTTAGATGAGTTTAGAATGAAAGCACCGAATGGAATTCATAAATGAATGATGGGAAGAATGACAAAAAATGTTGTCGTGAAATAAGGACATATGCGATTAATGCATTGATTGATCAGGGATGGGATGTGTCACCAGTCACGCAAGCAATGCAAATTGGTGACAATAAAATGAGGAGCACCGTTCGACCAGTCGATCAATTCATTCAAATTGTTTTCTTTTTTTTCAAAATAAAATAATTTTTTATTTCTATAAATTTTGATTGGGAGTGTAAAAAAGTAATTGAAAAGAATTAAAGAAAAGCGAAATAGAAAAACTGAAAAAAACAACAACAAACGTTACCTAATTAAAATATAAAAAGACATGTGCGACCGGTCACACATAATTTTTTTTTTTTCAAGAAAATCGTACAAATGAATCTGGACCGAACACGATTTGGAAGAGCTCAAATGTATTTTTACATGTCTGCATAAGCATAATTGCCACCTCAACACAGTCACGCACATACTTGTATCGTACGGTTCCATTATATGAAGAGCTACCATTTTTATGTTTTTAGCATAAGAAATTTAATTAAATTTAGAGGTATTGTTCAGGTTTGATCAAGGATAATAAAAAGGTTTCAATATATACAGGATTTCCTTATTTATTTATTTATAATCTGAGACGAAATTTTTGACTGTCCCTTTCGGCCTATGATGAGTTGGGCTCTTTCCTTGGTTATTCACATTATCCTCATCATTTCAGCATCTATAGTCATCATCCCTAATTATGTTTATACAAAATGTGGGTATCTTGAATTCTAACTCCTAACACATTTTGGGCTGAATTATATGAAAGCCATTGATGACATATTTGAATTTCGTTTCCTTCCCCTTTTTTGAAATAATCATTTTAGATATAAAAAAAAAATTGAAAAAATGTTATAGTGAAGTATGATGGAAAAATACATACTGTATGTTGTTGGTAGCTTGTAATCGTTGTAGAAACAAACTACTGTATAATAAAGCAAATAATATAAAAACGAGAATTTTTGGTTCAACAGTAGTCAGTTTTAGCTGGATTTAAGTTAATTGGTTGACTGAAAATGTACTATTTATTAATTGGATATTTAGTTTTTTTTTTAACAAATTAATTGGATATTTAGTTGGCCCAACTAGAATGTAGTTAGTCTCATGGGGGTGTTTGGCTCGATGAATTCAACTTGATACTTCTTAATCTTGTTATATTATCTTATACTTGTGTCATGCCTTCATGAGTCTTGATATCCTTTTATAACAAAAAATAAACTTGGATCAATCTAATAAGGGATCAATCTTTAATTAATCTAACTTATTTGGAAAACTTTTCTTCTAACATCTGCATTTGACAAGGATAAGTTCTCAGTCAATTCCTTTTTAAATGAAATAGTAATTATAACTAATTATAATATTCTCAACAAATTTTTTTCCTAGTCGAGATATATTAATTCTAAAATGGTTTGTTTTTTTCCTTGAGCTAAGGTTGACTTTAGTCTGTACAAAGATTTTGTTCATGAATGTAGTCATTTAATTCTGCATTCTTGCTGTACACGGAGGAAAAAACCACCGGAAAACTGGACTAATGCTGATTTTGAAGAAAATGAAGAAAAAGAAGTCTAAAAAGTTATAAAGTTGACTCCAAATTGCTATAAAAACGTGAATTGTATCCCGTTATTTCGCACTTTTTTATCAAATATATATCCACCTTTATAAAAATATATAGAATATTTTGAATTTTTATAATTATCAAATTTATTACCATATGGTAGAATGGTAGGTCTAAAATGGCACGTTTTTAAGTTTGATGATGAATTTTCGTTTTGCACACATTAAAAGTACCCATCATATTGGGTGAAAAGTTACTTCGAAGTTGAAGGTGAAGTTGAAGTTCAACTCTAGCATGACATCATTTTTAAGTAGCCAGAGAAATGATCCGATAATAAATTTAATTGACAAATTATCCAAAAATGGAGATATTTTAGACATTGTTTAGAAGTCGGTATAGATTTGATAAAAGCGCAAAAGCTCGAGATAATATCTTTATATTAACCCAATAATCAAATCATTGACGAAATTAGGACTCCACTTCACCGTCGATTAACAGAAAAGCTACCTATAATCTCAGTCACATATATATCATCCATCTTATATCATAGGAGCATATGCACAAAAGTCCTTGGACTAATTTCTTTTCCTTCTAATTAACCTATTTCATAACTATGGAATAAACAAAGTCTAAATTCTGTAAAACCAAATTAATAAATCTTTGGAAGGCAGAAGAGGTAGCAGTAATAGCCAATTTTACAATTTGACAATAACTCTGCAAACAAGAGGAGCAGAAATTGGTGCTTTCATTGCTCAGAATATTCTTGCACTATTCAAGTGGAAATATTGTTAAACATTCATTCCATGAAGCTAGTAACAGTTGATAAATCTAAGGAAGCATGAATAAGGAGAGAAACAACGTGCTAAACGAGATCATGCACCTCAAATCCATCCGAGAAAGCTCAACATCACGCTCCACATAGCACTCCAATCTTGAACAGACAAGCGTCGAGGAATGTATTAGAACCCTACAAAATTTTGGATGCAGTTACCTTAAAATAGAGGCATACTAATCTGAAACTGTC
Source organism: Schizonepeta tenuifolia (assembly GCA_029490685.1). NCBI lineage: Eukaryota > Viridiplantae > Streptophyta > Magnoliopsida > Lamiales > Lamiaceae > Schizonepeta > Schizonepeta tenuifolia. The sequence continues at coordinate 37,026,961 of CM055960.1, forward strand.
ATGAAATACCACCCAATACAATGGTAACATGCAACATTTAATAAAAATAGTGGCAATTCAGTCCGATGAGATTTCAGAATGCAGCAATTCTAGTCATTTTTCGCTCTAAATGAATTAAAATTGATGCATCTTAAATTTGACGGGGATAAAATTGTCACTCCTCTAAGTATAGGACTGAATGTCACTAATTCATACCGGTTAACTAATGCAACTATTGACAATAGTTAGTAAAATGATTTCCAGTTGCTGATTTCAATTATGATAGAGCAATAACAGTACCTTCCACACCAAAATGCTTCCTCCAATACATTCATTTCGATTAAATTGGTTTAAAGGCCACATGCTGAAAGGTAAATAACCAGAATCACTGTCAGTTTCAAGTTAACCATGGAAGGCAAGGTTTAAATAGTATGATAACCATGATTTTGATAAGTTCATTAGAAAATTGGGAGAAATGCCCGAATACCTTAATTTGTGTCCGATTATATGTGTAAGTTATATGAACCAATCCGTCACTGGCTTGGATAACAGCAGGATAAGAGAACTCCATTCCTTGAGTCTCCTCTAATGTGGCAACATCATTCCATGAGTAACCATCGTCACAAGAAACAGCAACTTTGAGTACAGCACGAGATACTGTATTATACGCCAGTACAAGACGACCGTCATTCAGCTTCACTCCATCAATTCCTATCCTTGTAAATGATTTATATGTGGCAATAAAAGTTAGTAATACGAATTTAGGAGGACATTATTTTAAGTCCTAAATCTAACGTAATATATTTAAAAAATTTGTCGGTGTCATGGTTCATTGAAGCTCGTCTTAGTTAACTACCTGAATTCGGATTTGGCAGTTCAGTTGGCCAAGCATAATCCCATGTATGACCACAATCGCGGGACTCAGACATGCAAATTCTATCTATTCCATCAAAGGATCTCATGAGAACACGCAAGTTCCCTTTTTGAGTCTTGTAAGGAACAGGCTGAATGACACTGAGAGATTCATTCTGAATGTATATCGGTCCGTACTTTCTCCATGTCGCACCCAAGTCCGGAGTTATCTGTTTTCCAGATTTAGAAGTTAGAAGACGCGTTAGCAAGCACCATTTGCTTTATCAAAAAATAAAATGAGACGAGATGACATGGAATATTTCGTAGGACCTCCATCCATGCACCCCAAGAATTCCAGCTCTCAACAGAAGAACCGCAGAGCAAGTCCCCATTCTCTAGCAAGATAGGCTGCAAATAAACATTACAACACAACTCATATGGATCACACCTCACAAGTAGATGGAAATCCAACAAACTCCGCCATACCTTATTTTTAATTGGACCCAGTATGCCAGGAGGAAGTTGTGTTCTCGCTGACCAAGTGACCCCACCATCATAAGACTTCTTCATGCATCCACTCCATCTAAATAATCAGATGATAAAGAATTTCAAAAGCTGAAATGTGATCTTATATTGCAAATATTTAGCAATAGAAAACGCGTAATATTTAGTTAACCTCAAACCTTAGAACATATAAGAAGGGATAATGGAATGTTTCCATCTCATTGCCCACAAAACATGATAAACTTGAAAGGTTACATGTTACTAGTGAGAGCATTGTTAGATACAATATTGCAACCAAATAGAATTTTAAATTGAAAGAAACAAAAATAGACTTGAAACCTTACTTTTGAACCTCTTGACCAATTTTATAAAATAGTAACAACACATTGGAAGGGTGCTTATATAGCACGGGGTTCCACATAGGAACATCAGATTGCTCGTCAACAGCACAAGGAGAGTGCCAACAACCATCCTGCCATAAAAGTTATGATGAAAATAGAAGTGAGAAAGACTATTGTTTCTGAGGAGAAGAGTGGAACACTGACACAAGCCCAATTCAACGAGTGATGAAGGCTCCTCCCCCACCAACTAGCCATACAACATCTGGCTAATTACGACTAGGCTTGTCAATGGGCCGGTTCTACCCGGCCCAAGCCCATCAAATTAGCACCAGTCTAGAACCGGAACCGGCCCATTAGTATTTGGAACCGGACCGGAAATTAAAAGATAAATGGGATGGATCCGGTTCTTTACACATGGGTAATAAAGAACCGTAAAGCAAGAAACAAAACAAAATCAAAATTTCAGAATTCCAATTTCCACACTGTACTGCAAAAACCCTTTCCCAAGAACAAAGTTTCAAGTTTTCAACCACTGTTCGCCGCCGCCGCCGTCGAGCCTTCCTCTCACTCCACCGGCTTCCCCTCCTTCAAGTTTCCTCCACAAATGAAAAACCCATGAAATCGATAGGCTGGATTTAAGTTTTGTTAAAAAAACTTAAGCTGGATTTAAGTTTTGTTAAAAAAACTTACTCCGAAAACAAGCCTCCAATAATTTTAATAACTGGAGGGGGACGGCCCTTGTAGAAATCAAGTATGTGAGGTTTTCTCATTCCACATATTGGTGTTTAATTTTATTGCTCTCCAGTTTTAGCTCTATATATCATTGAATTAGTGTTGAAAGAATTAGATACTGGATATGTTATGAATTGATTGTCCAATGAAGCAATTTTTTTTTAGTCTAGCAATTTGTACCTAACGTGTGGTTTTTTTGTGAGGAAAATGATGATGAACTCTGCTTCTACTCTTGCACTGCTTCTGCTTTCTCTTTGAGAGAGAGAGACCCACTCGGTCCATTTTCAAATCACCTGTATTGCTTTCAAATCTTGAAGGTTTTATTAATTTGCTGCTTTGAAGTCAGTTCATAATGGTTTGTGTTGACCACTGGATCAACAACAATTTCCATGTTTCTCTTTGACTTTGGATGCAGTTTCTAGTTTGTGTTTGATATTGGGAATTAGTTGATTGTTGATACATTGTTATTTCTCTTCAAGATTTTTATTTTTTAATTTATAGAGTTTGTGAATTTATTGGGTTATGTTAAGGTGATAAAACTCTTAGTTCAATCCTACCTCTTTTGAAAGATGTTAATATGCATTGACAAAAAATAAAAAAGTGACGGGTCTCGACCAGAACCGGATCCAGCAAGTCGGTTTGAGTTATAGTTGTTCGATTCCAGGTCCAACCGATTAGTCCAGTTCCAAGAATAACATATAAGATTTGACAAACACGTAAAAAAAAAAAAATGACGGGTCTGGACCAGAACCGGATCCAGCGAGTCAGTTTGGGTTACACTTGTTCGATTTCAGGTCCAACCGGTTAGTCCCGTTCCAAGAATAAGATATAAGATTTGACAAACATGTTAAAAAAAAAAAACTGTAATGGGTCTGGACCAGATCCAGATCCAGCAGATCGGTTTGGGTTACACTTGTTCAATTTTGAGTCCAATCGGTTGGTCCGATTCCAAGAATAACATATAAGATTTGACAAACAAGTTAAAAAAAATGTGACGTGTCTGGACCAAAATCGGATCCAGCGGGTCGGTTTAGGTTACACTTGTTCGATTTCGAGTCCAACTAGTTGTTCGGTTCTAAGAATAACATATAAGATTTGACAAACATGTAAAAGAAAAAAAAATGACGGGCCTGGACCACAACCAGATCCAGCGGGTCGGTTTGGATTACACTTGTTCGATTTCGAGTCCCCGGTTCAAAGAATAACATATATGATCTGACAAACATGTTAAAAAAAACGTGACAGGTCTGGACCAGAACCGGATCCAATGGGTCGATTTAGGTTACACTTGTTCGATTTTGAGTCCAACCGGTTGGTCTGGTTCGAAGAATAACATACTCACTTTGTCCCGTTTAACATATCTCACTTCTTTTTGGCATGGAGATTAAAAAAAGAAGGATTAGATGTAAATTATGTGTTTAGTGTAGTGAATAGTGACATAAAGTGACATAAAGTGATTTTCAAGTGATATAAAGTGAATTAAGTAATTTCTTAATTATTTCCTAAAAAGGAAATGAGACATGATAACGGGACGCCTAAAAAGGAAAGTGAGACATGTTGAACGGGACTAGGGATGGCGATGGGTCGAGTACCCACCCATTAAGTATTTTTCAAACCCAAACTCATGAAAATTTTCCACACTCAAACCCGATCAAAAAATAATTTTAAAACTCATACCCGACCCGAACTCGTTGGATAATATCCATTTATTACCCGCTAAAAACCCGAATATTAAAAAGTAAACATCAAATAACAAAATATTATAAATAAATATGATTAAAACATAAACATCAGTAGAAAATTTCACTAAAATTAATCTCAAAGTAAAGTACTCCGAACTTACAAAATCTTAAAATATGTAACTAGAAGATTATGAATTATTGATATTGTCGTCGTGTCGTCATATTTCGGAAGTAGATTTACAAAAGTAGAGGAGAAATATTAAAGACTTAACTCTTATGAAATGTGTGTGTGGGCTAAGAAAATCATATAAAACCCTAAATCTACTAATATTTATACTAATATTTATAATTATATAATAAATACTCCCTCCGTCCACGAAACAAAGTCCTACTAGTCCATAAAAATTTGTCTAGAAAACAAAGTCCTACTTACCTTTTTCCACTCAAATCAAGTAGGACCTACAACAACTTTCACTCCCATTTAATTTCTTCCACTCATAATATGTGGGACCATTATTTAACTAATAACTTTAATTCTATTTAATCTTTTCCACTCACAACAAGTGGGACCCATACTCCACTCACAACAATTTTAACTTCCAATCACTTCTTTCACTCTCAATAAGTGGGACCTTAACTCCATTCACAACAACTTTACCAACTTTCTTAATCTGTGTGCAAATACCCAAATGAGACTTTGTTTCGTGGACGGAGGGAGTAATACATATTATAATATCTTTTATCTTATATATATAATTGGGTTTGAGTAGCGGATACCCGGAGGTAATTGCCCAAACCCGACCCAAACCCGTCCCATCAGGGTTTGGAAAGTGCGGGTACCCACGAAAACCCGACCCATTGTCATCCCTAAACGGGACGGATGGAGTATAAGATTGGACAAATAGGTTTAAAAAAAACAAAAAAAAAAGTGACGGTCTGGACCAGAACCGGATCCAGCGGGTCGGTTTGGATTGCACTTGTTCGATTTCAAGTTCAACTGGTTGGTCCGAATCCAACTTCCAAGAATAACATATAAAATTTAACAAAGATGTAAAAAAAAATCAAACGGGTCGGGTGTGGACCGGAACCAGATCCAACGGGACGGTCCAGGTTACATTGGACCGGTTCTGGAACCGGAACTGAAGCTCTTCTGGATTATGGGATTCTAGCGGTTCTGGGCTTGGGCCGGGTAGAACCGGCCCAATTGACAAGCCTAATTACGACCTTTCATTTAATTGGAACCACATCAAGCATCAACTATAAAGTTATATATATATATATATATATATATATATATATATATATTCACACGGAGAGAATCATATAAGAACTCATTTTTAGGTAGGAACTAGGGATTGCAATGGGTCGGACACCCACCCATTAAGCATTTCTCAAACCCAAACCCGTAAAATTTTTTTACACCCAAACCTGTCTCAAACCCGATTAAAAATAATTTTAAAGCCCATACCCGACCCAAACACGTTGGGTAATACCCGTTTATTACCCGCTAAAAACCCGAATATTAAACAACTAGATATCAAATCACACAATATTATGATTATAACATAAATATCAATAAAAAATTTCACTAAAATTAATTTCAAACCAAAGTATTACGTTATAACATTAAAACATAAATATAAATAGAAAATTCTAAAATAAATATCAAAACAAAGTACTTAGTAACAAAATCTACGGTGAATCAATCAACATATGCCTCCATCGTATGTAAAGTACTAAAAATTTCCAGTTGAATGAGATCCTAAAATAAAATAAAAAATGATTAAATAGTGAATTCTCATACAATGGTTGAATAAATTATTAGAAAATTAATATTTATACTAATATTTATAATTCTACTATATATTATACATATAATATATATATATATATATATGTATATAATGGGTTTAGATAGCGGGTACCCGGAGATAATTTCCCAAACCCGTCCCATCAGGGTTTGGGAGGTGTGGATACCCGCAAAAACCCGACCCATTGTCATTCCTAGTAGGAATTAGGAGCTAATTTGTACCGTTGATTTTTTTTTGGAATTTAGTCAAAATTATTGATGCATTATATTACTATAATTGTTTGTGCATTAAAAATGTGTTAAATAATTTGTGCATTAACATGTTTGTGCATCACGTAGTACCTACGGATTCATATAAAGACGAATTCTTAAGAACAAAATTTTCATATACAGTATATGAGAAAGCAATAAATATTTGAGTTACACTCTTGTGCAGATATCTGCATAGTGGAGATGCACCCTAACCGACCTGACCCGGTCAACTTTTTTTTTAGGAAAAAATCTGCAAAAAAAAAAATGGAAAATAATAATAATAATAATAATAATAATAATAATAATAATAATAGGCGTGTGAGATACACGCGCGGCGCGTGGATCTCACACACGGGTCATAAAGGCGCGTCGGGTCGGGCCGGGTGCAGAATCTGCACCCATGTTTTTGCCTAAATATTTATTTTCTAAAATCTAAACACGTACTTCAAACTTCAATTGATCAAAAAGGAAATTGTCACCTTGTAAGTTTGTATCCAAATTTTAACATCAGGAGCTCCTTCTGCTGTACCACCAAAATAAGCAACCAGAAAATGATCTTTATCAACCTACAAGAACACCAATTATAATTCATACAATATTTATAAGTGATAGATTAGCTAGGATAAAATTTTGTTACTGAGAAACACCTCTACAATTGTAGATGCATGGCAGCTGTTGAAGGGGGCTGAGTTAGCGGGATATGTGAACTCTTCATGTAACGGGATCCAAGGGAAAGTATCATTTTTCATTTGCAAATTCTGTGTTGTGATCCTTACTTCACTGCTGCACAAAACTCAGGACGATTAAGGGTGTAAAGTTCTTTGAAATCGTAATCCTGTAATTAGGGAAATAAACAAAGCACTTTCTTCTGTCATATTTAATCAAGAACAAAACAAATCATCTTCATAACCCCTAAAGTTCAAAGATGCCACTATTTTATTGGTGAAATTCAATTCGAGCATAACGTAATATGCTGAAGAAAAACAACAAACACCAGTCGGTAACAATCTTTGGTCCCTCCGTAAGTCCTAGTTGATGCACAGATTTCTCCTCCCAGGACAGAGGATCATACAAATCACGAATGTTGGAAGAATTCTTCTATATTAAGAGAATGTAACTGGTCACCATATACTTAGGTGAAGATTATAGCTGAATTTTGCACATGCCTTCACATAGCCTTAACCTTTGTAAAATTTATCATCATATTTGCAACCTACATCATTTTCTCAGTCATTAACCACAACTAACAGTTTCTAACTACCCACCGGCTTACTAATCAACATTGCTGTTTCAACAGTTGCTAATATTTCTGAGTAGTTCTCAAGCACAAATGCTGAATACAGATGAAATTATATTATTCTTCCACTGTCTGAATTCCTCACCACATGACTGCATCTATTACTTTCGACATACAACTATATGACGTACATCAGAAAGAAGTCCTGAAGCACAGGACTTGACACGTACTGAATTGTTTCGCGCAATTTATTTTATTTTCCGGTCATCTCTCATAGTTATATAGGAATAATTCTAGTAATGAGACAACAAAATCGAGAAACATGACATAACACATACACACTGTATACAGAAAAGGAAAAAACAAAAAAAACAAAAAAAAAAAAAAAAAAAAAAAAAAGGAGGAGGAAATTTCAGTACATTCTTAACAGGAAATTAATCGGAGGGACCAAATTGTGACCTTTGAATTTCAAGACTATACCTTTAAGCCTGAAACTGCTTCCCAGCCAAGTAGATAAACAACTTAAATTCGAAAACAAAAGGAATATCAACAGCAATACTAAAACTAACAAAACCCCTGAACTAACTAATCTCCCCATTTTCATGGGAAAAAACAAACTTAGTCAAAACCCATTACACTATGAACACCAATATACACATAAATGCCAGAAGAATAATTAGCAATAAATGTCAACTGTAACTATGCAGCTTCAGAATCCGAATCAAATTAAGAAATGAGTTAAATTACCAATGAAGAAGTGAAAGATACAGCCCAAGGAGGAGGCTCATCAAATGGGTTTTCTGGTAGCGTTGATGTTGATCTATTCCAAAAAAAAATACTACTAATAAACATCATTCTGCTCTTAATCTTAAGAAGTTCATTCCGTTTCAAAAACAATATTCTTTACAAAAAAAATGGGATAGCTGAAGCTGCTGCTTGTGGACTGCGTATAATCTAGAATAAAATGTATGGATGGGCTTGGGCTTGAATATTAAGCACCCCAATCCCTCAATATAATTGGATCTGAAATGGGCTTAACCCATCGGCATAAACTTTTTTAGTATATAAAATGGCTTGCTTCTTCGCAATCTTGCTATATAGTTTTAGTTTAATCATATTAATCCAATAAATTATTTTGCATAATTTAACAAAATTAATGTTCCAGTAATTGTAAAACAAATGAAAAACCAATGATTACTCAATCCGTTTCGAAAGAGATGTGTGTATAACTTTAACTGGCCGAATTTAGGGAGTAAGTAGCAAGATATAAATACAATGAGATCTTAATCGATAAAGTCTAGCTTCAGTGGATAAATTGAGGTCCTACAAGTCTTCTCTTTCTATTCCTCCATTTAGAGATAAATGAAGATATGAATAAAAATATTACCCTTTAAATCCTTCATTCTTTTTTAAATTCCTCTTTTTTCATTCTTAATATTTTTCTTCCTTGAGTGAAAATAAGGAGTTAAAAAGAGGAATTTAAGAAAAAGTAAGAAGAATTTAAGGAGTGAGAATTTTGTTTATACCTTTTACCTTTAAATGGAGGGATATGAAGCATACACAACCTTATAGTTATAGATATGTAGTTAAATACCAATCACAGTGTCAGTTGTCTTCTCATTTTATATAATGTATTTCTAGTAAATATTTATTTGATCAATATTAATTTATATAGAAATATTTTTAATGTCATCGATTTGCAATTATATTATATACACCTACATGTATCAATCAATGAAATCTATGGGCCATAGTGAATAAGGTAATAAATAAAACAGCGAATTATTGCGTGAAAAAAGCGGAAACATTAAAAACATCTCTCATAGCCAACGGCTCCAACCTCCGCCTTCTTCTTTCATAATTTCCTATTATTATTATTATTATTATTATTATTATTATTATTATTATTATTATTATTATTATTATTATTATTATTATAAGAATTTGTTTTTTGAAATGATATTTTATATTAAGAATCAATTCGTCGTGTTTCCATATTGCTCTGAATTTACCACATAATTGTGAATTCACCCATTTCAATCTTTAACTAAAGCTTGTTAAAAAAAAAAAAATCTGTAACAAAAGAAGACGAGGAATGACTTCGACTCAAACCACATTACTTCTTCATCTAGTAATAAATAATATTTATATTCCCATGACTTTCTTGCAAGTTCCAAGTTCCAACCTTTTGTATTTTTTTTCCAAATTTATTTTATTTTGAATATTTTGAACTAAAAATGTGATATTAAATTGAAAATTTTTTGTGTGAGTATTCATGTACTACATGCACTCCTTACATATTAATATTTTAATAATATAAGAAGTAAGTATAGCACACATATACTAACTACTATAAGAATTTTTCTATTAAATTACACTAGGAGTAACACGGTCGGTGGGCCTCGTTTGAGCTATCATGTTTGAGCTATCATGTCTGGCCCATTAAATAATTCTACATTTCCATTTATTTAATTAATTCATAAAATTTCATTTATAAGAAAATAAACATTAAACATTACATTAATTCAAATAAAATAAAATTTTACATTAATTAAAATAAAAAACATTACATTACTTAAAAAAAATTACACTAATTAAAAATGCTCGACTACTCCCGTAGAGGTCCAAATTTCTGGTAAACGTGCTCGATGAGATAATTGGTAAGTTGGGTGTGCTTCCGTTGATCTCTCAAGTCGGCTTCCCGAGCGAGATAGGTCCTAAAAGCGATCGGACAGTGCCTCCGGGATATCCCGCTAGTGGACGGAGAATCGGAGTCGTCTCTCCAATTCTCCACATCTTCCCACTCGTCTTCGATGATCATGTTGTGCAAAATAATGCATGCGAACATGATGTCTCGGAGATGCTTCTTGTACCAGCACCGACCCGGAGCGCGTATTATTCCCCATCAAGCTTGGAGCACTCCAAAAGCCCGCTCTATGTCCTTTCTCGCCGCCTCCTGCATCCTCTTGAACCTCGCCGTCTTTTCGTCAGATTCAACCTTCGGCGCTTTGATCAGTGTTGCCCAAGAAGGGTAGATCCCGTCGGTCAAGTAGTACCCCTTGTCGTAGCGGTTTCCATTGACGGTGAACTTGCACGGCGGAGCTCTATCCTCAAGCACGTCGGTGAACAAGGGTGATTGATTGAGGACGTTGATGTCGTTGTTGGAGCCGGCACACCCAAAAAAGGTATGCCAGATCCACAAATCCTGCGACGCCATCGCCTTCAAGATCAAGGTAGGCACGCCTTGATCGTCGCGAGTGTGGACACCCGCCCACCCTTTTGGGCAGTTCCTCCAAGCCCAGTGCATGCAATCCAGGCTCCCTAGCATCCTCGGAAAACCATGCCGCTCCTCGTGCATTTGGAGCAGACGTGCAGTGTCGGCAGCGTTGGGCTTCCTCAAGTACCGCTCACCGAAGAGGTCGATGATTGCCCGACAAAATTTTTTGAGGCACTGTCGGCCCGTGCTATCGCCAATCTTCAGGTACTCGTCGAAGGCGTCCGCAGCACCACCGGTGGCCAGTTGACGCACCGCCATCGTGCATTTTTGCACCGACATCAGCCCCTAACGCCCGAGTGCATCTTGTCGATGCGTGAAGAAGTGGACGTTTTCCTCCAACGTGCTGCAGATGCGCAAGAACAGATGCTTATGCATCCGGAAACGGCGTCGGAAAAAATGCTCGCCATAGGTGGGGTTGTCGGCGAAGTAGTCGGCGTGTAGGAGCGCACACGCCGCTTCTCGGTCGCGGTCGACGAACCCCCGCGCCCTCTTCTTCTTCTTTTTCTGCTCCGCTAGATGTGCACGTATGTAGTGATCCGCGTCCGCCAGCATCTCCATTACCTCGTCGTCGGTGCCGCTCTCGACATATTCCACCGACGAAGATGAAAAACTCAACGAAGATGAAGACATTTTTTTAGTTGAATTTGAAAGAGAAAGAGGATGATAAAATGGTGTGAGAAGAATGAGGATTGAGGGTATATTTATAGTAGAGGAAAATAAAAATAAAAAATAAAAAATAAAAGTAAAAATCGGCCATTAGCCGTTGAACGGTCGAAATTTTAAAAAAATTTGCGTTAGGCGCGTGCAATGCACGCGCCATATATATATATATATTGATTTCCGCCGCGCGTCGAGGCCACGCGCCGGACTCGAGCAGCGCTCGAGCGCTCGGGCACGGCTCGAGCTGGCGTCGCCTGCCACGCGGGGTGCTCGAGCTACCCCCTGCTCGATCCGCGCTCGAGCACCCCCGCTCGAGCCGCGATACGCATAGTCTTATACTCCTACTTTACAAAAGAATGTTCCATGAATTCGCTCCCATAATTCTGAAACACCATTTTATGTCATCAACTGCATTTCCCACGAGATAAAATTTAAAAAAAAAAAGTAAAAATATTAGCTACGTTTCTCTGATGTTTTTATAGATCGAATCTATTATATCTGTATTTATAAAATGTAATTCATTTGTCCTTTGTAGTTTATTGACTATTGAAAAAGAACGAGATTTATCCAATACGCGCTAAATCGGGTTCAATCCTGCTAATACTTTTAATGGTCAAATATGTCGCAATTGTACTTTAAAAATGTGGCTTACCTGCATAATATGTTTACTGAATTATTGCACATGGATAGGTTTATCCCGTGCGCACAAAAAATAACAATGCAATTTTTCATGGTATACAACATATAGTTATTTATATCCGGTCGCATTTCCCAAATTATCGGAATAGGCTTCAATTAAAGAAATTACTAATACTTATTCCCACCCAAATTGTTTATTCAAGATTGGGCTCTATTTTTTAAGAACATAAATACTCATAGGATCTGACAAAAATCAGGGTATTTCACTTAACTCAAAAGATTTTTGTGAAAAAAAGACTGTAAACGGCTTTACAATGGAATTTTAAGTTTCTTTGTCGTAATTGCAGATTACAGGACTTGTCCTAATTCAGTTTTGTTCGGACAATCAATCGACAATCCTTCAATAAATAAACGAGTAATTTTTCTACGAAGCCATCTCATTAATTCATTACGTTCGGATTATGGGACGTGAAATTACAATAAACACTGATATTTCAAAGCTATAATTATTTTTTATATTAAAATGATACTTTGTGAACTAAACATATGTTTTCAGAATATTGGAGCGTAAAATGGTTTCATAGATATTTGACAAGTCTAATGGAGTTTAGCTTTTGGTTTATTCCAACTTCAGAGAAAATTCCTAGTACGGCTGATTGTAATATTTTTATAAATTCTAGAAGGCACGAGTCCTATATTTTATATACTAGAAATTTAGAAAATTAGTTCCGTAAGTCACGAGAGTCAGAGAGTTTTTTTAGGGCTATAACTATAAGTAATTTGTAATTTTAGGACAAAATTTTGTGAGCACATTATAATTTATTTGTTATGTTTTAAGGACAAATTATGGCCCAATCGGGCTAACTTGAATGGGAGCAACCCAAAACTAATTGGCAGACACCTCATCTTCCTCCTCCTCTCTCTCTACCTTCCTTCTTCGCCTAATCTATGTGCTGCAGCAAACTTCATCTTCAGCAAAACTGAAGAAGGCTTTCTGCATCTCAACTCAATTCTCAATTGAACAAATTACAGATCTCACAAATGTTGGAATTTTGGTACTTTATAACATTAAATCCATAAGAAATATGTGGAAACTAATGGTAGAAACGAAATCTACGTTTCGAGCACTATGATTTAATGTATTTATTTGTTCAATTCCATTAAGGAATGAATGAGCAATTAATACATAAACATGACTACTTGAAACTAGAACTGTGTGTATTCTATCTTGTTTGTCCCACATCGAAAATTCAAGGATGTTTTGTGCTATATATAAGGAACAACACTATAAGGGAGTATATCCAAGTGTGCTACCTATGGTGCACCTTAGTGGCTCAAGTGTTGGCACCTTTTGTGCTTGATCATAATTCCTACGAGGACGGAGTCCGAGTCCGACGGTGACGAGCACGTGCACATCGCACTTGTCGCAATGGACGCTTTGAGGCGCACTACGGTGTGGTTTCGACGGTTACAATCGGTTCTAACCGATTGAATCCATCCGACACGTGGCGGCACCAGGAGAAACGCCATTTCATCCGTGACACGTGGCGTCCTACGATTGATTGATGCCTCCAACCGCACCGTAGGCACCCGTTCGGAACATGCACTTCACGCCTATATAAGGCCCCACAGAATTCGACATTGAAGGACACGAAATACACCATTCGAACTCACAACAACGAGTTTGCATACATACATCTCATACATAGTAAAGTCTAGAATCGAATACTCGTCCCGAGTATCGAGTTGTTCGCCGGAACTGCACACGTCGTGCAACGTCTCAAAGTTCATCAGAACCGTTGTATCTTGGGGGCAATTGCTGTAGACCGCGTGCACGAGAGCGAAGCAATATTGTCTTACGGAGATAGAGTCTAAGTCTAGCCTCGGTTCATTTCTTTTCTGTCTTTCATTTTTCGTACACATATCACACACGCTTATATATTTTCCAACAACAAAATGATAACAAATTGCATAAACATTATTCAAAACGTTAAATTATTCCTCCTGGAACACTAACAAACATCAAGATATAATAATCAATCCTTAAAAAATTGGGGAAAATTTTAAAAAATATAACATGAAATTGAGATAATATCTGGATCTAAATCTGTCTAGACTTCATTCTTAATTTTTTCACTTCCAACAATCACAATATTCTTGACTCGGGCAAGGATGCGGACTGCGGGCGACGACCTTCGATTCACAACCTCTCTACTGCAGCGAGGCAAAGGATCTCATACCAGTCCGGCTGGGTGTTCCTAATTTGGCGGTCTCCGACAGGTAGCGTATCGACGATGGAGAGAATTTGGCCGGTGGGGGTGAGCTTGCGGCCAGAGCCACACGCACGAGCGGCCAACGACTTGCTTACCATCCTACACGCGCCAATAGCAGCTTTTGGTGATTGTCAGCCACCGCAAGGCACTACGCGAGTAGTGGTCATCGAGAAAAATCAATTTTTGGGGAGATGACAACTGCAAATTGCTACAAGAAAGCTATTTTCGTCTTTATTGTGGGTCTGCTGCGTCGAAGCTGCGGAGGGTTAGGTGGAGAAGAAAGAGAGAAATGAGGTGGCAATGAGGTGTCATTTATGTGTCTTCCACTTCAATTTCGGGCTGCACTAGGAGAGCCACGCTCTCCTCACGTGCAAGTTAGCTTGATTGGGCCGGAATTTGTCCTAAAAACGCAACAAATAAATTATAAAATTCTAGATTTGCAAGCTCACAAAATTTTGTCCTAAAATTACAAATATTCCTGAAAACGCAACAAATAAATTATAAAGTCCTAAATTTGCAAGCTCACAAAATTTTGTCCTAAAATTTGCAAATCACCTATAATTACATTCCTAAAAAGACTCTTGACTCATGAGGAACTCATGGGAGCTTTAAAAAATATTTACACACACACATTGCTTTGTCGATCCATCAATTCCTCTTCATAAATGTATATGCATCCAAGAAAAAGAATATGAATAAAATATCGAAATTCTTTTTACACTAAGAATATTCACAATGTTGATGTGTTGTGGACTTCAGATAGAGCCACTTAAGTGCAATGAGTTGACACCGTGATGGAATTAATTTTAAGTTTTAGACTTTTTCATTAATATTATCCTTTTTTTTTGAAGAAATATTTTACTTCTACATAAATATTTTGAAATTTAAAAAGTATAAGAAAAAAAAAATTTACAACTTAACACTTGAACCTAAAAACAATAAAAAAAAATTCTAATACAATATAAAAGTAAGCTCAAAACTAAGTAGAAAATAAAAAGCTCAATGTATACAATTAACCTAACCTGATTAAAAGTATTTCAATTATTTCTTCACAAATTAACACCGTTTTTCTTTCTTTCCTACAACTCTCCATCTCCTCCGTTGCGTCTTCTTCTCCATTTCCTCCGCTATCGTCGTCTTCCTTTCTTCTTCATGTCCTCCTCGGCAGCAACTTCTTCTTCAGGTTTATTAATCAGTTCTTTTTTTTTTTCCTTTTAGTATTGGTGCGTGCACCGCACCGGCTCGAGAAAAGAAGAAGTCATGGCACGATGGAGCACGTGCGTCACTAGAGGGGCTTGATGGTGGGGTGGCTTGAGCCGACATCGAGCCCCTTGTGAATGCTCTAATATTTGATGTACTCCAATATTCTAAAGAAGTGATGAAGTAATTAATTATGAACTTATGGGACAAAAATTGTTAGTATAGACCCGACCTCGTGACTTCATGCATGAGATGAGACAATCCACCAGCATGCATTAAATTAACAACTGCCTCATTTAATAACTTATCTCATCCACCCAGATTGCCTCAAACTGAAATATTCCCATAGGAGTAATAAAGAAATTGGGTTTCCCAATTTGAAATATCAAATACTATGATTTTCATGTTTATTATACTCAAATATAACAACGCCGGCTGATGTAACTACTTAGATTAATATTTCTTATATATTACAATGATATATATATATATATATATATTTTTTTTTTTCTGACAATCATAAATCATGCAAATATGAGCGATATCGTAGTTCCTATATTCAGATTTATTTTATATAAGTAATTTTCTATATATCAATATCTCAAAAATAATCTTAATACCTAATAATTTTTACAGGTTACAAATCATAAGGAAAAGAATGAAGAGAATAGAATAATCCAAAGAGAAAAGGTCTAGAATCGTGGGCTATATCGAGTCAAAATATTAATTTAGAAGTCTGCGAACTTTCTTTTTCACTCGCTGTATTTTTAAATTGACGAAAAACTTTGGCTTTGGAATCTCAGCATTCAGGTTTGACCAGGCTCAATCAGTAATATAAGTAGCTGCCACTGCCACGACGGTCGATTAATAATTTATTACTATTTTTTTTATCTAAATAATTTATTACTAATTGAAAAAATTAAAGTGTTTCCCTTAAAAAAGAAAAATGAAAGTATAACTATGATAATGACGCTTGTAAATGAACAAATTGTTGATTCAATCAAATGATTTTATAAATGTGTCTCGACACTCACAAGAAAATTGAGTTTTTGATGAAATTTGTTTATTTATACTCCATCCGTTCTTATATAAGTGTCTCATTTGGTTTTGAGCACGATAGTTAAGAAAGATGAAAAAGGTATTTTGAGTAGGGTAAAAAGTATGATATAGGGGTATTGTTAATAAATTATTTAATATTGCTAATCTTGTTTAGTTATTGCCTCAAATTCCATGTCTTCGTTTCTTCATCAATATTGTTGTTATTGATCTTCTCCTCTTCTGGCACTTCACCACTGCAATCATCTTTGTCGTTGTTTTCAGTCTTCAGCGGCTCTTGTTGCGAATTTTCGCCCTCTGTTTTGCTACTCTTGCAAGGAATTTTGATTAAGATTTTCGATCTCTTGGTTCCAACTGCATCGACTTCTTTCGCCTTTTATTAGCCTCGATTTTCTGAGTAGTTCGCTCAGAAGTTGTTGAATGGGGCCTGTTTCTTGCCTCGTCCGACGTCGAATTGGTTGAGAGATTTCTTCAGTGCTCAACGAAACCACCTTGCCTTTGTCGGAACCTTCGGAATCCGGAGGCGAATCATGCCTCGGCAAATGCCAAGCCGGATCACTGCCGGAAGGCGAATATCTCCTCCACTCGCGTAGCGGATGTGGTTTAGATGATTCACCAGAAGACCATTTCCCCAAGTAATCCCGTGGACCGGAGACCAACGAGGTGACGGCGCCGCCGTCGCAGCAGCAGGGGAGTCATAGGAAGGGAACTGGTTCCGAGGCGGCGTCGTCGAGACGGAATCACGCAGCGGCGACTGGCGGGTCCTCTCTATGTCCGCCGCGCGAAAGCACTGGTTCGCCCGTAAGCGCCGCAGCCGCAAAATTGAGGACGGTATCCGGACGGAGCTCCGATCGCAGGAGGCGCCTCCGCGGCGAACGGGACCTGCTCAGACTTTCTATGGTGGCCGGAGGTATGGATTCGAGCGGGGTTATAGAGGAGATGCTGAGCTCGGTGATGGCGATGAGGAAGATGATGATTCTAGATTTGGGTTGTCGAATTGTTTGATGGATTTGGGTTGAAATTAGGGAATTAGATTAGGGATTTAATTGTGGGTCCAGAATGGCAAAGGGTAGTAAACATTGCAAAAGGTGGATGTTACTTTTGTACGAAACGTGTAAGTCGGATACTTATTTGAGGACAAGAGAAAGTGGTAAGTAGGACACTTATTTAAGGACGGAGGGAGTATTTTTTTTTTTCACATTTTCAACTTTAGAAAATGTAATGAATCTAGACGAGTAAAAACAAAAAAAAACAGACGAAAAGAATACAAATTTACGTGAAAATTCAAAATGGAGAAAACTACCGGCAAATGAGAAGATTTCATTGTGTATGTCAAAATAGGATTACAAAGAGCTAGCAACAATGACTAATATAAGAACCCTAAACAAATTTCATACGGTGAGGGCTTCACGCCACACCCCCGATGAATGTAGTGGTGGCTATCGAGATTGGGCTAGTACCTGAAGCTCCAACCACATTGCGAAAAAAAAAATTCGAAGTTTCATCAAAAACCTTTCAAGGCCGAGTCAAACATTCTTTACCACTAAGGCTATCTGCATCCCTTAGAGACCACTAGTGCTCTTCAAGGGTGTCTCCAGCACTAGAGACTCTTTAGAAATTCCTACCCCTGCATCCCAACGGTCTCCAAGGGATCTCCAGCACCATATTAAATAATTCTCAATTTTCATTAAATTAATTCATAAAATTCTATCAATAAAAATAACATAAAAATATTTCATTAATTCAAATAAAAAAAATTACATTAATTGAAATATAAAAAAATACCATTAATTGAAATTAAAAAAAACTACTACATTAATTAAAATTTGGACTATTCCGGTAGAGGTCCAAATTTGCGCCAAAGGTGCTCTGTCAGATCATTGGTAAGCCGAACGTGCTTTCGTTGATCTCTCAAGTCGGCTTCCCGAGCGAGATAGGTCTTAAAGGCGATCGGAGTGGGCCGATGGGATATGCCGCTAGTGGACGGAGAATCGGAGTCGTCTCTCCAATTCTCCACATCCTCCTGCTCGTCTTCGATGATCATGTTGTGCAAAATAATGCACGCGAACATGATGTCTCGGAGATGCCTCGTGTACCAGCACCGACCCGGAGCCCGAATTATTCTCCATCGGGCTTGGAGCACTCCAAAGGCCCGCTCTATATCCTTTCTGGCAGACTCCTGCATCTTCTTGAACCTCGTCGTCTTTGGGTCAGTTTCAACCTTCGGCGCTTTGATCAGTGTTGGCCAACCAGAGTAGATTCCATCGGTCAAGTAGTACCCCTTATCGTATCGGTTGTCATTGACGGTGAAGGTGCACGGTGGAGCTCTATTCTCAAGCACGTCGGCGAATAAGGGCGACTGGTTGAGGACGTTGATGTCGTTGTTGGAGCCGGCACACCCAAAAAAGGCATGCCAGATCCACAAATCCTGCGACGCCACCGCCTCTAAGATTAATGTGGGCACGCCTTGATCGCCGTGCGTGTAGGCACCCGCCCACCCTTTTGGGCAGGTCCTCCAAGCCAGTGCATGCAATCCAGGCTCCCGAGCATCCCCGAAAACCCATGCGGTGTCGGCAGCATTTGGCTTCCTCAGGTATCGCTCGCCGAAGAGGTCGATCATTGCTCGGCAAAATTTTTTGAGGCAAAGCCGGCCCGTGCTATCGCCGATCTTCAGGTACTCGTCGAAGGAGTCCGCAGCACCACCGGTGGCCAGTTGTCGTACCGCTATCGTGCATTTTTGCACCGACGTCAGCCCCCATCATCCAGTTCATTTTGTCGATGCGTGAAGTAGCGGACGTTGTCCTCCAACGTCTTGCAGATGCGCAAGAACAAATGCTTATGCATCCAGAAACGGCGTCAGAAAAAATGCTCGCTGTAGGTGGGGTTGTCGGCGAAGTAGTCAGCGTGTAGGAGCGCACACGCCGCTTCACGGTCGCGGTCGACGAACCCCCTCGCCCTCTTCTTCTTCTTTTTCCCGCCGCCAAGTGTGCATGGATGTGTCGATCCACGTCCGCCATCATCTCAAGTACCTCGTCGTCGGTGCTGCCCTCGACATATTCCACCGACGAAGATGAAAAACTCGACGAAGACATTTTTTTAGAGTTGGATTTGAGAGAGAAAGAGGTTGTATTTTTGTTGTGGGATGAATGAGGGATGAGAGGTTGTATTTATAGTGGAGGAAAATAATAAAAAAAATAAAAAAAAAAGAAAATCGGAAATAGCCATTGCAAAACGTTCGAATTTTTTTATTCGAAAATGGACGCGCGTGGGTTGCACACGCTGGCATCGAGCCGGTCTCATGCGTTCGAGCTGGTCTCGAGCCAGGCGGGCTTGCCACGCCACCGCCTCGAGCCACTCCCGTCGCAAGCATCCCTTGGAGACCCTCCAACGGGACGCGATACGGCGAGCCTAATATTAAGAGAACAAAGCAACTCCTAACCTTAGGAGTTGATCTGCACCACTTAATGGTACGTTAGGGGCATGACAACCCTGACCTATTCTTAAGGGTGTATATACACTTCGGTATAAAAGTACTCCCTCTGTCCTAATTGTAAGGTCACACTTTCCTTTTAGGGATGTTCCAATAGTAAGGTCTCATTCCAAAATAAAAATAATTAACTCTTCAAAAGCTATAGGACCTACCATTTTTCATCCATTTACTTTTGTTTCTTAATACTCGTGTCCAAAGAAGTGAGGTCATGTTTTTGGGACAGAGGGAGTATAAGACTATGTGCAGTGGGTGCCTCAATGGGGGGCTCAAGACACCCAAACCATGGAGACACCCCGCTGCAAAGCCTCACGGCTCGAGCCCGTCTCGCTGGAACGAGACAGTCTTGTTCCTTATTGTAAAAAAAAAGTTAATTGTGTAATTAAATAAATAAATGTGCTAATATTTAACACAAGTGGGCTTTGCCCTAATGGTTCAGGCGTCTCTCTTCTCCATAAAGGGAAGAGATTCGGATCCCCTTTGAAGCAAATGGATTTTTTAATACTCTCTTTTCTTCAGTTTTTTTTTTTCACTTTTTTTTTCTTTTCTTCTTCAGTTTTTTGTTTCAGTTTTTTCTTTTCCTTTTTTGATTTTTCTTTGCATTCTTTCCTTTTTTTTCTTCATTTTTCTGTTCTTCTTCAATTTTTTTTTCCATTTTTCATTTTCTTCTTCTTTGATTTTTCTTTTCTAGTAATGTAATTTGTTTTTATTTCTAATATATTTTATGTCTAGTAATGTAAGTTTTTAAGTAAATGAAATTTTCAAATTTTCTTATTAGAATTAATGTGAAATACATATATATGAATTAGATAGAGCCACCCATAGAGACAATCCACTGCAGCTCAATGTCTCTATTTCCATCAACACCCCATAGAGACACCTCCAAAAGATATTACCACTGCGGATAGTCTAAGAATGTATATATATGCACCATAATCTTATATATATAATCAAATAAATCACTAGACTACCATATAGGTGAAACCTTTTGACACTTTTGATTGGTATTATTATTACTTTATATTTGTACTAATCTTACCCTAATAGTCAACTTAATAGAAATAATAACATTTGAGAAGAATGATTTCATCAGCTGAAAATGGATACTATATAAATTGATTTATAATTAGGTAAAATAAACCTTTTCGAGGATTTAAATCCTTACATATAATTTTTGTTTTATTATACATATTCATAACTAATAGGGCTTCATTAAACTTAAAAGAACTGACCCATCTATTGTTGACTTGTATTATTAATTAAATTTTCTTGGACAAACCCATCAAGAAAGTTACGAATGTTGCACTCAAGTTAAAATATCAAATATGGCCAATTAGGAATTGGCTTTGGGACAGTCTTGTATCGTATGTTGTTGTTTTGAAGTAATGTTTCCAGCTATTCCTTAATTTTACTCAGCAATATACCAAAATCATCGCATTTGTTTAATTTACATTATTTTGGAATTTTATATTCTACTTTCAGTCAATTTTATATCACCAATATTTACTACTAGTGCATAAATAATGCATTAAGACCTAGTACTATTCTTTATTTATAACTAAACAAAAAGTAAACACCCTCTTTCTGGAACCTATGTATTTAAAATATTAATTTATTTAAAAAACAATTCTAATCACCTGCAATCGTGAAACGCAACCAAACAAGGCTTAAATGCCTCGTGTCCAATTTCGGAAAATTAATTATCCTTTTAAATAATACAAGTCCGTGAATTAAAATTTTATTTTATTTTTATTCCGGTCACTTCGTTGTACTTGATTTATTTGAAATGTGGTTGCAATTAATTACACTTGATTAATTAAAATGAATTTTGTTGCAATCGCGGACTCATAATAATTATTCAACAACTGCACAAATTAATGAAAGTTTTTAGTTTTATATTCGTGCTTATTATTTAATTTTTCAAAAAAAAAAAACAAATATTAGTGCGTATATAATAGTTCAAAAAAAATAAAAAATAGTGCGCATAATATTTCTCCAATTCTCAAGTTAAAAAAAAAAAAAAAAAAATCTCCATTTCATTTTCATGCTCCTTCAAGTCTTCAAACAATTCGTACCGCTTAAGGTGTCCGCTTTCCATTTTTTCCCTTTTCAACAATCGCTCCACTTTTCCAAATTTCAAAGTGACGCGCACTATTGCTACATACAGAAAGAAGAGAGAGAGAGAGAAGGGAGGGGGGAGGGGAGCAGAAAACCCCGATCAACGACAGGTTAAACCGTTGCGCACGTGCTGACATTCCCGCACTTAACCACCACCGGAGAAGAGGTAACCACCCGACGAAGGGTAGAATCGGAAATTCAACCACTGCGGATGGCCCCTCCCCGCAAAGCCAGACGGTTCTCTACTTCTGGCCGGTCGTCGGTCATCGACTCCTTGCGCGGCTTCACGCTCTCCGGCGTGCGCGTCAACAAGGAGGACCTTCAGAAGAAAATCACCTTCCCGGAGTATCTCCGCCGCGCCATGAGGGAGGCGATCCGAGCCAAGGACGCCAAGGCCGGCGCCGCGGTCCAGCTATACGAGGCGGCGCACGGCGAAGACGCTCCGCCGGCTGAGCCTGCTGAGTGGCCGATTGTAGTGTTCATCAATTCGAAGAGTGGCGGGCGGCACGGGCCCAAACTTAAGGCCCGGCTCCAGGAACTCATGGGCGAAGAACAGGTAATTTCTTACGGCAGTTTTTTTAGGTGCACGAGCGCGTGCTTTATACGTGCGCCACAATATCTGGAGTAGATACGCTCAATTTAATGCGTCAGTGTTCACTGCATTTGTGTGTGGTGTTGCACTGTAATTATTAATTGCAGTGTGCTTCAGAATTCAGATGTTTCTTTTTTTTCTTTCTATATAGATTTTTTGGTTTAGTAGGATCATCCATCATTTCTGTGTGATCATGCCTTTTTCGTTTTAGTTTTTAAGATTTTGTGTGAATTTTGTTTTTATTTGGTAAATTGCATTTCCGCCTGAAACTTTTTTTAGCACTTTAATAACTTATTATTATGCCTATCTTCTCAATCCTCTATTTTCTATTTTATTAATGTCTAATATTATTGTCGGTTCTTCCATAAAATAAAAGAGAACTTTACCATGAAACTTCATACAATGAAACAATTTCCGTAGTTAGATAAATTTGTTGGAGCAAGTAAATTGCATAAATCACGTAAGGTTTTCACTTGAGAAATGTGAATAATTATACTTTTATTAACATTATTTGTAATTAATAAAAGTGGACAATTTTTCACCTGTTCCTTTTGTTCTGAGATTTAATCGGAAATTCCAATTGAGTTTTTTTCTTTTCTTTTTCTTTTCTTTTTTCTTTTTCCAGAATCGGAAATTCCAATTGAGTTTTTTTCTTTTTCCAGAAATAGGAAAAGCTTATAAAATTTCCGTATACAAAATGATAATGACATTCTTAAAAGCTGGTTCTAAGTTTTGCGAAGAATACGATTTTAGAATTTTAGGAAGAGAAGTGCCAACACAATTCCTTTTATTGCTTGTGAGAGATTTCCTGCAAAGGTTTGTCGGAGGGCTTAAAGGAAAGGTTGTCATTATTCTAATCATGTTTTTAGTCGGTTCATTTTTTATGCTATGTTTTAGATCATTCTCTTTCAATGCATCAAATTGCAAATGTAGCATTTTCTAGACAGCGGTCTCTGTTAGGTTTTGTAAGTATGAACAAAACAAGTATTGATTTTTGAGTTTGTTCAATCTCGAATTTACTGATTATTGTGGTCGTGGGTGGTGTTTGATAGCTGCAGTGAAACTGAACTCTCTCTTGCTTCTCGGCCTTCATTTTCTCAGAAAATGCTTCCTTTAACTGTAGATATACTTGTTTACATTCGTTGTATGTAGGCTGTCTGCATAATACAGTTGGCTGTTTGTATTACTTTGACGTTGGCCCTCAACAGTTAGATAGGTATTATTAACCTATGCTTCACATGTATAGCACTCCATGAAATTCATGTAATGTTACTTTAATGGTTGCTTTCTAGAGGGCTTGAAGGCATAAATTTAAGTACAACGACAGCTCATCCATAATCCATTATACCGTTGATCTGTCAAGTTGATTGCAAATACGTCTGAATGATGTGTCCTGAACAAAAATTCAATCAATAGTTAAAACTTGAACTGTTATTTTATCAGCATTGTTGTGGTATCATATGGTGGCCTAGTAAAATGCAGATTGGTTAATTTCTTACCTGATGCACTGCAAAGTTTTTGGTTTAGTACAACTCGTGTTTATATTATGCAACTAATTCTAGTTCTCAATGCTTATGTCCTGTTAAATCCTACCAGGTTTTTGACCTTTCCGTGGTAAAGCCTCATGAATTTGTTCGGTATGGATTGGCTTGCCTGGAGAGTTTTGCCAATCTTGGAGATGACTGTGCAAAAGTAACTCGTGAGAAACTTAAGATTGTGGTATGTATCTTTTGCCTACTTTCCATGCTAGATTACTGGTCATCATTCGCCAAATATCATTGTTAGGGATGTGGTTATGGTCAACTTAGACACAGGACCTTAATGTATGCAGGTGGCAGGAGGTGATGGCACTGTTGGCTGGGTTCTGGGGTGCCTTGGGGAGCTTAACACACAAAGCAGGTTTCCTATTCCGCCAACTGGAGTTATACCACTCGGTACTGGAAATGACTTGTCTAGGAGTTTTGGTTGGGTATGCTTTCACATATGTCCATGTTCGTATTTCCGTTCTGCCAAGCTAGTCTCCTATAAATCTTTGTCAACCTTAAAATTTTCAATTTTTCAGGGTGGCTCATTCCCATTTAATTGGAAATCATCTGTTAAAAGAACCCTTGAAAAGGTCGCCCATGCTCCTACTACTCGTCTTGACAGGTTACTTCTTAGTTTGTTAACTTCAATGATCTTTTCATATCATGCTGGTAGAATTGATTTTAGGAATTGCATACAGAAACTGGGATATAAAAATGAAGCATTGCCACATCATAGTTGGTGCCAATCTGAACTTTTTAACTTGATGAATTAAGCCTAAAATGCTATTTATTTGTCAATATTGGTGCATTGAATAAGGATTACCTGTACACTTTGTGGTATATCTGCAGATGTTGAGTTGTGATATCTTGTAAATAAAAAAAGTTTTTTATTCTCAACAACCTCTTTAATGTGCCAACTCTTGCAGATGTAACATTTTTCCGCAGAAAAAAGATTGATTTAAAAGACAAACATAACAAATATATGGCACTGTCATGACCTTTTTATTTGTTATAGTTCCCTTCTCTAGTTAGTTATATTAATGTGTTTTTTTCTTCTTAGAAGTGCACTGCCTTGATAATTTCGTGATTGCACCTTAATGTGCAGTTGGCAGGTCTTAATATCAATGCCATCTGGGGAAGAGTTGGAGCTACCTTATTCTCTCAAGGAAACAGAAGAAACACCTCTTGATCAGGTTTGTGGTTGACTTTGAAATTTATTTCTTTCAGGAGTATCTATTCATTTTACTCGATCAGTGCAGCTTATAGTTTTGGAGTCATTCCTTTATTCAGTTGTCATTGTTTAGGTAACTATTTGTGTACCTGATTTAGATGACGTTCTTAAGCTAAGATATCTTTTGCTGATCAAAGTATCCTTTATTGTTTATTTTATATGAGTCATTCATAAGGATTTTAACTGCTAGATTTGTCATGTGTAATCCTGCATCTAACTTGCTGATTATGCAGGATCTAGAAGTTGAAGGGGAGCTACCAGAGAAGGTTTCCTGCTATCAAGGAGTATTTTATAATTATTTCAGCATAGGTTTGTATTTGAATGCTAATTGCTCTCTCTTTCATATGTTTATTACTTTGTTTTTGACAAAGTACTATGTTGTGTTTACGAAGGTATGGATGCCCAAGTTGCTTATGGTTTCCACCATTTACGCAATGAAAAACCTTACCTTGCTCAGGGTCCCATCTCAAATAAGGTAACTTATCCATTCCCACAAACTCGAACCTTACCGCATTCTGGTCATTGATCTTCAATAGGATGCTTTTGTTTCCAACATATTCCCTGTCGAAAGTAGCCTCTGAATATGATATATTTTAAATATTTTATAGCTACGGTGCATATGAATTGAGAATGCAGAGAGTACCTATCATCTTATGCTGCTTACTGCATTTTCCCACGAGTTTTTTGTGCAAGGCTCATTTCTCACTCACTATTTCTAAATTGTGCTTACTGCAGATGATATACTCTGGATACAGTTGCCAGCAAGGGTGGTTCTGCACACCTTGCAGCAGTTATCCTGGTTTAAGGTTGGTTTCGTCTCGTGTTCCCTATTCCCGCTGACTATTTAACATTCCTATTCAGAATCCCTTTATAAATCTTTTCCAGATTTGTCACAGAATCACACCTAATCACACCTATGCCCACCAGTTAATCAGTCCTTGCTCAAAGTTCCGCTGTTTTGAATCATTGAGATCTCATCCGAGCACTTGCTTGTTCTCATTGCATAAATTACTTAATATGTTTACAAGTTATCTTCTGGCTTTTCTTCTTCAAGTAACCATGTGTGTTTTTCATTATATAAGTAGTTATGTCATTTTCATTACAAGTTAATCTGAAATCCACCTTGTGGTTTTGTTTCTCCATTTACCCTACAATTGTTTCTTAGAATCTCATTTAGATTCAATCTGGTTTTCCCCCAGACCCTATTATTGCTATAGCTAGCTGGCACATTCGATTTCCTTTTCTTTATAAAAAAATGCTAGATTCATGCCAGCTCGTTCATAGTTCTTTGTCCTTCTGTCCATTGTTCATGGAAAATAAGTCAAGTTTAACTTCATGGGTTGAGGGCTACCTCTGAGCTGTTGATTCATTCTTTAAAATTTAGTATATACATTTATATATGGAGTGCGTTTTGCTGATGGACTTGGCATGTAAGTAACTTCTGCTTATTCTATATGTTTTTCACATTGTCATGCAGGTCTTTAAAACAATATCTTGAGGATATATGTGAAGAAAGTGAATCAGTTAAAGTGGGAGCAAATCCCAGTCCCGTCAAGGTTAGTCTTTTATCATTGTAACTTCCCCCAAATTCAGCCATTTTCTAATTCTTTTCTCTAAGCCATTATCTAATTCTAATTGATTTTCTCTAGATATGATTTTGATACATTATGCGTTGTCTAACCGTCTTATGGATCTTCCAGTGTGAGATCTATTGTTGTTCTCAATCTTCCTAGTTATGGAAGTGGAAGAAATCCCTGGGGCAAGCTGAAGCCAGATTATCTAGAGAAGGTACTTTTATTGTGCACTCCACCTTACAACTTGATCTTCTTGTCAAGATAACATTATTATCATTTTTGGTTTTTGTTCAAGCAAAGTACATATTGCTACTGCTACATGCTTGTTGGCAGGATTAAATATAATAGATTGTAAATCTGGAGGACTTAATGGACGGTTACTTTCATGTCTTTTTTTTTTTTGCAATTGAGGCAGGCTTGGGTAGTTTTTATTTCGGTCAAATCCTATTTTAGGATTAATGCAATCTTATTGAGGTGTTCGATTTTTATACTTTTTGCCCTACAGCCTGGATACACGGTGCTGCCTCTTTTATCCTTTCCCTTGAAAAGAGAATTTTTGTTTGTTTGTGTGGGGCTCTTTCACATTCCCCTCTGATTCCTTCGACCTTTTCACCTTTTCAGATGTCCATGAAAATAAACTATAAAGAAACACACTTATTCGTTCTGAATTTTTTTCTCTTAAACAAATATTTTTTCTGTAAATTTGATTTAATCACTGGAGTATTTTACAGCTTATAAGCTGATGAAGTGTATTTTCTCCGTTTCTCTCCTTTGTGTTTTTGCACAGAGGGGGTTTGTTCAGGCTCACCCTGATGATGGTTATCTGGAAATCTTTGGTCTTAAACAAGGATGGCATGCTTCGATGGTTATGGCTGAAGTAATATCTGCCAAACACATAGCTCAGGTAACACATATAACTAAGTTATCTTGCTTGTTGGGTCAGTGCAAATACGCTCTTTTAATACAAGTTATGATGATTACAATATCTGAATTTGAGGAGGTTGGACTCGATCTCTAAACATTTACAAATGTGGTCTTAAGAAGTTGGCCGTGTGGTGCATATGAGACATGTCTCTGATCTTTTAGGTCTTGATTTATACAGTATGTTGTAGAAATCTTGATAACCTGATTTAAATTCTTGGTAAAAGTACGCGTTATGGTTTTGATAATTAATGAAACCACACTGGTCCAGGCTTCAGCTATACGGTTCGAGCTGAGAGGAGGAGAATGGAAGAAGTCGTACCTGCAAATGGATGGCGAACCATGGAAACAACCCATGAACAAGGAGTTCTCAACCTTCGTGGAAATTAACAGAGTAGCGCATCAGTCGCTCATGGTCAGGGCAGAATAGGTTCGTTAATGTATGTAGAGCAGCAAGACTACTAACTACAGCATGAAGTCGCTGTACATTTATATCTCTACATTAGCTTTGCATATAATATATACTTTTAAGTCGAAATTCCAAAGTGATACTAGATTATGTAAAACTCAATTGACAAGTATTGTGTTCTCGTAAATTCTGATGAATGAATTTCAATGTGATTGGTGCTTTGGTTGTTGCTGGCATCTTCAAGTTTTTGCTCACTGCGTCACTCCTAGTGTGTACTTGAACGTCGAACAAAAATAAAATAAAATGGGTCCCTTTGAAAACAGGGAAAATTATTGTCATGGACTTGAATTTAGAAATACAAGTTGTGAAGTTGGGACCATAACCATATGATGCAGGGCATCCCTGATTCAATTGTGGGCTACAAGTTCCTCATTTAGAGCAGTATTAGGGTCATTTTCGAGGGCCATTTCTGATAGATCTGCAGCTTCATCTCCCATACCTGGTGCATCATCACCATCTCCGGGAGGAGGTGGAGGAGCACCGCCATTATTATCTGGGCTAGAATCATGGCTCCCTCCCTCTCCAACATAACTCGACAGCTCTGTAGGGTGTTGGTCACTTGGAGTCCTTGTACAGAAGCAACTTGGGGATAAAATGTTGCGCGATATGAGCGAGTCTCTGTCCAATTGATGTGGTGGAGCAGAAGAGAGCAAACACGACAAATGATCCAGTAACAAAGAATAAGCCTGCAAATTCTTGGAGAGTGAGGCTGGAGGTCCCTTGCGAGATTACCGAAGACAAGGGATCTTGTGAAGAATATCCTGGCCCAAAGTTTTTTCCTTCAAGATAACTCATAGTTGGACCTTGAGTAACATTCAATATGGCTTTTGAGAAGTGCCGAGTTAAGGGAGATTCGGGTGGAAAAGCCTGAAATTTTGACATAACGTTTTAGTATTTCAAAGAAACGAAAGGTTTTAGTATTTCAATGAAAATTGTAATGCATTGAAAGGCGATGAAGAGGAATGAATACTTACAAATCCAAAACCACCTGTTTGGTAAGTAGGTCCAACAATTTTGTATCGATTCATTAAAAGCTTCATGTAAGGTAGCTCGTCAAATATAGCATCTACCCCTCCGTTTTTGCTCCCTCTGGACATACCGTCGTCGTGGTATCCTTGGATAGATGAGTAGCCTCTCAGACTTGATTCATTAATATGCAGATTCTCTGTCAAGAATTTTTTCATGAAGGAACCTTCTTGGTAGCCCACATAGTAACCTTCAGAAAATGAGAACTGAAGTTGATCAAGTGTTAGGATTGCTGATAAATTGGCTGTGAAGCTTTGCATCAGTATGAACGCCATAAATAGCCAGCACACGAGCACGAAAAGAGACCAGTTGCTGGAGACCACATGCCCTGTCAAAAGCAAAACAAGATGTAGCTGAAACATAACACTAATATAATATGGCAGGCATGTTAGAAATTAAGAGAGAAACAGTTGGAATAGTTAGTTACTGTCTTGGAAAGCAAGAATATTACTATTGGAGACCACTAAATAGCTCCCACATGGTCGGATCCTCGATTTTCCAGAATGCAAAGAACTATCCCAATCAACATGGAGCATACAACAATTGCCAGCCAGAGATCCCATCTCAAGGGCCTAATAAAAATCCACATATCAAATGGTTTCTTGTTTTTCACTACTAGTACAATTCCTGATTCTGAATATGGCAGTGAGAAATCAGCATTCTCTGCTCGTGGTGCCCAAATTGTGGCATCCGCCACTCCTATGTCAACTTCCTGTTGCCATAATGAAACTGAATGACAAGCATGAAAAATAACCGGAGGGGAACTATGCTAGTTGCTGTTGGATAGGAGATTACCTTAATTTTGTGGGGAAACATGTCGAAACCCAAAAATACTCCGGTGTTATCATTGATGCAATGAAATGTATAGTTGACTAGGAAAGGCAATTGCTTCACTGCTTCGAGGAAGACATCTACTGCAAAGCCAGTAGCACGTGTTTCATTCGTTGCAGGATCAATCGCCACGTTAACAAACTCTATGAATCCGTACCTACAAGGAATTCCAACTTTTAGCCTTCCCGTTGGAGGGATGCTCCACCCTATTGGTTGTATGACGGAGTCCCCCGGCCACAATATCTTTTTCATTTCTTTGTCTGATTTTGAGTGTATTCCTTCTTCTTTTGCTCTCACTTCTCTTGTTATCTCTCTCTCTCTCTCTCTCTCTCCACTCCAAAATCCCACCCTTCTCTCTCCATTTCCAATTATATTAAATATCTCATATGCACCACCCTTCAATTTTCCATCAACCAGTTCAAAATCTCCGGCTAAGCCTCCAAACTTTGTTTTGGACAGCTCACTCACAAGCTTTGGACCAAAAGAAGAATCTACAGGTTTAGTATTTTCGACCCATAAACCATATATATTATGATCCATAACTGAACCTGAAGCTATAATACTAATTTTTTTCCATCTTTGATGAAAACTTTTCAAATTTTTGGAGGCCATCACATAAGGTCGAATTCCCACAACTCCATCCATTAATTCACGCGTCTCAGAGATGATAGAATTCAAGAAGATGGATATGCTATCAGTTACAATCCATGCATACCGTTGGCTCATCATTCCTGCATCATTTGCAAGAGCGAATAACCGGGAGCCTAGCAGAGGGTTCATGTGCACCAGAAACACCCTAGTTGGCTCCGCGTTAACCATGTTCAGCTGGTGCTTGATATGACTATCATCAGCAGATAAGGGAATGGCAGCCATATATGTCAACTTAATGCCAACATCTTGGAATGCTTTAATAGTATGAGACAGAAACTGATTGCCAAATTGGGTGTCTTCATACAAGATCACAGCTTCAGACCATCCAAATCTCCCACAAATGGCTGCAAGAGCCTCTGCTTCAACTGCATCATCCAAACTTGTCCTGAGAAAATATCTGTTGGGAGCATAGGACAAAGCCGAGCTTCTTGCAGTGAAGGAAACAATCGGCACCAAAGCAGCTTCCCCAACTGCTTCAACAAATGTTTCTTGCATCGATCCTTGACTTCCTAAAATCGCCACTACTTGTTCATGTTTGACTAACTCAACAACTGCATGGAATCATCAAGCAACTTTTGTTATACCATCCCAAAAATATCACTTAAAGTTTTAGACTATTAATTACCAAAAGTAAGTGAAAGAAATCTCCACAAACCAAGTCTATACCTGCCAAATTAAGATCAAGGGTGTTTTTAACATCCTTGTTGATCAGTTGCAATCTTGTTTCATAATTTGAATGCCAAGAGTAGAAATCTGAAATCGCCATATCCATGCACAACTTCACCATAGCGCCAAAAGAGGATCGTGTCAATAACTACACGAACAGGGACTGGTGTCTGCATTTGTGTTGAGTTCATGTTCATGTGAGCATAAATACTGTTAAAGTAAAGTATGTACTAAAAAAGAGAGAAATATAAGAAATGGATATTGTAAAGCATGGTCATTTCGCAGGAGTAGCCAAAATAATGTTGTTGCATCCATATATATGGGGTGGGATAGCATAATGGCAGCAATGTATGTCCAAGCATCCGAGAATTAAGTGAATTTCGTCTAGAAGTCTTAGAATAA
The DNA here is from genome assembly GCA_029490685.1 of Schizonepeta tenuifolia. NCBI lineage: Eukaryota > Viridiplantae > Streptophyta > Magnoliopsida > Lamiales > Lamiaceae > Schizonepeta > Schizonepeta tenuifolia. The sequence continues at coordinate 37,058,949 of CM055960.1, forward strand.
TAAAATGAGATAATCATGGACTAAAAAAAGACTCCTGAAAATGCTACTACTGCTAACTAACAGAAACTGGAATTAATTAAGAGAGTGTTTGGCTAAGCTTAAAAGCTTTTTAAAACAGCTTATAAGCTCCTAAATCTTTAATAATGAATAACTTATAAGCTGTTTTAAGGAGCTTAAAAGCTTAACCAAACACCCTCTAAGTCAACTCTGAGAGAGTGACTATCAATTTCAATAATCAATCACTTGTGCAAATACTAATTACATGATCAGGGATAGTGCTAGAAATTTTATATTGGAAGGGCGAACTTTCTCAAAATTCAAAATATAAAAGTTGATATATATTTAATATTAACGCATCATTAATATTTTTCGCACAATATACATATTCTATACATGAACATTAAAAAATAATTATAAAGATAAATTACATGGTCATAATTAATAAGAGTAACTAATTCCAAATTTGACCAATTGCATAGAAACGACAAAATAAACACATAAGTTTTAATATTTTAGTTTAGACTTCTACAATTCATTTCAAATTTGACAATACTTCCTCCGTCCACGATAAGTGTGGTCCGCAGGGAGTGACACAGTGGGTGAGAGTGAAAAGGAAAAAGTATATGAGTGGACAATAAAACCCACAATTATTTGTTATATGTGGAGAAGAATGAACCAACTTAAGGTAATTTGGTAAATAAAGAAACTTTTAAGGATAAAGGGGTAGAGGGTTATGTCCACTTTTGGCTGAACCACACTTATTGTGTACTGCCAATAAAAGGAAATCGAACCATACTTATCGTGAATGTAGAGAGTATAATTTAATAACCAACTAGCATTTATCACTTAAACAATTAAACTCCGTTTTGCTGCCGTTCGGCGTATATAATTTAATTGGATTTTTTTTTATCGTTTGAGATTGAGCTTGAATAATGGGCTTAAAAATTGGTTAATATTATGTTATAGTCTAATTATTAGTCTTATTTATATGTTTAGTCAACTCCGAGAGAGTGACTATCGATTTCAATAAAATTAGTGTGCAACCCGTCGAAAATCGACCGAGAACTACATTATGTTATAATTTATAAATAGATAATCATAAAAAAAAAGTAATACGCTACAACAATTAAAACTAAGTTTTTTTTTTACAAATTCAACATAATTTAAAATATGAAAAAATTATATATTAATTACTTCTCAAAATTAAGATTTAAAGACTTCATATCTAAACTTTGAATCAAACCAACTCAAATTAATTTGATGAAGTTGCAAAAGGTTGATCTCATCTTACATAATGGATGAGACATTCTTGTACAAATTTTTGCCGAGGTTTCTAAGTTCTTAAAATATTATTTTAACTATGAATTCAACCAATTAAATAATTGGTCAAATTAAATTGGTTGTGGCAAAACAACTGGATGAGAAATATATATTAATTTGAATATTTATACAAGTTTTTCAAGAGTGGAACTATATTAAAAAAACAAAGTGGGATAGATAAATTTGCATTGAGTATAGTGTTATATATTAAGAAATTTATATTTTATGATAATATATTTTCGTTAATTTATATTAGCCGCCTATAGTCATTAGATCTTATAAGTGATGGATGCTTAGATATTGATGATTTTTATTTCCTTAGCTTAGAATATATATTTATTTATATATGTATATAAATGAAGTAAAAATATATAAAATGGAGATTTAAGATAAATAAGAATACTTGATGGAGATTGCGCCACGTAGGACCTAAATTTTAAGGTAAAGCCTCAAATCCGCATCGGTATTAATAATATATATAGATTACTTGTTCAAATACTAATTACATGATGCAACGTGGAACTTGAAGTGAAGCTACAAACAAACAATTAACATTTTAAATACACTATTAGTGATGATTTTTATATTCGTAATTACAAGGAGAATACAATTAAAGACAATTAATATTTACAAATATTTAATTAGATTGTTTCTCTTATGCTACATTTATCTAAACTCCACAAATTCTGGAACACAACTATAAGTTTATACAATTTCTATGAATTATTCTCACCATCATGGTCAGTTGTTGCTCCGGAATTATGAGCAGCAGGAGTTTGATCAGTTGGGCCTATTTGATGCATTTCCACACCACCATGTTGAGGTGAAGGAGGAGGACTAATCAAATTATTTTGCAGTGGTTCATGAAAAATCCTCTCCGCCTTCCGATGATTCTCCAGCAACACTAGCATCCTCCACAGGACTAAGTGTTGAAGTCCTAAAACTGATGCAACTATGCACAAAGTGTCCGGTGTTGACAGTCAATTTTCGTCCGATTGGTGTTTCCGAGCAGAAGAGAGCTAATACAGTTACTGAACCTATAACCAGGAAGAGCCCTGCGAACTCATGGAAAGAAGACTAGAGGTCCCTTGTGAGATCGTCGAGGAAAGTGGATCCTGGGACGAGTATCCAGGTCCGAAATTTGTTTGTTCTATCTGTGTCATGTTCGACCCCTGAGTAACATCCAAGATCGCCTTTGAGAAATGCGCAGCTAAAGGAGAGCCCTTAGGAAATGCCTGCATGTACAATAACAACATTTCTAATACGAAGCAAACGCTGCTTTGCCACTAATTAAATTGAAAAAAAGTTTGAGAACAGGCAAGACTTACAAAGCCAAAACCACCAGTCCTGTATGTTGGTCCGGCCATTTTGTATTGAGAATCGTATTTGTTGAGGAGAATTTTCATGTAAGGAATCTCATCAAAAATGGCGTCTATGCCATTGTTTTTGCTTCCCCTGGTCATAGCTTCGTGGTATCCTTCAGCCGATGTATAACTCCTGAGCCTTTCAGGACTAATATTTAGGTGATCTATCAAAATTTTTTCATGAAGGAAACCATCCTGGTACCCCACATAGTAACTATCTGAAAATGCAACTTTAACTGATCCACGGTCAGAATAGCTGACAAATTTGCCGTGTAGCTCTGCATTAGTATGAATGCCATGAACAACCAAAATGTTAGCACCAGAAACGACCAGCTATTTGACACCATACTTCCTGTCCAAAGTTCAAAAAGAAGCAAGTCAGTACTAACTTATTAGTTATGTTAAATTATACTGTATAAGTTTATTTATGCGTTGAGCATAAGTAGGAATATTACTCTCAGGGAAAGCAAGAACTGCAACTGGAGACCAATAAACCATTCCCTGCTTTTCCTTGGGCGCCCTCATGGAATCCGTTCCACTGCTAGCCACACAGACGTTCCAATATGTGAAGAACTATTCCCATCACAATGCATGTCAAGAAGATGGCCAACCAGAGATCCCATCTTAGAGGTTTAACAAAAATCCACATGTCGAATGGCTTCCTGTTTTTAACCACTAAGACGACTCACTGATTCAGAATAGGGGAGCGAAAAATCAACATATTCTGCTCTTTGGAGCCCAGTTTGTTGTATCCCCAACCACCATATCAAATTCCTCCTATTTTCAAGTTAAAAAGGGAAACAGAATGGAAAGGAAGCCTTTTTGCTCAAGAACAATGCATTTTACCATAGCTACTATGTATGCATTAAGAAACAACGTGAAGATCAAATTACCTCAGGTATCTTGTTGCAGGCATGTCGTCATAACTCCAATTGGTATTCTTTGTGTCGTTGTAAAGTTTGAATTCATAATTGACGTGGAAAGGTAGCATCGCAAGCGTAGCCAAGAAATATCTATACAAAATCCAGATGCTATTACATGGTGTGATGAAGGATATCCTGCATCAACAAATTCTGTGTATCCATGCTTCCAAGGAATCCCAACTCTGAGTTTCCCAGATGTAGGAATAGCCAAACCCGTTGGTCGTGTGAGAGAATCTCCAGGCCACACGATAGTCTTGAGTTCGTGTGCTGATGTTGAATAAGTTGTCCATCCACTTGTGCTCATATCTTTTACTATTCCTCTTTCTGGCACCCAAAATCCTACAGTTTTCTCTCCACTTCCAATCACATTGAATATCTCAAACGCCGTTGGCTTCAGCTTTCCATCAACCAATTGAAAGTTTCCACTCAAGCCTCTAAATTTGATACTTGACAGTTTGTTGAGAAGTTGAGGCCCAAATGTTGAGACACTCAAATTTTTCTGTGTTACATCCATGGCTGTCCTCATATTCGTAAAGGAAGAATTGATCTTCTCCGTTGCAATTGCTAATGCCGTGACAGCATCATACGCCCACAGGCCATAAGCATTGAGTTCCATAACTGAACCTGCAGAGCTGCTAAATGTCACATTTCTTCTCCACCTTTCTCTGAAGCTCTCAAGGTCTTTGGAGCGCGACAAGTAAGGCCTAATGCCTACAACTCCTTCCATAGAATCACGGGTGGCAGAATCCACAGAATTCATGAAGATTGACAGACTATTAGTGATGAGCCATGCATACCCTTCACTCATGACCCCTGCTCTTTTAGCAAGAGGGAACAACCGATTGCCAAGGGAAGGATTCACGTGCACCAAGAACACCCTCGTTTGCCTCGTTGCTAGCTTGTCGAGCTCTTTGGAGATATGTTTGTCATCAGCTGAATTTGGGATGGCCACCATATAGGCTAGTGCAATATCAACTTCTTGGAATGCCTTGTTCAGAAGAGACACAAATTGACTGCCATAATCCGTGTCTTCGTACAGAACAGCGAATTCCGACCACTGGAATCCCTTGCAAACGGCTGCAAGAGCCTGCACTTGCACATAGTCATCAGGAGTAGTCCTGACAAAGTAGCGGTTGTCTGCATAGGAAGTGGCCGAACTACTCGAAGCAAAGGAGATAATCGGCACGTTGACATTTTGGCCGAGTTCTGCAAAGAATGTTTCTTGTGATGATCCTTCTTGTCCTATTATTCCTTGCACTGCTTCATCCTTCAGTAGCTCCACAACTATATAACAACAACTCAGATTAGTGATAATTCATTCATAGCAATGCAGAATTGTCGGTTTAGAATTATATATATATATATATCTATCTATCAAAGAAGCACATATTTTTACAAAAACAAATTAAAAACTAATCTATTTAACATCCACCATTTCTACCAACCTTCAACATGCAATCACCGTTGACCACCAATTAAAAAAAAAGGTCAAGCAATGGATAATGCAGTTTTGAAGGGTTGCGATTGGCAGAGCATTCTTTTGAACTGAAGAAGCAAATATCATTCATTCTTGTGGAGGTCGTTGAGACATTTTCACAAGCACAAACCATACATCTAATTTGATCTTAGCCCTAAACTAACAAGGAAAAAAGCTAAAGACCAAATCATTCCCAGTAATAAACTATGTTTTACTAGAAATCTTGTACTCAATCTATTATAATTGTATTTGTCCGATTTGGCCGATTCAAGCGGCGTTGGAAACCTTATTCTAAGGTCTATCTCCCAAAAAGTCAAAATCCACTTTTCCTTTTATTTTTTGCTTTACGAAAACTTCGTGAGAGTCCAAAACAAGCAAAAAAATTATTATTTTGGGGCGTATTCGGCCGATTTACCCGCGATCTGAGCCTTCAAATTACGCAAGCTCACTTTAAAATGCCATAAATACATGTGAATGTGCTAATGTGCTAAAAAATCAACATTTCGTTTCGGATAATTTTTCAGCCCCCGAGCCCCTAGGGGTACCCCTAGGGCCCGACCCGAAAATTGAAACTCTTTGTTCGGCACGATGGATAGGAATTCCGATCATTAGGGGTCTTAGGACTTTAGATAAGGATTTTGTGGACATAAAGATTGACCGAATCGGGCGAGTAACGAAGAAGTTATGACCAAAATAGTTTTTAGCCCAGGCCCCTAGGGGTACTCCTAGGGCCCAGCCCAAAAATTGGAGCTATTTGTTCAGCACGATGGATAGGAATTCCAATCATACAGGGTCTTTGGCCTTTAGATAAGGATTCCGTCGACATAAAGATCGATCGAATCGGGCGAGAAACGAAGAAGTTATGGCCAAAATAGTTTTTGCGTCGGGTCCCATTTTGTGCAGTTCCACTATTTTTGCCATAACTTCTAGGCTATTTGTCCAT